>CM076574.1:763913162-764222826 GCA_034641835.2 Pinus albicaulis | reverse complement strand
GGGGGCACGTCTTCAGCTGTTGTTGATAAGAACTCTAAGAAGCAGGGTAAGATCACCAATCCCTGTAAGTTGTGTGAAGGGCACCATGCCATTCACCTTTGTCCTTATATGGATGAAGCCAAGCAAGTCTTGGACAACCCGGCCGGTTCTACACCACGCCTTCCACCTGGTTATAATCGACTTTCTTTGAGTCCTCCATCAGCTGATCCTATGATTGGTCAAGAGTCATCCTTGGTCGATCCCACTCCCCCAGAAATTCAAATTCACGAATCCGTCCCTGACCAACCATTGGTCGTCGGATCGGTTGAACTGGCCCCGTCCGCGGTGCACCAGGTCTTTTCTGTCGAGGGTGGATCTCACACCCCCCATGTCCTTCTGATCTCTTCAGATTCTTCAGACTTGGAGAAAGATTCTCCTGTCCCTGTACTTCAAGAAGCCCCTCCTCCGCCTCCCATGATGGAGGCTCCAAAGGATATTCCTCCCGCCTTCGAGATGGAGGTCATGGAGGATGCTTCTTCTACCGTAACATCAGGGGAAGACCTTCGCTTGTCGATGGTAGCCCCTCCGAGTAGTTTGGTCGCTTCCTTTGACTGGAATCGATTTGCAGGATTTCGCCTTCCGTCTTATGTGCCTTTCGAGATCACAGTACAGGCTCTTGGTCTAGTCGTACCCAGCACCATTATAGATGAAGGCGCCTCTGTTAGTATTCTGTCATCAACTACCTGGCAAGCTTTCGGTTCGCCGCCGCTTGCACCCGTTACGCAGAATCTGTTGACATTCAATAGAAGGACGAGTCAACCGTTGGGGATCCTTCCAAGGTTACCTGTTACTTTGGGAGGCAAAACCGTTCATATGGACGTGATGGTTGTTCCAGGCCCGTTGGATTTCAATCTGCTCCTGGGGCGAGATTACACTTATGCCATGGGAGCGCTCGTCTCCTCCCTCTTTCGTGTAGTCTGTTTTCCGCATGAAGGAAGGATCATGACCATTGATCAGCTTTCGTTCTTTGGTCCTAATATGGCATCTGGTCCGCCATCACCCCCTCCTGGTTTCTATCCACCCGTTGTATCTGCTCCACCGCAGGTCAACTATGTGGCTACTTACCCCGTGCCTGTGCTCAGTGATGATGCCGTTGTGCATAATGTGCTGGGGGCATTGGGTCCTGACTTCCAGAATGTTTTCCTTCCATCGGGAGTGGAACTCTTGGAAGCGCCGCCTTCTTGTTCATCTTGATGTAAGCCGGTTAAAGCACAGTTCCCCTGTGTCAAGCTCTTTAAAAAATGAAACCAGGTTGGCGGAGCATAGTTCATTGTCTTGTGTCAAGCTCCTTAAAAAATGAAACAAGGTCATCGGAGCATAGTTCCTTGTCTTGTGTCAAGCTCCTTAAAAAATGAAACAAGGATGTCTGAGGATAGTTCTTTTAATGTGTCAACCTCGTTAAAACAATGAAACACGTTCCCGTTCAATTTGAGTCTTTGATAAGATCTCGTAAAATCCCAGTCGAGTCTTTTCTTTTGATCTTGTAATTTGAACCTTCACTCCATCTGCTTTTCATATGGACTGAAGCTTGGGGGGCATGTATCTCGAATTGTGTCACCATGCCGGGGGCATGCTTACTTTTTCAAGCATAGTTTGTTTCCGTTTCAAGCTTGTGTAAAAATGAAACCGGTTTCAAGCATAGTTTATCTTTGTTTCAAGCTTGTGTAAAATGAAACCAACTTCAAGCAGAGTTTCCTGATTTCAAGCTTGTGTAAAAATGAAACCTTTCCCATTTTACCCCTTGTGATTGTCATCTTATCAGCCTATTTTGCCAGATGAGCCTTAGTTTTCTCGCTCCATCGTCATTATCTGCTTGGCCGATCATATGCCTTCACTTGGTTGTTTTACCCGTTCCTGAGGAACCGCTGCTATGAGTGGTCTTGTTAGCCAGCCTCTCGACCTTTATTTGTTCAGAGTAGTTCCACCATTACCGGAACCAGTTGCTACCCTTTATACCACTCGTTCCTCCAGGAGGAGTCATCTTTCAGCTCTTTTCTGACTCTCTAAACATGAAAAGATTGCCGAGGCCCTTGTCGTTTCGATCTCGTTAAAATGGACACGAATCGACATTCACCCAGTATAATTTTAACCCTTTTTCGGGCTGGGATGGATCGATTACGAAAAAGGAATACCCTAGCCTATCGCGACTAGGAGGTTTTCCCGGATATTGTTTTCTACCTTTTCGGATCTGGGGAACTATTTACGAAAAGGGACCCGTGGAGTTTTCTTTTCAGCTGTCTTTTCAAACTCTCTAAACATGAAAATATGCCGAGTTCTTCCTTTGTCAGACTCGTTAAAACCTGATGACATCGGATTTAGTCGAAATGACGTTCTCCGAGTTT
This sequence comes from Pinus albicaulis, assembly GCA_034641835.2. Classification (NCBI taxonomy): domain Eukaryota; kingdom Viridiplantae; phylum Streptophyta; class Pinopsida; order Pinales; family Pinaceae; genus Pinus; species Pinus albicaulis. The sequence goes on along the minus strand of CM076574.1, from coordinate 764,220,445 downwards.
CTCCTTCCTAGGACTCGTTAAATGCACTAGGATGGATTCGTCCGAAGGGCGGACTTATATCACAAGCATATGCTATCCCCTTCAAGCTTGTTATCAAAAATAATTGGGGTACTCGCCAGAAATGGTGGGGGAAAAATGGAACCATTGTCGTTGTCGTCGGCAGTATGTCGCTCTTGAACATGGCACTTGTCTGCATTCGTGTCGGGTTGGGGACATCTCATCTCGTTTTTTCACTTGCCTCCGTGGGTTTGGGTGATCTCTTTTGAACTCTCATCTGCTCTTTGCCTCGTCACTATGACCTTTGATCTTTTGATGTCAAATACTGCCAAGTCCACTGTCGTGCCGTCAATATGTTCAAGAGAAGTTGACCTCTGCAAATATCAACCTTCCTCTGATACTCATACGGTCCTGATTCACAACAAAAACATTATGTTCCTCTGTCTCGTGTCGATGATGTGGGAATCATTATGGCCCACCTTCGATCAAGGTCACTTCCTGTCGACTTCAGCTCATTATCCAGGAAGCTGATCTAGAGACTCCTTATGGTACCTTGGAGCCTGCATGCCTCAATGGCAGGTTCGTCGCATTCGACGTGAGGTTTACATCATTGACCTCCGATCGAGTGATTCTGCAGGTGTTCGACGTCAACTCATTTATTCGCACGCCGTAGATTGTACCTGTAGTACCTTGAGGACCATTGTCATTATTGGTGGTTTCTCTCGCGTCTGTTAACAGCTTTCATCATTGGCTGGTAATCAGACGATGTTCTTGCATGTTCGACATCAGCTCACACATTCGCATGCTTGAACTTGTACTTGTTTGGGTCGAGATGGAGCGCAAGACCCTGGATTGTGTCTGTTGTAATCCAGGCTGCGATTGTGGATTATTATCATTATGTACATGACTCACTGATTGGATGGCTGCGACCATACCTGAGTCTAGTTGTTTGATCTTAGTTGGATGGCTGCGCCCATACCCTGGATCCGGATTATAGCATACTCTGTTCGGATGGCTGCGTCCATACCATATACATCATGTACTTGAGATATCAGTTGTATCTTTCTGCGCAGGTTTTCCGACGGCGAGCCTTCGGTTGGATATGTTCTCGTAAATCATTTCACCCCTCTCTCTCTCGGGCCTCATGCTTTAGGGGGCATTTGTTACACAGTAATTTGTCACCGTCCCTACCATTCCCCATCCCGCACAATGGAGGACCCATTATGTGACCTGTGAACACTATCATGCCTTGAAAACATCATCAATGCATCCCTCTGAGTATGAACTTCATTTTCCCTTGAGACATCTCCTTGCAAAACTCATGAAAAACAACTCTTTTTGCATTGGCGCTGGTAGACAGTTCAGTGCTCGCGCCAATCAGGGAAATCCTGTAAAGAGGTCGCGCCACTTGGCGCTCTGTCATAGAGCAGCAATCGCGCCACCCATTTTAGGGACTGTTTTTTAAATATGGATGGCGGAAGTTTAGTTCAAACAAACTCACAACCATTGCCTATCTTGAGTTGGGAGGTTTGGCTGCGGGAGTTCTATGGAAGGGAAGTAGTTTTGCCACCTTCTATGGAACCTTCCTTGTTGATAGGGCCAATCCCATAATAATAGGGATCCCAACTCCCTCCTTCCCCATCTATATAAGCTTGCTCAGATCCATGGCAAGCTAGTCTTGAAGTGTTGAAGCTTTGCATCTCCCTATTCCCAAGTGCCTTTGTGCTGTAAAGAATCCCTTCTTTCCCTTAAGGCCCATTTAAGCGAGGAGACCATTGTTACGAGACTCTGGAGAGGTTTTCCCTTTCCTTGGCGAGCTTTGCGAGACGTGGACGACCGGAGACCCGTTCGAAGGAAGCTGCGACGTCAGAACTTGGTTGTAACTTCTATTCGTTTATTACTTAATAGATGACTATGATTATAGTTCCACTCTGTTTTCCATCATGTTAATGCGAGTTATATCTTTTCTGACCGATGTTTAGTTACGTATGCTGGTTCCTATGCTTGTATCTGTTCGTTTCTTCTATGTGCAGGTGTTCATCCGCGGAGATCGTGGAAGGATTGTGATCTGCCAGGGCTAAAGGACGGGGACACTTCTTCTTTAGATCATAGCGTTGGAATCCAGGTAGGCTTCTATCCCAAGTCTTTCATTCGTAATTAGGAGCTTGCGTCATAGCATTGTTTGTTTGTTGCTAGACCCCTGCTGGGCTAGTAGGGATCGCCTCTGTCCGCAGAGGGGATTTACCTCCTCAACAGGTTTAGTGCTTGTGAACAATGATGACTTGGGCACCTTTGGGAAAAGACAACTCCCTTTGATATTTGATAAATTGATGAACTAAAAACTATTTCATTTCTAAATTTTATGTTTTGGCATGTGGAACTCTGAGTTGGCAGCCTTTGGGAGACTGAATACTTATTACATTTGAATTGACAAAAAATTACATGAATAAATAAAAATTACATCTTGGAATGAAACTCACACTTGAAATCAAATTAAAACTTTTGAAACCGTCTTGGAGGTCATATTTACATGGTAAAGAGACATTATTGGGATCAATTTCATACTTTTCTGACCTTATGAAAATTAAATGGTGCATTTTTGAACCTTGAAAGACAAAACCCTAGTGACCTAATGAGACTTTGAATAACCTGAGTTCCATGGTTGACTTTAACTAAGACAAGACATGGTGAAATGAGATTTGCATAGGTGTTATTATGCTCAAGAATACATTAAGGTGAGTTAGAAAATGTGATATTTTGAGGGAGAGTGAAGTTTTATTGAGGAAGGCTACCATTAGTGAAACAATTTTTAGCATACCCTAATGGAATGATATAAAAATTTCAGAGTGAGACACCTAAAATGATAATTAAATGAGAATTGATGGAAAATTGCATATTCTGACACTAACACTGCCTAGAGTAGCCTCTGTGTCCATTTTTTTTTCTTCTGCAACAATAGTGGCCTCCATAGGTTCTTGTGTATCTTCCTCTAGGTCAATTACTACAGGAGGCTCTGCTTTAACTTTTGGTTCTTATGTAACAGCAGTATCCTTAGCAGGTTATTGTGTAACAGCCTCTTGAAGTTTTGTGTATGTTTCCATTGGGTTGGTGTTTTCCCCACAGACTTTATACCGTATTGTTTTTAGTTCTTGAAAAAATGTCGTGCATATAGGTACCAAGATTTCCTTCCCCTTACATAATATGTGTTTCAACTGTTCATTTTAATTTCTTATATTTTCAAGTAGTAAAAGCAGGACATGAGTTTCGTCCTTACCTGATGAGGAGGGTTCTCTTTCTTCTTCTAATAATTCTGTTTTCCGGTTGTGGGTGAAGGTTCTATGGGAAAGTTAACTTTTGCCATCCTTTTTGGTCGTATTTCCCCAATTGGTTTTTCATTGTGTTCTTTCCCAATTCTGACCTTGACAGGTCGAGTCTGGATCTCAGCTTCTGCCTGACTTCCTTCCAAAGTCACGACCTATTTTTTCTAGCTTGTCCTATTTATTTTTCTCTTGAATTATTCCCAGCTCCTTCCTTTTTTGCTCAGGTCATCCAGCACGATCAATTTGATGAGTCCATGATTGGTCACACATGCTTTCAGATGTGTTGATGTCTTCACTACTGCCACCATATGCTTAATGTTTCCCAATAAGTATAATGGAACGTTAATCTTTTGTTGGTGTCGAATATTATTGAGTAGAGGGAAGTGATAATTAAAAACAATTGTGAAACTTCTCTCACAAGTAATGTATTTGATTAAACCCAAGGCAACATCTACCCATGGCTGAGGGAGTGATAACCTTTTAATTCCTCTTCATTTCTTCTCCAAGTTTTCTTCTCCTTCTAGGAAGTCTTCCTTCAAAGAGGGGTCATTGAATTTTCTGTTGAACCACCTATGTCCCTCTACTGGAAATGTGTTTTCTTGGGCAATTACTTCTTCTATCACATCAATTTACAGGCCCCTGACCCAGGTCTGGTGGTTATTCAAATTCTAAGAAAATTTGATTGCAACCGCCTCTTCTGAGCCTTCCAATTTCTGAAAAATATTCATTCCATCCAGTGGCTCTGAATACTTGGTAGGCTTCTGGATAGTTTTGCAAGGCGTCCATGGAATTCATCTCGTGTATTACTGTTTCTCCACCCATATTTTTGTTGTTCTAAATTCACTCCTTATTGCTCAACCCACTATAATTTCGTTGCACTGCTTATTTCCTCTCGGCTCCTTTCTCTGCTTATCCCGGATGAAGAGTTTCTGATGAGGATACAAGGATTCAATTGAGAAGGGTGATGGGAGGTGATAGGAATTACAAATTACCGAATCATACCTCACACAACTCTTAATAAATGTCCTGTTATGGAAATTAATGGGTTCTAAGTACACACGCTTTTTCTAGATGGATTTAGTCATTATTGATGATTGTGCTATTAATTAGATGCATGTGGGGTTGATAATGGTTTATGACTATGGATTTTTTTCAATGATTACAAGATATATCCCCTCACACGCTTTAATGGTGACGAACGCCCACGTCCATCATAGGAATATCATTATTTTTCCATTAATCACTAAACTATTAAATGATGACATTACCTTTGAATGGCGTACCTGAAGCAAGGTGGAGGAGGATTTTGAATTGGCAGCGTACTACTTGCAGTGATCATGGCGGTTACGCTTGGCTGACACAATTATTAATGCATGCAATGAAAATGAGAAATAGTGTTCGTGGCTGTCGATTGTTACAAGTGTAACAGCGAAGACAACCTTCAGATTATTCTTCAGAAAACATGATGATTAGGAGAAATAGGTACAGAAAGAAAAAAAAAATTAATAACATCATCTTGTAAAATGTATCAGGAAGGAAGGATGATGTTTTAGGAAGGAAAAAAATGGGTGTAACGGCCACCACAAGAGTGGTTTTCAACTGTTACAAATTGTCTAACTGCGCCTTCAAAAGAGGTTTTCACAATCATATTTTTTTATTATCATTTTTTTTTAAATAGGTGTAACAGCTGCCACAAAGGTGGTTTTCAGCTGCTGCACTTATTGAAATTTCAAATTTCAGGTGGCACAGGGGAATGTTCCCTTGCTGCGGTAACATGAATATCAAATTCCGCGACAATGTTAACAAATGATTCCTTCAAAGAAGATTGATGATATAACCTTAGACGGTGCCCATTAACCAGTAACAATGTCTTAGCACTGTCAATGGTGACCAATTGTATAGTCCCGTTTTCAAAGACTGTGTCTACTTCGTAAGGACCTAGCCATCTGGTGCAGAACTTGCCTTTAAATTCCTTGAACCTTGGATCATACAAGAGAGCCCAATCTCCTTTCTGGAACTTCTTCTTCTTAATAAACACATCATGTCATCTAGCTCTCTGTTGTTGAATGATCTCTGTGTGTTGAATGGTAGCGAGTTGTTTTTCTTCCAACTCACTAAGCTGGTTTAATCTTTGTTTCTTTGTTGTTCTTAAGCCCAGATTGACCTGCAACGATGTTCTTAATGTCTTTATCTCAAAATATATGGGTAATAAAGGATTCTTACCATACACCAATTCATATGGTGAGAAGCCTGAAGTATTCCTCCATGTTGTTCTATAAGTCCACAACACCTCTGGAAGTTTCTCATCCCAATTTCTTCGGTGGTTGGCTACTATCTTTCTTAAGATTCCCTCAATGAATTTATTGGTGCTCTCTATTTTGACCATTTTCTTGTGGGTGATAAGGTGAAGTGATCCTGTGATGAATTCCATACTTCTCAACCAGGTTCTTGATCAAATGAGATGTGAACTGAGGCCCTCCATCCGTCACTATCTCCCTGGGTATCCTGAAGCGAACAAAAATATCTTCAAACAGGAAGTCTGAAACGCCATGCTTTGTAGCTCTAATTAGTGCATTTACTTCGACCCACTTTGTAACATAGTCAGTGCATACCAATATGTATGATTTTTGTTGTGATGAAGGATTAATTGGTCCTACAAAGTCTAGGGCCCATTTCTCAAATGGTTCTATCACTATCTAAGGTTGTAATGGAATCTCATCTTATTTCAAAGGCTGACCCATTCTTTTGCGGCTATCACATCCCTTCACAAACTTCTTGGCATCCTAGAATATAGTTGGCCAATAGTACCCTGTTGAGAGTACTTTATATCTCGTCCTTTTGTCAGCGAAGTGCCCTCCACAGGGTTCCCCATGACAAGATTTCAAGATCTCAAATACCTCATATTCTCTAACATATCACCTAATATGAAATTCTGGCCCAGTGTGATAGATATTTTCCTCTATCTAGGAGTAGAAAGCACTATGTTGTATAATCTTCTTCTTCTTTTTTGGAAGATAGATGGTGTGGAAATTTTCCTACAGTAAGATAATTGGCTATATCCGCATACCATGGTGAGTGAGTAGAGATGGAAAAAATATATTCATCTGGAAAATAATCCTCAGTGGGAGTGCAGTCATCACTTATAGTTAATCTAGAAAGAAAATCAGCAACCACATTATCATTTCCGGGTTTATCTAAAATAGTGATATCAAATTCATGTAACAACATTAACCATCGTGTAACTCTACCATTAGTAACAGGTTTTTTCATTAAAAATCAAATTGAAAAATGGTCAGTGTGTACAAATACTTGATACCTAGTGATGTAGTTCTGAAATCTGTTGATAGCATGCACTACTACTAGGAATTCCTTCTGAGTCACTGTGTAGTTGAGTTCCGTTGGAGTTAAATTTTTGTTTATGTAATAAATGGCATAAGGTTTATTTTCCTCCAGTTTCCCCAAAACAACACCCACAGCTATGTCAGACGCATCCGTAGCGATATGGAATGGAAATATCCAGTTTGGTCCTCGTAAAATAGGTGTTGTTGTTACACAATTCTTTAACTTCAGAAAGGCTTTCTCACACTTTATTTTCCACACAAATTCTGCATATTTCATGAGAAAAGAAAGTAGAGGAGATACAATATTTGAAAAAAATTCTATAAATCTCCCTTTGTACCTTGTATGTCCAAAAAAACTACGTACCTCTTTTGGAGTCTTAGGAGTTTAGATGTTCGATATTACCTCAATTTTTGCAGGATCTACCTTGATTCCATCTGCCAAAATGAAATTTCCCAGCACAATCCCCTCGGTCATCATCATGTGGCAATTCTATGTGCTCAGAGAAACATTATCATGTTCACACAGTTTCAAAACCTTTTCCAATTTAATTAATGTTGTCTCAAAGGCATGCCCATAGGGTGTAAAATCATCCATAAATATTTCAAGACAAACATTCAAGAGATCAGGAAAAATACCCAATATTTCCCTCTGAAAAGTTGTTGGACATTACAGAGGCCAAAAGGAAGGACTCTGTATGCAAAATTAACCCACAAGAAAGTGAAGGTTGTCTTGTCTTAGTCTTCCAGGGAAATATATATTTGATTATAGCCACTAAACACATCAAAGAATGAAAAATAAAAATTCCCAGAGAGAGTATCGAGGACCTGGTCAATGAATGGTAAAGGGAAATGGTCCTTTTGAGAGGCCTTGTTAAGCTCTCTATAGTCTACAGAGTCTCTCCACTTGTCATTATTTTTTGGAACTATGAAAAGCAAGGACACCCACTGGCTTTCATAAATAGGGTAGATGAAATTAGCATTAAGGATTTTCTTCAATTCTTCTTTCACTATCTCCTTAAGTGCGGGGTTCATTCAACGCTACAGTTTTCTAACTGGTTTTCATTCCTCTTTTAGGTAAATGTGGTGAGTTCATAGGCCAGGATGGATTCCTTTCATATCAGTATAGTCCCATGAAAATGCCTTTTTATATTTATGTAACAGTTGTATCAACAATCTGTTTTATTCAGCAGTCAAGTTAGGATTAATTTTTAAATATTTCCCAGGTTCAATTTCAACAGGACTGCTAGTAGTGTGTGGAATAGTTTTCAAATTTTCAACGATTACATCATCTACCTCATCTTCTTCCCCCAGATCTCTAATGGAGGAAACAGAGAGTGAATTTATAATAAAACCATTGATGATATCATCCTCTACTTCATCCTTAAATTATTGTGCGTTTCCAAGCATGAGGAGAGGTAGGGAAATATCAGATTCAGGCTTAAATTCGTCCCACCTAGGACTACTCAAATCCATATGAGGTTTTTTTGGGGGGTAAGGTTTCAAGTTCTAAGTGGCCTGCCCATATAGGATCACCATATACACTGACCTACACTCGATATATGCATCTGTAGTGGCTAGCCACGGTCTTCCCAAGATTAAAGGATGACCCCCCAGGTTGGATTTGGTTTGTAAAATGAGGAAATCATCTGGATAATTCCAAGAAGCCACAGTGATAACCACATCTTCTATAATTCCCTCAGGCTTGACACGAGACCTATCTACTAATTCAAGCATTGTGGGTGTAGGTCTAAGTCCATGAAGTCATAAGGAGATAAAGAGGTCTTTGTTCTTGACATTAATGGTTGCCCCAAAATAAATCAAATTTTTGGTTATGGGTTGATTATCAATATGGACAGTCACTATAAGATTCCCTGGGTCATTATATTTAGCCAACAAAGGCTGATAAATCATGAGATCGGACAATTTCCCCATAACATGGATAGTATTAGGGTCTTTCAGTTGTCTTCCAAAATTTTTGACACACAAATCCCTCATTGTTTTAGCATAAATACGTACTTCCTTAAGAGCCTGTAACAGTGGAATCTGCACATACAAATTTTTCAATTCTGTGAGGAACTCATATTTATATTGTGAGGCTAGCCTGGTTTCAATTAATCGTTGAGGGTATGGAGGCTTCTGAATCTTAACAGTTGAGTCAGTTGTCACAGATGCACTAGCCTTGCTCAAGTTGGCTGATGTAGAAACAACAGACCTTCATGAGCTAACTGCTACATGTGTAGCAGCAGGTGTTGTATCAGTTTTTACATGTGTAACAGTTGTCTCAGAATCGACCATGTCCTTTCTAGGTGACTCACATTCTTCTTCGGTAATAATGGAAGTATGTTCAGGTTTGATTACTTTTCCCGAATGAATTTGAACCTCATTGAGCCCAATGGGAGTAATAAGATAATTCTGGAAGGTAACCGGAGCATCTATGCTCTGAGCTACCTTATTATTTGGATTGGGGTTAGGTTGCACAGGTAATTGGGGTCGAACAAAATGTATAGTATTTTGAAGAGAAGGAAGTTGTAACTGTTGTTGCATTAGTAGTGCAGGGGGTACTGTACCTTGGTTGTTACCTCTCCAATTCTGACTCCAAGGATGAGGTTGTGATGGAGGATATTGCATTGGTGGAGGGGAAGGCCACTGGTTCCATGGTGAAGGAAATTGTGTTGAGGAAGGAGTAGGATACTGCCATGGATATTGTTGAATATTATAAACATCATTCCAAGGATTAAAAGAGAAAAAATCTGGAGGCATACCTGTCATGTCGTGGTTTTGATGGCCTCTTTGATCTGATGAAATAGGAAGAATGTACATCCTCGCTTGATTCTTGCAATACATCCTTTAGTCTGGGCAGTTCAGGACATTGATTCATAGAATTTACCAAATCGTAGATGTTGCACAGGCTGACGCTACTCAGTCCACATTCTCTTTCCAAATGTTTCTTTTTGCATCAGGGACAGAATATTGGTAAGGCTTCTTCAGCTTCTGCTTGTGCTTTCTTAACTTGTACCGTAGTGATCTGGGCAAAGAGAGTGCTAAGGAGGTTGGTCTTAAAATCTTCAAATAGATTTCTGATTTCTGCTCTATTTATTCCTCCACTAGTGGACTTTTGTATCCAGACTGAAGGGTCTCGAACTAAACTTTTCCCTTTAACCGATCCTCTTGAAATCTACAAACAAAGCTTCATTATTTCTTCAAGCAGTTCTTGCAATATGTCTCATTTTCCTAACATATTCAAATGCTCCAGATAATCATCTCTTATACCTCTTAAGAATATTGGTTTCATAATTTTTGGGGCCAAGTTACTAAACTTAGACCTTTGTAAATTGTAATGGAATCGTTCCATACAATCTTCCAAGATCTCCTCCTCCTTCTATGTAATTATGAAGATCTCTTCCTTCAAATCCTTTGTTCGACAGTAATCCTGATACTTAAAGAGAAATGCCTCCCTCATGTCATTCTGGGTTCGAATTTTGCTAGCACCCAGTCTCATGAACCACCTTAATGCTGCTACTTTTAGAGTAGTAGAAAACAATTTCAGCTTCTAGGCACCTGAAGTGTAGTCATAACCTCTACAAAGCATGTCCAATTTGAACAAAAATGTATCAGGATCTTCAACAGCCATCCCTTGAAAAGATGGTAGGGATAACAAAGGAATGTTTTTCATAGGAGCCTCATCCCGTGTCGCTACTATCAGGAATTCAAAAGTAACAGAGCTATATGTCTTGACAAACTCGTCCCCCATGGTTGATTCTTCCTGATAGGATGAACTGACCTCGGAGCATGCAGGAGAGTGATAAATAAAAGGATCATGCTATTCCAGGACTATTTGTTTGACTGCACTACCGGCGCACAAATAATGATCAACTAAATGTTGTTCCTCAGGTCCCTAATGCTCCCCATTGGTCTCCCCTTGTCCTTGAATTCTCGGATCCCAATCAATGATTTTCCACTGTTGTTTTAGATCTGGAGTATTGATATCAGGAATGGATATGTTGTTTGAAGGGTGGTGAGGCCTAGACACAGAAGGAACCGATGCCTCAAGATTCGATATAGTAGCCGCTTTATGTGGTCCTGTCTTCTTATTATCTCTATATGAAATAGATTGTTTCTTTTCTGCTTTTGAGATCAAATCTCCAAAGAATGTCTTTCTTTCCAAATCTGCACTCTTCTTTTCCTTTTTACAACCCGTCTTTCCTATAGTTAGTAGAGTGGGGGTGTTTGTGGATTTTTCTATCATCCTACTAGCACACATGGATCCTATGTGTATTAATTCATGCTACAAGTGCTTCATTTTCTGCAACGGTGAGCTTGCCTAGGTACATTAGAGCGATGCATAGGTTCTTACCTCTCGTCTTACTGCCCAGCAATTGTATAGCTGAAGACACCCTAAAGAAAACACCCAAAACTTCACACCTCGAAGTGCCACAGTGAGACATTGGTGAGCCCGCTCAGTTATGTTATAGCGATGTGCAGGTTCTTACCTCTTGTCTTGTCGCCCGATAATGGCAGACTAGGTACACTCTATCATCTAACAAGCAACTCTGTTTGATTGGATCATCACTTCCATCCCTGGAAATGGCACCAAAATTTTGGGTTGTATTAATCATGGTTAAATGACTAAAAGAGTACACGTAAATTATCAATCTAGGGACGTATTTTATTTCAATGACATTCGCACTGTCTGTGCCAATACATCAAACCAGAAGCAAATCCAAATAAAGAAAATCATTGCTAAATTAAATGTTGGAAGAAATCACTCATGTAGAAAAACAATGATCTACAGGACTGTGATCACACCTCAATTAATTTGTCCTAGCGCGCCGCACAAAAATTACCCAATTGGTATCTTTGATCCCACATGTGTAAGAGCATATAAAATATTGGAATTCAAGCATATCTATTCACAGCTAAAACAGCAGAAACAACACTTCCACTAATACATAAATCAAATAAGAAATATATATACACAGCTACCTTAACACTGCAATCCTTGTTAAAGAGGATGGCCCTTCCTGCCTAGCAGGGCGCAGGAAGAGAAAGAACTTAACGGAAACTAAACTAGATAATGCATGTAATAGCAACAACAGGACAACTTGTATTAATGTGACCAAAATTACAGAGCCAAAGTAATACTACTCTCTGCTAACTTTTCAACCTCAAGGGTCAAGAATTATATAGTGGTTACATCTTCAAAAAAATGAGGGATGGATCAGTCATGAGAGTCTTATGATTCTCATGGTGATCAAAATAGAAAACATATCGTTACAACCACTTCTTAATAAAAATTATGACTAGAAAAATATATATTACAATCAAAACCGCCTAAAGGTTGTTATCCTAAAATACAATACGTAATAACTTCTACAGTTGTCGTGGAAAATCACAGTTGTAGCGTAACAGCTAGAGGACAAGTCAACATCAGAATTTGATGAGATCTAGTCAGCGGTACAACAGTAACAGCGGTTCGTCAGCAAGTTTGTAACAACATCATGGTGTAACCGCATGCCTTTAACTGCTACTGTACGCCTCATGCTCTAGATACTTTGTGCTACAATCAGCATTTGGAAGGACAAAAAAAGACCAAAGAAATTCTCCAAACATTCATCCTTAGTTAGTCATAAAAAAGACATGATACATCATAATAATTGATTAAATGGAAAGGTAATGAAAATAAGGTGAAACAACACAAGTTAAGATATAAAGGTAGGAAAAAGAGGCAAATATGGTCTCAATGGTTGTAGTCTTGAGGTAAAATGGGGGAAACAAATGTAGGAGATAAGTATGAAACTGTCACCCAACACAAAGCAGCTTGCAAGTGTAGCAGCATAAGGATCTAAATGACTCACATGTTGGCCATCCAAAGTCTCAGTCTAAGAGATAGCTTCACCATATGACAACGATCAACATCCTTTTGAGAGAGGGAGGAGATACTTGTAGGTAACTTGAGAAAATGAGCCCCCCTTGTTCAAATTATTTGAGCTCCATAGCTCAAAGGACTCACTTCAAGAGATTTTAGCATTGTATTATTCATACCACCAACACCTAATAAAGGGATAATTCTCCATTTGTCTTATTGGGTTGTTGCTCCATTTGAGAAAATGTATCTTGTGTATTTTCTATTTTAGTTTATAGTTTTGTATCCTTAGCTTACCCTCTGAGTTTTGTATACATTTTTTATGTCGTTCACTAACAGTAACATCATTTTTTTCTGTGTTATTTTGTAGATAGAAACCAACTTCTAAAGAGGTGCATTTTCGTACATCCTTGTAGCAAAAACACCACCACAAGAATGGCGACTCCACTGAATTCCTATTCCTAAGTTAATGTTTGTCTTTTGCAAGTCATTCTCCCTGTCAAGTCTGCTACAAACCATTATTTCATTCTATGTGAGATTCTCATCACATTCAATGACTGTTCCAAACAACAGAGAGTGATTTTTTATTTATTTTTGCACAACATTATGCATTAGCCTCTAACAGACGCACACTCCACGCTTGTGTGAAGATAACCCCCGTAGCAGACTAGCAATCCAAAAATCGGAATATTTTTTCCATTTGTAAGGTGATTGGAAATCCCTAATAAATCGCCATCACTGTGTTTTACATTTTACTACTCTTAAGACAGTTAGTTGTTGCACTAAAACTCAATTAGTAGGGAAATTAGGTGTTTTTTAATTTTAATTAATGTCTGCAAATTACACATAATTTAAGTAGGAGAAATGAAAGTGGCCCTAATCCATGCATGCTTTATGAAAAAATTATTTTCCCGTAGAAATACAGAACACATAGTTATTAAAAACATTAAGTGGCCCATAAATCCACACATATTTTACTAGCTAAGTTACTTCAATTTTTTACATTAGATTTGGGACTAGGGTCAAAGCGTCAATAACGAAAGAGAGTAATATCTGATTTCCTTGCACCTCTTGGTGAGCCTGGACAAGCATATGAAAACTTTCATAAGAAAATTTTAAATACCATCTCCCTATATTGCAACATAGTCTAATTAGGAAAAGTGTAAGGGAACCATAATCCGTGTATTATTTCAAGATTTCGCAAGGAACAATCACACATAGTGTAATTAGAAAAGGACTGTAAAGGATCATCGCATATCCAAATATAAACACACTCTTAATTGTTCATTTCAAAACACACATGAAGCATTGGTAAATTTCAAACAAAAAGGCACCCATTTTTATGGGACCTTTGTTCTTATCTTACGTTTGCTTCAAAAAATCACACCCTAAAGAAAAATTTAGACTCCCTAAAAATAAAAATAATTTGAACTCGTTAAATTCTCCCCACAGGGACCAAAAAAGAAATTATATTTTAGGTTAGGACCATCATGGGTAGGCATCCAACAAGCTGTTGTGGTCATAATACATTTTGAAACATATATGTTGACATTTTGGGGAGCTTTAAATGCATTTATTCACCCACGAAATGAATACCCGAGCATTACAGAGACCCCTTGTTAGGTCCCTATATTACTAGTGTAGTCAATTATTGTTGTTAGTGTATCCCCCTTATTGTTTTTGGTGTACCCCTATAACCCCATATTGTTATTATTGTGCCCTTACATTATTATTGTTAGGTAGGCTAGATGGACTCCTATATATAAAAGGAGGCTTTGTCATTTGTATCATCCAAGAATTGTTCATTTATGTAATGTAAAGGAGGTTCCCCCCTCGAAGTGGCTTATTTCTAAGGTGTTGATCTCTCTTTTCTTCTATTTTTGGAGTTGGTTTCATAACATTTGGTATGAGAGATTTGGATTCTAGGGTTTCACTACTCCAAACAGGTCATCGTGGAATATTTGCTATAACATTTTTTCTACAAAATTTTAGAAGCTCAAATTTTTATCACAAAAAGCCAAAATCCATAGGAACTTCATGTAAAAATTTTAGATCTTGGTTCACAATATTTTCTGAGATATGATCTGTGGAAGTTAGGGTTTGTTCAGGCTGTCGAATTTCATCTCAAAGAGGTGACCGTGGGAAAATCATCATAACTATCTCTCTGAGCATCGGATTGGCATTCTATAAAAATTGGATACAAGTACACAAACTATAGTTTCCTGTGTATCAATATTAGAGATGAAGGAGGAAACAAAGACACGTGGCACGTCATACAAGTTCGCTCTAACCAGTCCATAATTAGGTCAGTGTGGGATATTGGGCATAACTTTGCCTTGAAGTATCCAAATCAGGTCAGACCTATGGAATTCGAAAGAATATTTAGAGGGATACTATAGGACAAAATTTAAGATATTGAAGATCCGAAATCATAGAGATAATTCATTTTCAATATTGAGCTCCTCAAAAGCAAGAAAAAGGTGTGCGTTTTTTTCCAATTGCATAAGTCTTGTTTGAAAAATTAGTTTGAATTGATTCCAAGGGAATATTTACGAATAGATATCAGTATTTGGTTCTAAAATTCTCCCTAAAAAGGATTCAACAGCCATTAATACTTCAGAAGGCTCTATTATGACTCATGAAGATGAAGAAGTGCAACATTACATATCAAAATTACAAGAGAAATTGCACCAAATTTTTCTCTCGCAAAGAGCAACAAAAATGAAATGGAAGTTTTGAAGAAAGGCATGGAACCTAAGATGTATGGTTTGAATAAAGGCGTGGAAGTTAAGATCGATGGTTTGGAAGCTAATATGGATGGCATGGAAGCTAAGATGGATGACATGGAAGCTTAGATCGATGAAAAAATGAAAGACAACATGGAAAACATGAAGAATGATCTAAAAGCAGACATGGAAGGTTTGACAAAGTTGATACAAGAAATTTTTCCTAATGGAAAAAATATAGTAGAGGAAACTCATGATGAGAACAAAATAAATGTTAATCGTGATTTCATAAACTCTAATGTTGGATGGAAGAACCACCATATTCCAAAGATGGATATGAGTAATTTTGATGGCAAGGATCACGTAACATGGATACTACAGATGGAGCAATATTTTGATCTCAATAATGTGAAAAACACAAAAAATGTATGCATTGAACTTTACATTTAGAAAAAATTATATTAGTATGATATCGATGGCTTTGCTCCCGTAAAACAATTGTGACTTGGTCAATTTTTATGGAGGAAATGATAGAACATTATGAGGATATAAAGAGAAACACCTTCTTTAGCCAATTGATAAATCTCAAACAAAAGGGTTCAGTGGTAGAGCACATTCAGGACTTTCAAAAATTGAATATAAGGGTAATTGATATTCGAGAGGAACACAAGATTGATGTCTTCATAGGGAATTTAAAGGATAATATCCAACATGAGGTTCGTCTTTGGGAACCTGATTCATTGGAGAAGGCATTCAGGTTGGCAAGAAAAATTGAATGTAAAATTATGGCGACAAGGAAGCCTTACACTCACATCTGTAAATATGAAAGTGTTGCTACTCTAGACTTCCACAACCTACAAGGTTGACACCACAAAAATTGGAAGAAAAAAGAGCAAAAGGGATTTGCTACAGTTGTGAAATAAAATACGCTAAAGGTCATAAGTGTGATGAGAAGAAATTATTTTACATAGATTGTGAAGAGGAGGAATAAAATGAACAAAAACTTCAAAATAAGAGGATATACACTAGGAACCAACCCTAGAATAACAAAACCATATCTTGTAAGGCATTGGCAGGAATTAACACTCCTCAAACTCTCAAGATAGAAGGACATATCAAGAAGAAAAAGGTAATAGTGTTGATTGATTCAGGTAGTACCCATAATTTTATTCATTGTAAGGTAGCCAAGGAATTGCATTGCTTCCTATACCCAACATCAAAATGTCAAGTGATGGTTGCAAATGGAGGAAATATAAATTGCTTTAAAAAATTTCATAATATCAAACTAACCATGGGGGAATATGTATTGAATATTCTAATGCTTTCCATTCCAATGGTAGGTGCTGATGTTGTACTAGGAGTACAATGGTTATAATATTTGGGGACAATAGATTTTAATTTTCAAGAACTTTTCTTGAATTTTTTTTTTGGAAGGAAATGAATTTAAATTACGGGCTATCACAGGGAATCCGAGAAATATAATAAGCTCTAATGTCATGACAAAGCTTATAAAGAAAGAACAACGAAGCGTAACTGCACAATTATGCTCACTATAAGTTCCAACATCAAAATCATCTATTTCTCCATATCTCCAAAATATCTTGGACAATCATTCCAAGGTGTTTGAAAATCCCAGAAGACTCCCACCTATTTGTGATCATGATCATGATATTCATTTGATTCCAGGAAGTGTTCCTCCAAACATTAGGCGTTACAGATATCCTTGTGTCTAAAAGGGTGAAATTGAACGTATAATTGCAGAAATGCTAGAAGATGGTATAATTCAACCTCGTCAAAGTTCTTTCTCTGCTCCAGTAGTATTGGTGCACAAGAAGGGTGGATCATGGCACATGTGTCCGAACTATAGGGAGCTCAATAAGCTCACTATTAAAGATAAATTTCCCATTCCTGTGATTGATGAATTATTGGATGAATTATATGGAGCAATTTATTTTACCAAGTTGGATCTTCGTTCAGGATATCATCAAATTGCAATGAAGATTGAAGATATTCCAAAAACATTATTTTGAACTCATGAGGGTCATTATGAATTTTTGGTCATCCCTTTTGGCCTTACCAATGCACCTTCTACATTTCAAGGGTTGATGAATTCCATTTTCAAACCCTTCCTTAGAAAATTTGTGTTAGTATTTTTTGATGATACACTAATCTACAGCAGGTCTTGGAAGGATCATGTTCAACATGTTGACAAGGTGCTCAAAATTTTGGAGGAGAAACAATTATATGAAAAAACCTCCAAATGTTTCTTTGGAGTAAAAGAGGTGGAATATCTGGGTCATATTGTATCTCACGAGGGTGTTAAGGTAGACCCTAAAAAAATTAAAGCCATTAAGAAATGGAATGTCCCCTAAACCAATAAGTGGTTGCAAGGATTTCTCAGGTTAACAGGGTATTATCGCAATTTTGTTAAGAATCATGGGAGAATAACAACACCTCTAACAACATTATTGAAGAAAGATGCATTTTCATGGACTCCTAAAGAAACTAAGGCCTTTGAACATCTTAAAGAGGAAATGTGCCTAGCACTGGTCTTAGTTATGGCAAACTTCACAAAAACCTTTATTGTGGAATGTGATGCATCGGGAAATGGAATTGGTGTTATTTTAATGCAAGAAGTAAGACCCATTTCTTTTGAAAGTCGTCCGATCAAAGGAAAATATTTACAGAAAGATATTTATGAGAAGGAAATGTTGGGAATACTACATGCACGAAAAGAAATGGAAACCTTACCTAATCGGAAGACACTTCAAGGTAAAAATTGATCATGATAGTCTTAAACACTTTTTGGAACAAAGACTATCTTCGTAAGAGAAGCAAAAATGGTCACAAATATGTTGGGTTATGACTTTGAAATCATCTACAAAAAAGGGAAGCTAAATGTTGCTGCAGATGCACTCACAATAAAGGATGAATAGGTGGAAGAAATGCTTTGTGTCATTTCTATTATCCAACCAGATTGGATAACCAAAGCAATGGATGAATGGAAGAAAGACAAAGAAGTGTGGACACTCATTCAAAATTTGCAGCAAGATCCTAGTACATCTGATACATTTAGTTGGAAAAACGATTCCTTATGTTACAAAGATCGCTTATATCTTTGTAAGATTTCCCAAATAAAACAAAATATTATTTTGGAATTGCACACTTCTCCCTTAGGAGGACACTCAGGATTTTTAAAAACTTACCGTAGGGTGAAGAAAGAGTTTTTTTTGGATGGCCTTAAATCTGATATTCAAAATTTTGTCATGGAATGTTTGGTTTTCCAACAAAATCAAGTTGAGACAATTAAGACCTTGGGTCTTCTACAACCTTTATTCATTCCAAGTCAACATTGGGAGGATATTTCAATGGATTTTATCACAGGTTTACCTAATTCTGAAGGAAAGAGTGTCATCATGGTAGTAGTTGATAGACTTACCAACTATGCACACTTTTTAGCATTATCTCATCCATTTAAAGAAAGCATAGTTGCTACTAAATCTATGGAAATAATTCAAAAGCTACATGGAAACCCAAAGATTATGGTAAGTGACAAAGATCCCATTTTTACTAGAAATTTTTGGACGGAATTATTTTCTTGTTTGGGTACTCAACTAGCTCATAGCTCATCTTATCATCCTCAATCCGATGGACAAACTGAGATAGTGAACAAATGTTTCGAATGATATCTTTGTTGTTTTATATCTAATAAACAAACAAAATGGGTCAAGTGGCTACCTATGGATGAATGGTGGTTTTGGGATGCAAAAATGCACTATTTTTACCCCCTTCCTATTACAACACCATAATCATTAACCTATGTTTTATCTCCATAAACCTCCTCATTCCTGCACTAATCCACGATTACTATCTATTCCTACACAAACTTCATATTTCATGTTTAAGGTTTAATTAGTGCTTAATTAATCATTTTAAATAGATTTTGTGCCTTTAATATTTCTTCTAACTTATGTTTACTTTCCTAAAGTATTTGATAATCTAAAGTATCATTATATTAGCTTGATCAAGTGCAGGTAGATTCATGCACCGCTGGAAACTACTCATTCCATGATCTCCGCAACATCTCGATCACTTCACGCGGGCATCTTGGTACATCACCTTCAGTTCAGTTGCGGTCATCCGAAGTTGAACTCAAGCGAAGAATAGCCAAGATGTGGTCGAGGATAAGGTCTACGACCAACGCTTAGTTCGAATCTTATTATATTCACTGGCTTAATTTTGTAATTTTGTTTGTTATTCCATTCAACCAAAAGGCTCAATTTGGAGTGACTGTGTAATTTTCGATTATGGCCATAGGACGAAGGGATGTATAAACCATAGCTCTTAGATAGAACCATTTTAGCAATAACAAGTACAACTGTAATTTTATTTTATTTTTAATCTCATTATCTCCCTTGTTATGGGTTGGAGTTGAACTTAAAATGTATATTTGCTTATCGAAGTTAATACAAGGAGCCGTGCCATGATTTTCTCACTCTGCGTTTAATTTTTCATTGAGGCGTTGCTAAAAGTGTTGAAGGGTTTCATTTCCTAAAATGGGAAACGAGCTGGTTAGCTAGGGCATAGCCAACCCATCTCGTTTACCCTCATGCATTCGTTATCGTAAAAGTGTGAGTTAAATTTGTTTATTTGCAGAGCGTGGTTTAAATCTTAATTTCATTCTTGCTTAAGAATTCTGATTTGCTTCGTTGAATCGACAAAGTGTGAATGTAACCATTGTGTGAAATTCGAATTGAATTTATTTATTTCATGCAATTTCTTTCCTTTTTTTCTTTCAGTTGGATCGTGCATAGAGATCATTCCTGCACCAGTGCATGTAGGATCCTACACTCTGGTTTGCTAGTTTATTTACAGCAAGGTTTTTATTCTTTTTCCTTCATAGAATTTAATATATTTATGCAACTAAGCTCTTACTATCATAAGGAAGCATCTATAATATTAAAATCCGAACCCTTGAAGATTAATAATGACTTCGTGAAATGGAAAATAACGTTGTTGCAATATATTAACTCATATCCACATCTCATAATTTAAGGAGAAGGATTAAAAGTAATCTGGAATATTACAAGTAAACCTTTTTGAGTTAGGTCCGGTAGCATGCAAAACCCCTTTGACTAAAGAAGGTCTACTTTAAATTTTGAGGATTTTTTACCTCTTAAATTTTATTTCTATTACAAGGTTCAATTGATTGAAGCATTATTTTTCATGAGTAAGTCATTTCATAATTCTGCTCACATTTGCAATTCCTTTTATAGTTAACACGCATTTTGTTTTTCAAAAGTAAATCATAAAACTTGGTGTAGGGAAGCTCTGTTCCGGTATAAGAACCAGTGTCTTGTTACAAGAATAGAGCGCTCCAAGCCTTGAGGCTTAGAGCCCCTACATGAGGATATAATTCTTCAGTATAAGTGTAAAATATACTTCTCACATAAATTTATGTACCCGTACTAGTGCAAGCAGATTACAGGAGTACAAGAACGATCGCTTAGTGTGAGAAGGAAAATCATTTAGAAGGAATATCCTTTCAAGGGCCCACTTGAGAAAATTCCATTACCTATACTGAGGATAAACACAGAATTCTTGTTTTGTCTTTTTTTTTTTTGAAATGAATGCCTAAAAGAGATAGGGATCTGAATCCCACTAAGGGCCGAGGAAATATGGGTAAATTTGAAAACAATTTTCATATTGGGCCTTCTCTCGCAAGTAGGAAGTCCACAAAAACCCAGACTCATCATGAAGAAACTGTCCACTTGGATTCTTGCAATAGTAGTCCAGGAGTGACACAACCCATGAAGGGGGAGAAGGATACTATCATAATCCATAGTCTACCTTCCCAACCTACTAAGAGTAGTTCGATTGGAGGAACAAAAATGGCAGATCATGAGGACCATGAAAAGGGATCTAGCGAAAA
This sequence comes from Pinus albicaulis, assembly GCA_034641835.2. Taxonomy (NCBI): domain Eukaryota; kingdom Viridiplantae; phylum Streptophyta; class Pinopsida; order Pinales; family Pinaceae; genus Pinus; species Pinus albicaulis. Next base: position 764,199,266 of record CM076574.1, on the reverse strand, counting down.
TCAGGTAAAAGAGGAACAAGCCACTTTTGGATTCCCAATTGTGGATCCGGATGTAATTGTGCAAATGAAGAATATACCACCATAAACTCTTCCTCATTTCTATAGTAAGGTACATGAAGACCCAGACTCTTTCCTATTCGAGTTTGATATTTTGTGTAGAAGCTATGATTATTCATATGATGCTCAGAAAATAAAGTTGTTTCCTGCAACTCTTGAGGATGCATCATTACGCCGATTCATGGGACTAGGGGGGAACACTATAGCTTCTTGGGAACAGATGAAGAGAGTTTTATTGTCAAAATATCAGGAATATTGTAAAATGAGAGATATTCAAGATAAAACCTTTACTATTGTGCAAAATGATGATGAGACCCTAGAGGACTACTTAGAGAGATTCCTATATATCCTTCAAAGGTCAAAACACAAATTTGATCTAAGTACCATTAGAACCTTGTTCTTATAGGGGCTTACTGATGATGATAGAAATAATTTGAATTTTTTAGGACAATGGGATATTGCCCAAAAATCCTTTGATCAAATCTGTGACTTGTGCAGGAATTATCCAGGAACCAATATAGATACGGTAAAGGAATTCGAAATAGAAATAAGAAAACTGAATCTATTGATGCTATGATTGTCAGATTGGAGAAAAAAATGGAAAATATGAAAATTTAAATAATGAATATTGTTAGCAAGAAAATAAAATCTTTGAAATTTCAGCAAAAACATGTAGAATAATAAGAGTCATTGTCTATTTTTTGTCCAAAATGTAGGAAAAAACATCTTTTAAGATAATGTCCTCTTTATATTAAAGTAACTAATAAATGTGCAATTTGTGCAAAGAATCATTCCACGGAAAAATGTCCCACCATACCTGGGCTGAAAGCGGTATTTGAAGGAGGGAAACCTAAAGCCGAATAATTGCATGATATGGGAGCATGAAGAAACTGGCCTCAGGTAAGTGCAAGTATGGCTATAATGCGCATCCACATTTTTTTGGTTATAATGCACATCCATATTCCTATCCTAACACTAGTCACTCTCAAAATTGGTAGCATGGGAACCAATATCATTATGGACAACCCTCCTAATCTTGGAAAAAGGGATGGAGAGGGCCAAACCATTCAAGCCATTCCTATCCTGCACCTATGCAGTCATATCCACCTACATATGCACCTTACCTAATGCCACAACCATCATTACCTCAATTGAGTCAACCAATGCCACCATTGCCTTTACCTCCACCATTTTGACCTCCTCAACTGCCTGCCCAACCCATACCAAATACCAATAACAAAGTGGTACAAATGATCCATTCTATGAACCCTATTTTCCCATCTAAATATCAGTCCATGCCAGTTGGAGTCAATGATATCCAATTGAGATCGGGGAAGATAACAACCTCAGAAAATAAAAATAAACCTATGGTGATTATTAAAGAGAAATGGGAGGATAAAACTCCCAACCATTCTATGAAATGTGTCACCATTCATCCTATCCCTGTACCTTCAGAACCTTTTCCATCTTCTTCGAACCAACCTCCCTACCCAGAGAGGCTAGTTGTGGAGAGGAATGACCCCATTCCCGAGTCTAGCTTGGCTTATGAGCTTAGGAACCTTTTCAAAAAGGTACCTTTGCTCCAAGCTATCAAATATATCCCCATCTATACAAAATTCATTAGGGAACTCTGCCTCAAGAAGCTAGGAAGGAAAATATTGGAACCTCAAACCATTCAATTTGTCGGTAGAGCAGCAGAGTTAATGATGGGGTGTATGCACATGAAGAAATATACTGACCCCAAAAACCATATTGTCTCTATTCAGATATATGATGTCCTTGTCTCTAATGTAATTATAGACCTGGGGGTGGAAATTGATGTTATGAACAAGAAAACCATGGATCAATTTGGACTAGTCCATATTCGTCCTACTCTCCCTGTGCTTAAATTGGCAGGTAGATCTAAAATCAAGCCAAAAGGGGTGTTGGATGATGCAGTTGTTTCATTAGATTCTTGGGAATATCTCGCAGACTTCATTGTGCTTCAACCAAAGAATCCTATGGGAGGACATCCCTTGATCTTGGGATGACCATGGCTTTCTACGGCTTATCCTTATATTGGATGTCGTTTTGGTGACATGTATATTTCCAATGGATATTCTAGGAAGAAGTTCACCTAGTATCCACCCGTTAGATCCATTCAGGAGCTCTGAGACACCTTGTGGTTAGACTATAGTAGTGATGAGGAGACTCAGTCTGTTTCCATGATACATCAGTATGATAAGTCCTCATAGGAGGGTGAGAATCAAGACTTCCTGAATAATCTAGAAACTATGCCCAATTTCGAATCATTGAGTGAGATTTTTAGTCTAGATTTTCAGGAAAGTCACAACTCTCTACCTCCCTCACCACCATCTCTAGCAACACATTTGTGTACTCTTGAGCCTGATACCACTCTTGTTGAGATTAGTTCGGGAAAATATTTTCATATCAGTTAAGACTTGGATTCATTCCAAAAAGAGAAGCTTGTGAATTTGTTACGAAACCATCTTGATGCCTTTGCATGGGGCTACAAAGATAGGAAATGCATCCCTCCTGAAACTTGTACCCACCATATCTATATTCAGGATGGAGCTCGACCTATACGACAACCCACAAGGCGTATGAACCCCTCTCTAAGAGATGTTGTAAAGGAAGAATTGCAAAAACTCTTGGATGCTGATTTATTTATCCTATTTCGAACAGCCAGTGGGTCTCTCCATTGGTATTAGTCCCGAAAAAAGATGGGAGATGGTGCATTTGCATTGACTACAAATAATTGAACAAAGCCACTCTTAAGGATTACTTCCCCCTTCCTTTGATCGATCAAGTACTTGATACCCTATCTGGTAAGAAGTAATTTTCTTTTCTAGATGGCTTTAGTGGTTATAACTAGATACAGATTGCACCCAAGGATCAAGTCAAAACCACCTTCACATTCCCATGGGGTACATTTTCTTACCGAGTGCTTCCCTTTGGGCTATGTAATGCCCCGTCTACCTTTCAAAGGGCAGTCTTGGCCATTTTTGCTAACATTGAGTGTGTGGAAATATATATGGATGACTTTTCTGTGTTTGGTGATTCATTTCAAGAAGCCCTCAAAAATCTATAAAAGGTGCTTCTTCGTTTCCAAGAAGCTCATTTTTCCTTGAGTGAAAAAAAGTGTAGATTAATGTCCAAGGTAGGAGTATTTCTTGGCCATCTTATTTCCGACAAAGGTATCTAGGTTGACCCTGCAAAGATAGAAATTATTGTGAGTCTTCATGTACCCAAAACTCAAAGGGAAGGAGGTTTTCTAGGACATGCAGGCTACTATAGGAGATTCATTGAGAATTTCTCTAGGATAGCTAACCCCCTTTTTTGACTTTTGGCTAAGGATAGTGAGTTTTCTTGGTCCACAGTTGGCCAACATTCCTTTGAGACATTGAAGGAAAAACTAGTTCAGGCACCAGTTTTGAGAGGACCAAATTAGTCCCTACCATTTCATATTTCCTTGAATGCCTCATATATTGTTATTGGCTCAAATTTAGTACATGAAGAAGACAAACAATCCTATGCTATTTACTTCATCAGTAAAAACCTATCACCTGCCGAATTAAACTACACAGTTACTGAGAAAGAGTTTTTAGCTGTAATTTTAGCTATTAACAAATTCAGAAACTACATTACAGGGTGTGAAGTCTTTGTGCATACTAATCATTCCACAATAAAATATTTGATGAATAAACCATTATCTAGAGGTAGAGTGACAAGGTGGTTATTATTGTTGCAGGAATTTAAGATTACTATTGTCGATAGACCAGGAAAATCTAATGTGGTAGAAGATTTTCTTCAAGATTAAATAATCTCGGTGAAGCAATTCCTGTTGATGATGATTTTACTGACGAACATATTTTTTTTATTTCGACAGAATCTTCGTGGTTCGCTGACATAGCTAACTATTTCGTCACTAGAAAAACACCACCTCACTTATCCACTCATGAAAAGCGGAGTATTATACAGAAAAGTGTTGCATATTCTTAGGTTCAAGGAGACCTCTTTTACATTGGATCGGATATTATTATCCGTAGATATGTAAGAGAGGAAGAAGTGTTTGATATCTTAAAATCTTCCCATGACGAACCTTACGGAGGTCACTTCGCTAGTAAGCGGAATACATATAAATTTTTACGAGCTGGCTATTTTTGGCCCTCCTTGTTTAAGGATGCCAAACAATATGTCAAGTGATGCGATAGCTTCAGCGAGTGGGCCAACCTAATCAAACCAATGAAATGCCTTTATGTCCTCAAGTTATGATTGAGCCTTTTGAAAAATGGGCCATTGATTTTGAAAGACCAATAAATCCAACATCATTAAATAAAAATCATATTTTGGTTTGTACAAATTTCGTTACAAAATGGGTAGAAGCTAAGGTTGTTTCTTTTAATAATGAAAAAATTGTTGTTGATTTTCTCTTTACTAGAATATTTACTAGATTTGGTGTGCCTAGAGAGATTGTTTCTGACAATGGTCCGCATTTCATTTCCAATATGGTATAGGGAGTGATGGAGCAATATAAAATCTGACACAGGAAATCTACACCGCATGACCCGCAATAAAATGGTCAGGTAGAGTCCACAAACAAGGTGATTGAGTTCATCCTCGCAAACACAGTAAATATCCATAGAAAGGATTGGGCTAATAAATTACCAGAATCCTTGTGGTCATACCGAACCATTTGGAGGAACAGCATGGGACACACACCATATGAGCTGGTGTACGGGAAACAAGTCCTTCTGCCAGTTCCAGATCAAAACTTTCAGGAATGCATTCCAAATAGGAATAGATATCTTTGAAGCATAGCAACGACGTCCTCTATAGTTGAATGAGTTAGATGAATTTCGAAGGTACGTTGTTTAGCAGAACATGTTGGTTCAACAACAACGCAAAAATTGGCATGATAATTCCAACCAAAAGAAACAGTTCCAACCAGGTGATTGGGTACTCCTTTAAGATTCTAGATTTCAATATTATAAAGGGAAATTCCATACATGCTAGATGAGACCTTATGAGGTAGTCAAATTTTTTGAGAATGGAGCAGTGGAAATCAAAACTATTGATGGACAGAATTATGTGTTCTTTGTAAATGGACATATATTAAAGGTGTATTTTCAACCCCTTACAAAAGGAGATTTTATGCAGCAATTCCAAGAGAAATCTGAAAAGGAGATGGTAGGTGGCAACAACGACTTGTTGAAAATGTTATTATTTATTTTCCTTATATAATAAAATAAAATAAATGACAAAAAAATAAAATAAAAACATATAAAATAATTTATTTTTTCCTGTAATTATGAAAATCAACTTACTGACATAATTGCAGAAGTATTGACATGAAAACTAGCATGCTAGCAAAGAGATCAAAATTTCAATAAAAAGGGAATGTTGTTTGATTTTTGGATATGTTGACTGTCACCAAGAAGAAGCAGGTTCAGATGGTAACCAACCCTTACCAAAGTTTGGGGTAGCTAGTGTTTTATCTCAAGAAACAATCCCTTGGTTGTGCTAAGGAATCAATGCTTAAGAAATTTTATAAATGTATGTCACAATTACGATATCAAATGGCCTCTGTTTAACACCTTTGGAATTTAATTACTTAATACCCTCAATAATCCGATATAATGAAAGCCTTCACAATGCCATAAATTGTTGATACTTGAATGAAATGAAAAGAAGAACTGTAAGAGAAACTCAAAATGATATGTTGAGAAACAGAAATATCACTTTTAAGTTTCAGAGGAAATCATGGAGAGAGAGGAAACTCAAAATAATATGGTGTAAACACAGAATCTACTACTTTAAATTTTCATTAGGAGTTTGTGAAAAGAGAAGAGATGAAGTGAAGGAGTGCAAATTAAGGTGATTTAAATCTTACTCACATATGTAATTAAGATATCGGCTTCTACATTACTTCACTTCATTCAAAGAGGAATAAACATAGAGTGAAATTTGAAAGACATATCAACATCAACAGGTGCGGGAAACTTGATCTTATTTCATTAATTTATCAGAAATTTCAGTACCAAATTAATAGTCATCCAAAGGTCAAAAACTCGAAACCCTTTTTCTTTATTTCTATCTACTTAAATACATCAAAGTAGTTCATAACTGTTGAACTTCTTGAAACTATTCAACTACCGAAATTGTTAAGATTACGTATGCAGTAATATAGAGAAAACAAATAAAAAATGGAAATATTGTTTGTTTTGTTGAATATGATGTTGCTGATGTGTCCTCACGAAGTGCCAAGGTGTCCTTTATGGTTATGATGCATCAACTGCACAATTCTGTAAGGACGCCTTGGTGCCCGACTTGACCCGGCTGTTGTGCTTCCCATAGTGCCACTATACATTCTTCTGCCCAAATATACCTATGCCTCTTTATTCATTGGTTGCCCCTTGGCATTACCTTATCACATACACAGCTGCAAATTTATACAAACCTCGTAGACATGTGGTTTACAAGCCCACACATGACCTAACCAATCAGAAGCAATCACACTTCGCAACTTATTCGATATCGCACATCGGCAACTGTAAAAAATAGCTTAAATGGTAAACAATAATAATTTTGATGTGTGAAACTGCTCTATTTGTGATTTAACCTCCACCGTTTATCTGTGCCCCAATCCAATGGTCTCGTTGTACTGTCTCACACAGCCATCTCCCGTTTTTCACATCGCAACCAAAATACTTTACCTTATGAAGACTTATTTCTAAACTCTAAACCTACCGATGTGTGATATGCGCTGAATCGTTGTGCCAACACATGGCTCCTCCCTTATCGCATCACAAGTTTCACTTCTAACTGCATCGAAAGTTATTTTTTTAACTTGCAAAGTACTTAATGCATAAATTAAATAATCGCCAATGTGAAATCACGCTATGCTAACACATTTCCACTTCGCAACTTTTCAAACTTAACTTTATGATGCAACCTAGTCCATCCATCTATCACTTTAATTCTATGATTTAATCCTCGCCATTAGATCGCCTCCTTTGGAATATTCTAAAGGTTTTCTGCAACCGATTTCTCTATTTCTTCGATTTTCGCTGCTCTACAGCTCCATGTTCTCTATGCTACTCCCTGCGATATTTCATTCAATGAACTTGTGTAACTCCATCTTTCTCCACAGTGTTAAAACCCTCCTAAACTTTACTCTGGCTATCCAATCCTTATACCTACCTTCACATCTCATCACGAAATGTTAATGTACCAACATATAAATCAAAATTCTTCTTCGACATACAAACTTTTACATTTTCTAACATATATTTTTTTTGGTGTTTTGAAAAATATTTCAAAGGTAAATGCAAATGAGCCACAACATTTTCCTCCACCTGGGGATAGTGTTTTTTTTCCATGGAAGCGCTAAGAACCGCTGACTAGTGCCTTATCCATTGGGCATGGATTCAAATATTTCTTGGTGACATATGAACAATGAGAAATTAGGTATTTACAATGGTGGAATGCTGACTTTTAATGTTGGAAATAATGCTTTAGATATTGCCCATTCACAGGCGGCTATACTGACTCTCCATCTAGATCTTCCAGAATGAATGTGTTATTTGACCTTGCCTCATAGATTATGTATGGACCATACCAGAGAGGGTCAAATTTACCATGCTTCCCCTTTTCTTCTCGTTTGGTGTTCCATATTAGTACCAAATCTCCTGCTTGAAAGAGAACTTCTTTTTATTTTCTGTCAAATATAGACTTCATCTTTTCCTGATAAGTAATCAAGCTATCCCTGACTTTGTTTCTGTTTTCACTTGATTAAATTATCTTGTTCAAAATTCTTACCAGAGTATTAGGTTCTCCCTGAGCTTATTGAAGGAAATAAATCATTGGTTTGGCTAGCTGAATAGGAAATAGTGTTTGATTCCCATAAACCAGTTCATAGGGAGACTTCCTAGTAGATCTCCTCGGGGTGACTCAAACTTCCCAAAGGGCGGACTTCAACTTCATATCCCAATCCTTCTGATTCTTAGTGAGTGTCTTCTTCAAGATTATAACCAATGTCTTATTTGAGGACTCCACCAATCTGTTCCCTTGGGGATGATATGTAGTGGAATCTGATAAAGCTACATTATATGTTTAACAGAAATTAATGAAACGAGCAGAGTTTAATACCTGAGAATTATTAGTCACAATTTTGACTGGACATCTGAATCTGCTGAAAATGTTTTCCTCCAGAAACTTCATCGCTACTTGGTCATGCACTTTCTTAGTGGGTATTGCTTCAACCCATTTTGTAAAGTAATCAGTGGTAGTTAGAATCCACTTGAACTGTCCACTTGATGGTGGATTGATCTCTCCAATAAAATCCAATCCCGATTGCCTAAAAGGTTCTTCAATAAATACTAGGATGAGAGGTAACATAGCAAGTTTTCTCTTTTCAGCAAACAACTAACACTTTTGAAAACTTCTGACCAGTTTATAAACATCTGTAAACCGGGTTGGCCAATAGAAGCTTGACTTGAGAATTTTATGAGCATTGACCTTCCAGCTATAATGTCCTCCACACAGAATTTCATGATATTATTTGGTGACTTCAATAGATTCTCCTTCGATCAAACATAACATCAAAATACCAACAGGATCTTTCCACTATACTTTTCTTCCATGATAACATATGGCTGAGAATTGAGCTTGAGATATCTATATTTTTTTCTATTTAGTGAAGTTGGACAAGAAAATAAACACGGGTAATGCACAATATCTTTATACCAATCATAGCACAAAAATTTGTATTGAATACCTATTTTGGACTTGTTTTGACCTCCTTCATTAACAAATCCATCCACTGGTGCCAACAGATTGATTCCCAAGGCTTGAAAATTTGTTTCTGTAAATAAATTCGCTAACCCCTGTCCCTTGACTAGCTTGGTGGGTTTGATGTCCAAATCATACTCTTGTATTTTTGCTATCCACTTCCCCCTTTTTCCTTCAACATCGCTTTGGACCAGAACGTCTTTCACAGCTGAATTAGGAACATAAGCAGTTATTTGGGACTGTAACACATAAGTCCTGAAGGCTTTCAGTGCTTTGACCAAAGCATATACTTGTTTCCCCAGAATATTATTTTGAGCTCAACATCTCTTATAACTTTACTGAAAAATGCAACTGGTTTCTCCTTACTATCTTCATTTTTCTACAACAACACAATGGCAATAGTAGTGGGGGATGCAAATAAGAATACCTAAAATTCCTTTTGACAGTCTGGACTAATCAGAAATAGAGCTTCCTGGAGTGCTTCCTTTAGTCTAGAAAATGATTCTCTTACTCCCTTGTCCCATTTTTTCTTCAACATATCTATTATACTTCTCACAATCTCAGCATAATTGGGCACAAATATCCTCATAAAGTTTATTTTTCCTGGGAATATCTGGATATCTTTCTTGCTTCTGGGTAAAGGAATAGTTTGAATGGCTTCCACCCTTGCTAGGTCAATCTTTATTCCTTGTTTAGAAACTATGTGACCCAATAATTTACCTTATTCTAAGGAAAATAAAGATTTCTTGGGATTTAATTACAGGCCAAACTTTCTGCACTTTTGAAAAGTTTTTTGCAAATGCTCCAAGCGTTCATCATCTGACCCTGAGAAAACAGTTATATCATCCAGATATATAACTACAAACTTGTCACCAATGAAGGTTATATCCATGGCCCTCTAAAATTTTGCACCTGCATTCATAAGGAAAAATGGCATCCTTGTGTACATGAAGGTGCCCTAGGGCGTATTGAAAGTAGTCTTCTTATGATCTTCTTTTTCAACTGTTACCTGATTATACCCAGAAAATACGTCAACCATAAACAACTTGTGAGCTCCCGTCACCTTCTGTAAGACATAATCCATTTTTAGAAAAGGATAATTTTATTTTAGAGATGCTCGGTTCAAGTTCCTGAAGTCTACACACAATCTTATCTCTCCATTCTTCTTTCTTACACGGACCAGATTAGAAACATAGTCTAAATATATGAGAGGGGCTATAATTTCTTCCTGTAACAGTTTCTTCACTTCTTTTTCGATTGGAGCTAACAACAATGGATTGATCTGTCTGAGCTTCTATCTGTGTGGTTTGATTCCTTCCTTCAATGGAATATTATGTTGAATTATGATTTTGTCATATGTTTTCAAGTCTTCATATGACCAGGAAAACACATCCATATATCTTAAAAAGATCAATGTATCTTTCTTTGTATTTTTTGGGAAAACCTTTGAACAATTTCACTATTTTGGGTTCCTGTTGAGTTCCCAAATTAAAATCTTCCATCACTTCTTACTGATCTGTTTTCTTTGAATCAACAGAAACATCATTAGCATCGAATAATCTTTAAAGGGGAACCAACCCTTTGGGGAGCACATTGTATTTTAATTGGATAATATTATGCTCACCTATTGACTGCTTAAGGTTTCTTATTTCTGCTTTCTACTCGGTTTGTTCTTCCTCTTGGTCTATCTCGGCATCTTCAAAGTTTCCAATCATCTTCATTGTTGATTTATCTATTCATCATCATCAAACACCTGCCAATGTTTCACATTGGCAGGGATAGAAGGTCTATGTCTAATTTCAATTTCATACCTTAAACTTGGACTTATGTGAGGTTTGAAGGTGTTGGATGCAACGTCTAAAGAATTAGCCAATATATTCTCCTCCCTCGGAAGATAATGAATATTGAAGGCTTCAAAATAGTTTTCTATCAGATCCCAAACTTCATTTATATACGATCTCAATCTCAGATCCTTGGTTTGACAATAATTTTTAATCTTCCTTATTATCAATTCAGAGTTACAAAAAATTGAAATACATTGAACTACCATCTATTTAGAAACTTGAAGGCTTGAGGTTAATGCCCCATACTTATCTACATTGTTTGTTGAATCAAATTCTAGTTTAAAAGAGAATGGCACGAGGTTACCTTCTGGTGATATTAGCAAGAATCCAACACCTGCACCCTCCTTGGAGTAGGCACCATCAAAGTAGCATTTCCAAATCTTCCTTGAGCACGGCTCATTATTTACAACTGTTGAAGAGAGCTACTTCCCTGTGTCTTCAGCAAATTTTTCATCTTCATGCAGCATGAAACAAGAAAGATCTTTTGTTTATTGACTATAAATGGGGGGATTTCCTGCATCTTTCTTGGAGGTAGTCTTCAAAAACCTTGTTTCCTTGTACAATCTCCTTTCTTCCCCATTAAAAACCGAAATGATAGCACAAGCGAAATCTGATTTTAGTACACCTCCCAAATTTTCTCCCTAATATCTTGATAGGAGCATTCCAAATCTGGCTAGGATGTCTGCAACCACTACATCCATGACTATGCTCTTTACTGGGACTTGTGCCAACGAAACTATTACATCTTTAATTAACTGAACACATTTCACCCTTTTGGAATCAAATGAATACATATCCCTATAAGGTTTGGTAATATGAAAGTTAATTTCCTTCATCATAGACAATGGCATGAGATTATGGGACACTCCTGAGTCCAACATGAAATTATGTAGAATAAAATCATGAAGCAACAGAGAAATATAGAAGGGTGGAACAGAAGGATCTACTTCTTCTACATGAGGACCAAAGGTGACCACTGGTTTTTCTTCTTGTAAGTTCACCATGTCACTTATATCTTCCACCTATGTGAGATTAATAAATTCTGAAATTTCTTTCTTGTAAGTTGGTATTTTAGCTAATTCTAGAAGAGGTACCTAGATTTTAACCTTCTCCAACTCTTTTTCCAAACTGAAAGCATGAGTTTTCTTAACGTTATTTTCAGGTTCTTCTTCACTCTTTCTATAATTTTCAGCTTGTTCAGGTACAGGAACAACTTTCTCCAAAATATTAGTGTCAACTGATTTGTTCTAGGGAGATTCGGCCTACTACTCATTTTTTCTATTAAGTGAATATACAAGTTGTTTCCCCTTACTGACCTGTTTCACAGGGTCCTTTTGTTATGGAGTCACCATTGGAGGAGGAACGGAACCTTGTTGTTCACCTTCATTATCCTGCACTCTAGATCTATTTCTAGACCTTAAATCATACTTTTTATGTAACTCATCTTCCATGAAATCTGTCAATTTTCTACAGTATTCATCCATTTCATCTTGATCAAAATATACTTCAGCTTCAGCATATTCTCCCTCAAAATCGTCCTCTTCATCCTCTTCTATTGCATACATAGCAGATACTTGATCATCGACCTCCCTTTGGTCATCTTCTGCTGGCTCTGGGGGTGTTTCTTCTATATACAACGATGCTTGCATCTGGTCTTGATCTCTTCTTTCCCTCTGCAAAATTTGCAGGGGATGTCTTCTAAATTGAGGGTTAAACCCCCCTCGGTTTTGTTGTACTTGTCTTTGGGAGTTTTTATTTTCCAATTCCATCTTGGCTAGCTTATTGGTTAGATGGTTCATCACCTTTTTTATATCTTCATTTCTTAGATCTTGTGATGATTCTTCTTTTGATTTCCCCGTCTCCTAGATCGGTTGTTTCCCTTTCGCTTTTGTAGCTGCAGTCATATTAGCTTCAATCTCTAGATTATCTGTCTGTATCTGATCAAGAGTAGGGGCTCTTCTCTCTCTCAATGTAAAGCTAAAATTAGCTTCAAAAACCCCAACAAAAAATACCTTTTCTCCTACAAGGGGGGGCTTCATCTCTATGGGTAAACTATTGTACAATTTGTTGAATCTTTTTACAAACCCTGAAATGATTTCACTAGGCCTTCTTTTAATTTCATTAAACTCTCTCAATGATTAACCATGATCTCTTTTTTCTCCCCATATCTGAGTTAATTTAGGTTCTAACTCTTCCCAGTTATTTATTGAACCATTTGGTAAACCTTTGAACCATTTTCTATCCTCTCCATCTAGAGACTGCACAAATACTCTCATCACAACATCAAGATGTTCTACATTTAAATTCTCAGCAAAAGTGCAAAACAAGGGTAAATGTTGTTCTGCAGTTACTTCATCTTCTCCAGTGAAATGAGGAATTAATTTGAGGTATTCTTAAGGAATGGCATTCATTGGTTGCACAATATTTAGTGGAGCATATATGTTCAAAAAAAAGGATGGTGTTGCCATATTTACACCTTACTTAATTGTTCCTTGGGTAGTTGAGGTTGATGAACCTGTTGTGAAAGTGAATGAGGGTGAAGGAAAAAATGATATGGGATTGGGTTTATGAAGAATGGCAGAAGAACCAGCAACTATATTTGTTTGAGATTAAGTGAAGGTAAAAGAAACAAACTCGAAAGAATGTTCTTCTAACTTAGGTTCTTGAAAATGAATGGGTATGGAACGAGACTTATGTTCCAGAAAGAGAGTTCCTCGGAAATATCTTCAAAAAAATGGTTATGTGAACTACTGTCAAGAGGAGACAATGTACGATCATGTGTTGAAGGAATTTAAGGTGGTTGAGCCTTTTTAGAAACCAATCTTTCTAGGCCCTGGCAAAGCAGGGACTATCTATTGTGAGGTGTCTGACCTCGCTCGAGGCATTTTGAAAGCTGGAATTTTGAAAATAACAAACACATCCCAATATTTCCTCCTCAATGAATAACCAAAGGAAATAATGTAAAAAACCCAGGGAAAAATAAATTTCGTTTCTTCTTCCCTGGCAACAGCGCCAGAAAATGTTGTATCTCAAGAAACAATCCCTTGGCTGTGGTAAGGAATTAATGCTTAAGACATTTTATAAATGTATTTCACAATTACGATATCAAATTACCTCTATTTAACACCTTTGGAATTTAATTACTTAATACCCTCAATAATCTGATATAATGAAAGCCTTCACAATGCCATAAATTGTTGATACTTGAATGAAATGAAAAGAAGAATTGTAAGATAAACTCAAAATTATATGTTGAGAAACATAATATATCACTTTTAAGTTTCAGAGGAAATCACGGAGAGAGAGGAAACTTGAAATAATATTTTGTAAACACAGAATCTATTGCTTTAAAGTTTCATCGGGAGTTTGTGAAAAGAGAACAGTTGAAGTGAAGGAGCGTAAATTAAGGTGATTTAACTCTTACTCATAGATGTAATTAAGAGACCAGTTGCTACATTACTTCACTTCATTCAAAGATGAATAAACATAGAGATGAACTTGAAAGACATATCAACATCAAAAGGTGCAGGAAACTTGATCTTCTTTCATTAATTTCTCAGAAAATTCAGTACCAAATTAACAGTCATCTAGAGGTCCAAAACTTGAAACTCTTTTTCTTTATTTCTATCTACTTAAATACATCAAATTAGTTCACAACTGTTGAACTTCTTGAAACTATTCAACTACCTAAACTATTAATATTACTTATGCAATCATACAGAAAAAGAAAAAAAGAAAAAAAAAACCAACTGGAAATATTGTTCGTTTTGTTGAAGTAGATGTTGTTGATGCATCCTCACAAAGTGTCGAGGTGTCCTTTCTGGTTTTGATGCAACAACTACACAATTCTATAACAACGCCTTGGTGCCTGACTTGACCCAGTTTTCGTGCTTCCCAGAGTGCCACTATACATTATTTTCCCTGACTCTGCCTATGCCTCTTTATCCATTGGTTGCCCCTTCGAATTACCTTATCGCATACACGGTTGCAACTTTATACAAACCATGCAGACCTGTGGTTTACGGGCCCACACACGACTTGACCAATCAGAATCAATCAGACTTCGCAACTTATTCTATATCGCACATCGGCAACTATAACAAATAGATTAAATGGTAAACAATAATAATGCCCATGTGCGAAATCACTATGTTTGCAATTTAATCTCCACCGTTGATCTGCACCCCAATCCAATGGTACCGTTGTACTTTCTCACACCGCCATCCCTCGTTTGTCGCATCACAATAAAAATACTTTACCTTGAAAATACTTAATGCTAAAATATAAACTTGTCGATGTACTATATGCATGAAATCGTTCTGCCAACACGTGGCTCCTCCCTTTATCGCATCGCAAGTTTCGCTTTTTACCGCATCACAAGTTATTTTGTTTAACTTGTGAAGTCTTTAATGCATAAACTAAATAATCGGATGCAAAATCACACTATGCCGACATGTGTCCACTTCGCAACTTTTCAAAATTAACTTTGCAATGCAACTTGGTCCGTCCATCTCTCACTTTAATTATGTGATTTAATCCTCATCGTCAGATTGCCTCCTTTGCGAATCTTCTAAATTCTTTCTGCCTTAACCGATTTATATGTTTCATCATTTTTTGCCACTCTATAGATCTATCTTCTCCACGTTATTCCCTATGATAGTTCATTCAATGAACTCGAGCAACTTCATCTTTCTCCATAGTGTTAAAACCCTCCTGAGCTTTATCGGGGTTATCCAATCCTTCGACATATCTTCACATCTTATCACGAAATTTTAATGTACCAACATATAAATAAAAATTATTCTTTGACATAAAAAAAAAATCATTTTCTAACATTTATGCTTTTTTGGTGTTTTGAAAAATATTTCAAAGGTAAATGCAAAAGAGCCACAAAAACTAGCATGGAAATTTTTATCCAAACAACGCACAATTCCCAATGCATTTATTTTTTCCAGCACCAGTGTAGCCAGATATTGAAGGTAAAATTATGCCTTTATTCTATTTCTCGTTTCGTAATTCCCACTATTTTTCTCTTCTTAATCCCATTATGAATTACCCTCCTATTTCTTATAGGAAACTATCCCTACCCGATTTCGTAAAATCCCTCTTTTCCCCTTGAATTTTTTCCACATCTCGTTTTCGTTTACCCCCATTGATAGCATTATTCTTGGAATCCCTGCTATAGTATTCCTTCCCATTCTAGAAATTACCCCTTTTCCCACTTCTTTTTTCCCTCATGGATCGATTGTAGGATCTAATTTAGTCAAATCAGAAGGCATGCTCGTGAAACACCAAAGAATGGCGAATACAACTTCTCTTGTATAATCAAGAAAAAAAAAATTAGTCTAGCCAAAGAACTGTATTCTATTAGAATCTTTTTATCCCCTCTTACTTCGATGCTATAGAAATTCCTGGTGCAGGGATGTGCATGATCGGTGCAGGCAGGTTCAGTGTAAGCACATTACAGTGCAGGCAGGTTCAGTGCAAGCATGTTGCAGTGCAAGGAGGTTCAGTGCAAGCACACGACTGATTGTGAAAACACAATGCAAAATGTTTAACGCGATACAGGAGCGCTTGATGCAAAATGTTTATTCGAAATTTAATTTTCATTTCTGCAAATGAATGACTACCATAGTGATAGATCATAGCATTGCATTATTTTGGTTAACACTTTGCTTTATCATTTACAAACTTAGGGAGAAATTATTAAAGTGCAATATATTTTAGGTTCTGCGGTCTAATCTTTTTAGTGAGTACTGAAGTACATATTATGTGAATTATGAGGCAAAGCATGGGATAGTACAAATCTACCTGAAAACCCATACTTACCTCCTTTTGAAAAGATCCTACATCACCTGTTCATAATAACCTTACCTCATAATCCGATCATCCATGACCATTACACCATCTTCGTAACAACCTCTGCCTTCTCAAATTATCATTACCTTCCTGTGCATCCGACTGAAGGGACGATTTTAATAATTAAACGTGATTGGATGGATGGGACTAAAAATATGGTGGATGAATGGATCTCCATCATAACATTCTTGGTAGCCTTTGGCATTCCTCAGTGTGAATTTTTCCTAAGGTCATGACAGAGAATTGAAGCAGATTCAAACAAAGATGGCACCTGTGAGAAATTAACCATCATCCATGAAAGAGATAGAACATACCGCGGAATATCAAAACAGTCTTTCACTATTGCAAGAATCGGGATTTCACCCTTTTTTGCAAAAAATTTAATGGGTTTGATATTGTCGTGTCTCTAGAATTTGCAAAGACATCTGAGGGAGGCTGAGCTAAGGTAGTCTTATTATATTTTGATGTCACAGAATAATATATAATGTGAGCTATAGGCTTGTCAACAACAGGGGAACAATGGTTTAAAAAGGAGAGGATCAAAAATAAGATATGGCACCAATTCGTGGTCGACCAAAAGATCAAAGTCGACTAGAAAAAAGGGCTTCTGTGCAGCGCCATGATTGGAAAATGGAAATACCTCCTATATATATTATAGAAGTTCCTGACCTGTGAAGGACGTTATTCATTAATGTTCGTGTACCATATTCGTTTATTGCTGCTTTGAAACAGAGAAACACATCAATTTCCCTTATTACCTACTCCGAACTTTAGAGAAAATAGCGAAAGGAGTGCAAAAAGGGGATGTGATGCAGGTTTCATACAAACTATACTATCATGGGTTCATTGCAATATTGGTTAAGAAATAATTGGAGGCTAAGAAAATTACCTGGGAAGCATTCTTTAAAGAATTTTGAGGAAGTAGTGCAGGGAAGTTGGTTGGGAAGAGTGCAAGCAAGAAAAGGAAAGTAGACACCCTGAGCCCTGCCAAGACAAAGAGAAAGAAAAAATGGTTGCAAGAAGAGGAGAAGGTTGTTAAAGAAACTCCATCCTCGGCAAAAATAAAAGTGACTAGGACCTAGACAAAGAAAATAACTGTCTCTTTGGGGACAAGTCACGCTCACTCGAGCTCCCCGATTTTGATTGATGAGTCACCCCAGGCTTCACCTGGAGATCAAAACCTCTTGGTTCTTATGGATGCAGGAGATCATATCGTGGTAAATGAGGAAAATTTAGAGAGGGATGACAACATATCCTTGTCGGCCTTCCTTCATAAGTTGAATAGGAAAATAATGACGTTGAGTACATGCAGAGACCTGGCAGAGGGATAAATAGATGCCTAGGTGTAGCACATAGAAACCCTCGAAAATTTTGATGAACATGGTACTGAAGCCCCTGATGAGTTGGATGAATAGGGTACTGAAGCCCCTGATGAGTTGGATGAACAGGGTAATGAAACCCCTGATGAGTTGGATGTCCAACGTACTAAAGCCCCTGGTGAATTAGTTGCGCAGGGTACTGAAGCCCTTGGCACAATGGACATGGAGGATACTGAAACCCTTGGTGACATGGAAGCTCCTAACATAGAAACCCTTGCTGATATTATGATGCAGACGTTGGATGTCCAAGATAACTTTGATCTTGGCAACGCTAGTACATGCTTTGAATCCATTGCAGAAAAGGTGCTTGCACCAGATGAGCTATACATGGAGACATATACCCTCTATCTCAATAACCGGATAGTAGTGTTGAGATTCAACAAGATGAAGAGCTTATTTAAAAGAGTCGCCTTCACTAAGTGGGCCCGCAAGCTATTTTTGGTGCAAAGTCTATTTTTAGACTATGTCTATTTTTAGACATGTCGATCATATTCTATGAGTTGCAGGATGCTATTTGTGGATGGTTGGTCAAGTTGGAAAAATAGATGGACTTCTATTTTTAGACATATTGGGCGGAATCTATTTTTAAATTTCCAGTCTAAAAATAGATATGTCGAATATTATTAGCTCTTAATAATATTTGGACTCTAAACATTATCTTATTCTCTTGGAGCACTTCAGTTAAGTGCACAGATGTGGCACAACAGCTGACAGAAGGAATTACGCTATTCCTGAGGGTTTATTGGAGCTAATGCATGAGGACTTCAGTTAGAACTCATGTGACAGAGTTTGGTGGAGTTATAGAAGTAGTTGGTGGAGTTGTATTTAGTTTAACTCAGTTAGACTCAGTTGAGCTAGTTGTATCTAGTCTAACTAATTGATACACTAGTGAGAGTGGTGTGAATTAATTAGTTAATTAATTCAGTAATTAATAAATCATTAATCAACTGAAGAATACATCAGTTAACTATAATGCATGGCAGTTTCAGTGGAGACTAGTGGAGAGCTAGGTGAAAGAGCAAGTGTGACTATCAGTTGTGACTATAGTGATGCATTGATTGCATCCAAAACTCAGTGGAGATGCCAATGAGGATTGTGTAAGCAAGGCTGGCTGAATTTGATTTCATTCAGAGCCATTATTCAGCATGGATTGTGCAGTAAAGGCAGGCTAGCAGGTGGCAGAGATCGGTGCATGGATTTGCAAGATCGGGCCTGATTAGTGTGTAGCGATTGTATTGTACTGAGAGCTTGATATGATCAGATTTGTATGAGGATTGTTACATGATCTCTATTACATATATTATATACAGATATTTGGGGTTTTTATCTTCAGGCTTTCCCATTAAACAGTTGTGTTAATGTGTGTGAATTTTTATGGTTTCATGTGTGCATTGCAACTGATTTAATTTCCGCATGTGATGATCAATAGTGGAATAGATTTTGTATTGTGCATGAAGTTAAAATAGTGTGTGATCAGGAGAATCTTGGATATATAACACATAATTTATATAATTTCTACGTGGTATCGGAGCGATATTGATCAGAGCAAATTGCAATTATTAAAGCGGTTGAGTTTTGTGCTGGAGGAATTCGAATTTGCTGCAGTATTTTCTTGGTGTCGAAGTTGAGCATTCATTGAAATGTCTTTAAACGAATTATGATTGGAGTATTCCCTTGATGGGAGCTTGAATTATATTGCATGGAAGGACAGGATGGAGGCGGTGCTGGAGGATAATGGGTTCAAGGAGTTCATAGATGCTGAAATTCCAAAACCTGCTTCTAGCGATGCAACCGCACTTGACGCATGGCAAAAGAAGACAACAAAATGTCAAAGGATTATGTTGGAAGGTGTGAAGGATCACATAGTGTCCAGCCTTCATGGTAAAGCTTCTCCATTCTTAATGTGGAAAGCTTTGATAGACTTTTTCCAAAGAAAAAGCGACCAGAGGAAGTTGGTGCTTAAATATAAGCTCAAAAAAATAAAAATGGAGAAAGGCAACAGTATACCAAAATACCTCACGAAGTTCGTCCACTGCAAGGATGAGCTGGGAAGTGTGGGGGTTACTGTAGATGAAGAGAACTTGGTGAGTTTGGCTCTCCTTGGGCTTCCGAAAATTTGGCATAGCTACAAGGACTCTGTCAATAGTCGAGAGAAACTACCAGGATGGGAGCGACTTTGGTCGGATCTTGTGTAGGAGGAGATAAGGCGAGGTACCAGGGATGGATATTCATTGAAGAATGAAGATGAAGAAAATTTCACTTTGGCTGCCAAATAAAGGAAAGGGAAGGGAAAGAAAAATCCTTCTCAATCCGGTGCGAAAGGCAAGAAGCAGGACTTGTCCAAGGTGAAGTGCTTTCACTGTCACCAGCATGGACATTACGCCACTAATTGTCCATGGAAGAAGAAAAATAAGTAGGCTGTTGGATCTGCAGCTGGAGAGGCCTTAGCCTTGCAGTTTTAGCTAGATTTTTCATTGATCGCATGCTTGGTTTCAAGTGTGATGTGATCAGTGTGGTTTCTTGACAGTGGTGCGTCTTTCCATATGATCGGAGACAAAGATTTGTTTAGTGACCTGGATGAGAAGGATCTTGGAGTGCACATCAAGATGGGCGATGATGGTAGATATAGTGTGACTGGTATCGGGACCATTTCCTTTGAGATGGAGTCTGATAAACCCTTCATATTGAAGGATGTCATGCATGTTCCAGGATTGAAGAAGAATCTAATCTCTATGGCGATGTTGGAAGACAAGTTCTATGATGTTGTTTTTAGCGATGGAAAGGCTTTCCTGCGTAGTAAAACAACTGGTGAAACCCGGAGGATAGGGGTTTGAGTTAAGAACCTTTATCAATTGCAGGTAGATGGTTGTGTAGCAATGGCAGGAAAAGCAAAAGGAGTGGTGAGTCGAGATGAGGGCGAATTGTGGCACAAGAGATTGGGCCATCTTCACCATGGTGCTTTGTAAATTCTGCAGCAGATTTCTACCGGGCTTCCCAAGGGTACACTTGCGCAGTCTAATCAGTGCAAGGGATGTACTTTGGGAAAATTTGTGAAGACCACTTTTCATGAGAAGGATAGTTGCGCCACGAAAATCCTTAAGAGAATTCACACAGACGTGTGTGGACATTTCTCAGTAGCTTTGACAGTAAAGCACAGGTATTATGTGATATTTGTTGATGACTTTTCTTGTAAGTACCGGATCTTCTTCATGCAGAAGAAGAGCGAGACATAATCAAAGTTCTGTGAGTTCAAGGCGCTAGTTGAGAAAGAGTCGGGGAAGCAGGTGAAAGTTCTTAGGAGCGATAATGGTGGTGAATACATCTCTGGTGAATTCAAAGAATTTTGTAGTGCAGAAGGAATTCGAAGAGAACTCATAGCGCCTCATAACCCACAGCAGAATGGGATTGCAGAGAGAAATAACAGAACGATCGTGGGTGTTGCACGGGCGATGTTGCATGATCAGGTCCTTCCCATACACTTGCAGGTTGAAGCATGCAACATTGTGGTTTATGTGCAAAACCATTGTCCTCATAGAGTACTCGGCATGATTACACCCGAAGAGGCGTTTTCTGGTAAGAAGCCTGATATTTCTCATTTGAAGATTTTTGGCTCACCTATTTACATTCATGTGACAAAGGATGCCAGGAAGAAGCTGGAGCCGACCGCAGAGGTTGGGATATTTTTGGGGAACACAGAATAACCCCACAATTATCGTGTGTATTTTCCAGATAGTCAGATGACTTTCATGCAACGGGATATCAAATTTCATGAGGAGAAAGCCATGAAGTTGTCGCTTGAGAGGGAGCTACACTTGCATGCAGATGAGGGGCTACTAGTTCCTAAAGATGAGCCTCTGGATGTGGATCAGCCACAAGAGGAGGTTTATGGAGTGGAAGAAACCACTCATGCAGCACCAAACATCAGAGGGTGGAAGCGCACTACAGAAGCTGAGTGACTGAATATTGATGCAGCGCAGAATGTAGGATCACCTACATCACATCACAGATAGAGATAGTCACCTCACCGATTTACTAGATACATAGCTCTTATGAGCAAGTGTATTGTGACAGAACCATCTTCTTTCGAGGAAGCTGTGGAGGATCCCGCATGGGTAGATGCCATGGTGGAAGAGTATGATTCGATTGTCAAAAACAATGCATGGGAGATTGTCCCAAGAACAGAAGGGAAATCAATGGTAGGTTCAAGATGGATCTACAAAATGAAGCAAGCTGCTGATGGGAGCTTTGAGAAGTATAAGGCAAGATTTTTTTCTTGGGGCTTCTCACAGATCGACAGGATTGACTTTGAAGAAACCTTTGCACCTATCACAAGGTATTCTTCCATACGGACCATCCTTTCTCTCTCAGCGCAGATGGGTTGGCACATTCATCAAATGGATGTGAGGACTGTGTTCCTCAACGGAGTCATTGAGGAGGAGGAGTACATAGAGCAGCCTGAAGGATTTAAAATCTTCAGCACCGAGTCGCATGTGTGCAGGCTCAAAAGAGCGTTGTATGGGTTGAAACAAGCACCTCGCGCTTGGTACACACGGATAGACAGTTATCTCACCGGACTTGGTTTCAGCAAGAGTGAGGCGAATCCAAACCTATACCAGATTGTGGTGGAGGGTAAGTTGTTGATCATTGTACTTTATGTAGATTATTTGATACTAACAGGTGATGAACTGTTGATACACTCATGCAAGGCAGATCTTGCAAAGGAGTTTGAGATGAAGGACTTGGGCCTCCTTCATTATTTCCTGGGATTGGAAATTTTGCGGCGGAAGGGTGGACTGTTTGTGTCTCAAGGCAAGTATGCCTGGGAGATACTGGAGAAGTTCAACATACAAGGTTGCAAGCCTATCGACACTCCTCTTCCTGGTGGTTGGAGGAAAGAGGATGCTACATCGGCAGAGGTAGTGGATGCCACTGTTTATCGACAGTTGGTTGGTTTGCTCATGTATTTGGTCAATACACGACCAGACATATGCTATGCTGTTAACCAACTCTTACAAGCTATGGTTAAGCCTACCAAGCTCTTTTTGAAGGCAGGCAAGCATGTCCTGAGATATCTTAGGGGAACATCGGGATATGGATTGTGGCATAGACAGTCGGATGAGTTGAAGTTGCATGGCTTCACAGATGCAGATTGGGTAGGGAGCCCAACGGAAAGAAAGAGCACATCTACAGGGATAATCAGTATCGTATCTACAGCATTTTCGTGGTACAGCAGGAAACAGAGATCCATGGCACTCAGTTCAACGGAGGCCGAGTACATGGCAGCAAGTTTGGCTACATGCGAGGCTATATGGATGAGGAAGATCCTGTTCGGGTTGTTCGATTCACACTTAGATCCTACTGTGATATATTGTGATAATTAGAGTTGCATTAAACTCTCAGTTAATCAAGTATTTCATGATATATCTAAACATATTGACATCTGGTATCATTATCAGAGATTGTGTGTAGCGGAAGATCATGTTACTTTCTTACATTCCTATGGAGGATCAGGATGCAAATGTTCTGACGAAGGCGCTCACGAGGAGAAAATTAGAATACCATAGAGACAAGATCAGGGTGGCAGATAATCCCTATCTTATTGAGAGGGAGTGTTGAGATTCAACAAGATGATGAGCTTAGTGAAAAGAGTCGCCTTCACTAAGTGGGCCCGCAGGCTATTTTTGGTGCAAAGTCTATTTTTAGACTATGTCTATTTTTAGACATGTTGATCATATTCTATGAGTTGCAGGATTCTATTTTTGGATGGTTTGTCAAGTTGGAAAAATATATGGACTACTATTTTTAGACATATTAGGTGGAATCTATTTTTAGATTTCCAGTCTAAAAATAGATATGTCGAATATTATTAGCTCTTAATAATATTTGGACTCTAAACATTATCTTATTCTCTTGGAGCACTTCAGTTAAGTGTACAGATGTGGCACAGCATCTGATAGAAGGAATTACGCTATTCCTGAGGGTTTACTAGAGCTAATGCATGAGGAATTCAGTTAGAACTCATGTGACAAAGTTTGGTGGAGTTATATAAGTAGTTGGTGTAGTTGTATTTAGTTTAACTCATTTAGACTTAGTTGAGCTAGTTGTATGTAGTCTAATTGATTCACACACTAGTGAGAGTGGTGTGAATTAATTAGTTAATTAATTCACTAATTAATAACTCATTAATCAACTGAAGAATACATCAGTTAACTATAGTGCATGGAAGTTTCAGTGGAGAGGTAGGTGAAAGAGCAAGTGTGACTATAATTTGTGACTATAGTGATGCATTGATTACATCCAACACTAAGTGGAGATTCCAATGAGGATTGCGTGAGCAAGGCTGGCTGAATTTGAGTTCATTCAGAGCCATTCTTCATCAGGGATTGCACAGTAGAGGCAGGCTAGCAGGTGGCAGAAATCGGTGCATCGATTTGCAAGATCAGGCCTGATTAGTGTGTAGCGATTGCATTGTACTGAGAGCTTGATATGATCAGATTTGTATGAGGATTGTTACATGATCTCTATGACATATATTATATACATACATTTGGGGTTTTTAGCTTCAAGCTTTCCCATTAAACAACTATGTTAATGTGTGTGAATTTTTATGGTTTCATGTGTGCATTGCAATTGATTTAATTTCTGCATGTGATGATCAATAGTGGAATAGATTATGTATTGTGCATGAAGTTAAAATAGTGTGTGGTCGGGAGAATCTTGGATATATAACACATAATTTATATAATTTCTACAAGTAGAATTGGAACAACAAGTTCGCGACTTGGAGGAATTGAACCAGGTCATGAAGCAGTAGAATTGGCAGAAGCAAGGCAAGATAGACTTGGTAGAAGAGGTTAAACAAAAAAACGTCAAGTGAAGGCATGGAATTTCCAGGCTTCTAAATGCTACAAGCACCTCAAGAAGGTGACCAAACAACTTAAAGAAGCCCAAGGTAAGAAAACGAATATAGTGAAAGTAGGAATCAGTATCCAAGTGCAGGATTGAAAGATGTCTCCCTATTTTGAAGAATTTTTTGCAACAAGTAAAGGTTGTGTGAAGACACACAACAGTTTAGGGATGGAAGGATGTTGGTATTCCAAAATGATCTATTTTTACCCCCTTCCTAATACAAAACCATAACCATTAACCTACGTTTTATCTCCATGAACCTCTTCATTCCCACACTAGTCTAAGATCATTGTATATTCCTACAAAAAATTCATATTTCATGTTTAAGGTTTAATTGGTGCTTAATTAATCATTTTAAATAGATTTTGTGCCTTTAATATTTCTTGTAACTTATGTTTACTTTCCTAAAGTATTTGATAAGCTAAATTATTAATCATTATATTAGCTTGATCTAGTGTAGGTATATTCCAGCATCGCCGACAACTACTCGTTCCATGATATTCGCAACAACTCGATCACTTCACATTGGCATCTTGGTCCACGATTTCCAATTCCGTTGCATTCAACAGAATTTGAACTCGAGCGAAGGATAGCCAGGATGTGGTCAAGGATAAGGTCTACGGCCAACGATTAGTTTGCATCCTATTATAGCCACTGGATTAATTTTGTAATTTTGTTTGTTATTCCATTCTTCTGAAAGGCTCGATTTGGAGCGACTGTATAATTTTTTATTATGGCCATAGGCAAAAGGGATTTATAAAGCATAGCTCTTAGGTAAAACTAGTTTAGCGATAGCTAGTACAACTGTAATTTTGGTTTATTTGTAATCTTTTTGTCGCCCTCGTTCTAGACTGGACTTGAACTTAAAATGCATATTTGTTGATCGAAGTTAATACAAGGAGTCGTGCCATGATTTTCTCACTCTGCGTTTAATTTTTAATTGATGCATTGCTAAAAGTGCTGAAGAGTTTCGTTTCCTAAAACGGGAAATGAGTTGGTTGGCTAGGGCCTAGCCAACCCAGCTCGTTTACCCTCGTGCTTTCGTTATCATAAAAGTGTGAGTTAACTTTTTTTATTTGCAGAGCATGGTTTAAATCTTAATTTCATTCTTGCTTAAGGATTCTGATTTTCTTCGTTGAATAGTCAAAGTGTGAACGGATCCGTTGTGTGGATGTCGAATTGAATTTATTTATTTTCTGCAATTTATTTCCTAGTTTACTTTCACCTGGATCATGCAGAGAGATCATTCTTGCACTAGTGCATGTAGGATCCTTCACTCTCGTTTGCTATTTTATTTACAACAAGTGTTTTATTCTTTTTCCTTCATACGATTTAATCTATTCCTGCATGTAAGCATTTACTATCAGAAGGAAGCATCTATAATATTAAAATCCAAACTCTTGAAGATTAATAATGACTTCGTGAAATGGAAAATAATGTTGTTGCAATATCTTAATTCATTTCGCATCTTGTAATTTAAGGAGAAGGATTAAAAGTAATATGGAATATTACAAGTAAACCTTTTTCCTCTTAAATTTTATTTCTATTACAAGGTTCAGTTGATTGAAGAATTCTTTTTCATGATTAATTCATTTCGGAATTCTTCTCGCATTTGCAATTTTTTTTATAGTTAATGCCCCTTTTGTTTTTCGAAAGTAAATTGGAAAAATTGGTGTAGGGAAGCTCTGTTCTAGTACAAGAACAAGTGTCTTGTTATAGGAATAGAGTGCTCCAAGCCTTGAGGCTTAGAGCCCCTACATGAAGAAATAAGTCTTCAGTATAAGTGTAAAATATACTTCTCACATAAATTTTAGAAGGCATATCATTTAGAGGCATATCCTTTCAAGGGCCCACTTGATAAACTTCCATTACCTATACTAAGAATAATCATAGAATTATACTTCAGTAGTTAATATTATTCACAACAGTGTAAAAGTTCCTTTATTTGATTTCTTCGCAAATGCATTCTTTTACATTCCAGCACTAGAATTTCTATGGTGTCAATTTCCTTTGAGATTAATTTCTGTTTGATTTTTAAATATTTCAATTGAGAAGTAGAAATAGAAATAGGAAAAATTCATACCAATTCTGGTATTACCTATGCTTCGCCTCTAAGTTTACGAAACCCCCAGGTTGACAATTAAGTGTTGAGGGAGTTTTCTTAAGTGCAGTTCCTACACCCAACAGGTGGTATAACACTTCCTTCCATACTGCAACAAAAAAGACCGCATTTATGGCACTTTATGGATATCATTCACCGTCCATCACATCATCTTTAAGAGAAAATTATAAGGTTCAAGCAGCGAAAGATCATGTCGAGTATCAACAAAAAGTTCTCCGACTCTTAAAGGATAACCTAAATTTGGCACAAAATCGAATGAAACAAGAAGAAAACCAACATTGCAGTGAGAGAAGTTTTGATGTAGGAGGTTGGGTATTTTTATGACTACAACCATACAAATAAATGTCCCTCAAGCAAGCTAAGAAGGATAATAAATTATCGCCAAAGTACTATGGTCCTTACAAGGTGTTGCAAAAGATTGGTACTATGGCATACAAATTGGAGCTTCCTGATTCTTCATGAGTGCATCCAGTTTTCCATGTTTCATGCTTAAAGAAGGTTATAGGTGACAAATGTTCAGTTCAAACAATATTTCCAGAAATTTATGAGGAAGGAAAAATCATATTGGAACATGAAGCAGTCACGAAAATAAGAACTCGACAGCTATGAAATTAATCAATTTCAGAGTATCTCATCAAGTGGAAGAACTTACCCACTGAAGGTTCTACATGGAAGGATGAGAATTTTTTCCAGAAGCATCCAAAGCTACTCAAGCATTGAGGACAACACTTTTTTGAAGGAGAGGGGCACTTTAGGTTCCTATATTACTAGTGTAGTCCCTTATTTTTGTTAGTGTAGCCCCCTTATTGTTATTGTTGTAGCCCTATAACCCCCATATTTTTATTATTTTTTCCTTACATTATTATTGTTAGGCCGGCTGGGATTATATTGTGACCCCTTAGACTCCTATATATAGAAGGATATTTTTTCATTTGTATCATCCAAGAATTGTTCATTTATGTAATGTAAAGGAGGTTTCCCCCTCGAAGTGGCTTATCTCTAAGGCGTTGATATCTCTTTTCTTCTAATTTTGGAGCTATTTTCATCACACCCATCTTAGAGGGGGTTAAGCTTAGGCCTAGTGCATGCAGTACTCTAAGTTTTGTGCACATTTTTTATGTTTTTCACTAATAGTAACATGATTCTTCTTTGTGTTCTTTTTCAGATAACAGCCAACTGCTAAAGAGGTTCATTTTCGTACATCCTTGTAGCAAAAACACCACCACATGAATGACGACTCCATCGAATTCCTCTTCTAAAGTTAATGTTTGTCTCTTTTAGGTCATTCTCCTTGCTCAGGTTTGTTACGAACCATCCTTTCATTATTTTTAAGATTCGCATCACATTCAGTGATTGTTCCAAACAATAGAGGGTGATATTTTTATTATTATTGCACAACAGCGTGCATTAGCCTCTGACAGACGTGCACTATGTGCTTGTGTGAAGATAACCCCCACGACAGACCAGCAAGCCAAAAATTGGCATATTTTTTCCATTTTTAAGGTGATTGGAAATCTCTAATAACTTTCCACCATTGTGTTTTTCATTTTACTACTCTTAGGATAGTTGGTTGTTGCACTAAAACTCAATTAGTAGGGAAATTAGGTTTTTTTTTAATTTTGCACCTCTTGGTGAGCGTGGACAAGCATATGAAAAATTTCCTAAGATAATTTGAACTACCATATCCCTATAGTGCAAGATAGTCTAATTAGGAAAAGTGTAAGTGGCCCATAATCTACCATTATTTCAAGATTTCACAAGGAACAATCACACATAGTGTAATTAGAAAAGGACTATAAAGGATCATTGCATATCCAAATATCATCACACTCTTGATTGTTCACTGAAAAACACACATGAATCATTGGTAAGTTTTGAACCAAAAGGCACCCATTGTTTTGGGACCTTTGTTCTTAACTTATGTTTGCTTCACAAAATTGCACCCTAAAGAAAAATTGAGACTCCTTAAAAATAACAATAATTTGAACTCATTAAATTCCCACCATTGGAGCCACAAAAGAAATTATAGTTCAGGTTAGGACCATCGGTGGTAGGCATCCAATAATATTTCATGGTCATAATACATTTTGAAACATATATGTTGACATTTTAGGGAGCTTTAAATCCATCTATTCACCCACTGAACGAATATCTGAGCATTACAGAGACCCGTTTAAGAGGGGGTTAAGCTTAGGCCTAATGCGTGTGGCACTTTGAGTTTTGTGTACATTTTTTATGTTGTTCACTAACAGTAACATGATTCTTCTCTGTTTTCTTTTGCATATAGCAACCAACTACTAAAGAGGTGCATTTTTGTACATCCTTGTAGCAAAAACACCACAACAGGAATGGCGACTCCACTAAATTCCTATTATTAAGTTTATTTTTGTCTTTTAAAGGTCATTCTTCATGCTCAAGTTTGATACAAACCATCCTCTCATTCTCTATGAGCTTCTCAACATATTCAGTGAAAGTTCCAAGCAACAAAGAGTGATTTTTATATTTTATTTTTGCATGACAGTGCGCATTAGCCTCTGACAGACACGCAATTTGTGCTTGTGTGAATATAACCCACACGCCAAACTAGTAAACCAAAAATTGGCATATTTTTTCCATTTGTAAGGTGATTGGAAATCCCTAATAACTTTCCATCACTTTTTTTTTCATTTTACTACTCTTAGGACAGTTATTTGTTACACTAAAACTCAATTAGTAGGGCAATTAGGTGTTTTTTAATTTTAGTTAATATTTTCAAATTACACATAATTTAAGTAGGAGGAAGAAAGTTGCCCTAATCCGCGCATGCTTTCCAAACAAGTTAATTTATCATATAAATACGAAACACATACCTTAATTAGTCGAAAAAGTAAGTGGCCCATAAATCCACGCATCTTTTACTAGCTGACTTCATTTTTTTTGCATTAGATTCGGGACTAGGGTCAAAGTGTCGATAATGAAAGCAAGTAATCTCTGTTGTCCTTGCACCTCTTGGTGAGCCTGGAAAATCATATGAAAACTTTCCTAAGACAATTTTCACTATGATATCCCTATATTTCAACATATTCTAATTAGGAACAATCACACATAGTATAATTAGAAAATAACTCTAAGCATCATCGCATATCAAAATATCATCAAACTCTTGATTGTTCACTTCAAAACACACATGAAGTATTGGTAAGTTTCAAACCAAAAGGCACCCAGTATTTTAGGACCTTTGTTCTTATCTTATGTTTTCTTCACAGAATCTCACCCTAAAGAAAATTTGAAACTCCTTAAAAATAACAATAATTTGAACTCATTAAATTCTCCCCACAGCGGCCACAAAAGAAATTATAGTTTAGGTTAGGAACATCGGGGGTAAGAATCCAATAAGTTTTCATGGCCATAATACATTTTGAAACATAGATGTTGACATTTTAGGGAGCTTTAAATCCGTCTATTCATCCACAGAACGAATACCCGAGCATTACAGAGACCCATTTTAGAGGGGGTTAAGCTTAGGCCTAGTGCGTGCAGTACTCTTTGGGGTTACTTAACCCATCTAGTGCTCGGTACTAGTAACCGATAACCAATAATTTCAATACTATAATTCTCACGTGGGAAGATGGTACTTTAGTGGCCAAAACTAGGGAATCCTTCCTATAGGTGATAGTGCAGGGATCACTCGATCCTCATACCATTACCTTGGCTGATTCTTCAGCTACTTAAAGGCATCACCAGTTCTTTTGGGACATTGGCCCCAGTACCCATCATGAGATATCTTCGCAAGGCCCAGTTACAATGAGAGTGTAAGGATGATTAGGTCTCTATAGGTTCTTGTTATCATACACAAACAAACAAAAACCTCATTTTTTGTTTGATTAATCACATAGTTTAAAATTAAAGAGAAAATTTACCTTTTCATTTTTCGTTTTGTTTTATGCATGTGATTTTATTATTTCTTTCATATAAATAATCTTTCCTCTCAAATCATAGATACCAAAAATATTACAGTAATCGACATCATAGGGGACCCAACGGGACCCAGTCGATCTAGGTGTTTCTTAAACCTCCCCCAATTAAAGGGAGGAGTGTCATGCCTCCCACCTTTTAGGCGTAGAGGATGCCACACTACCGTATAATCAGATCATCCTTTATCGGGGCATCTTTGATTGGGAACCTCCAAGGGTCACCAACTACCACACTCAACTCCTCCTACGACCCCTCGACGTCAAAGGATAGCTACCCCTCTAAGGAGTTAGAAAAATATCTAGCAGGGTATGAAATAGGGTAACATTTCCCAGCCACCTCCCTTTAACCATTACATTCAAATACCTATTTCTCAACAACGTACGATGGTGGTCAATACATAGTTACCATTCTTAGCATCACTAAATCTTCCAGAGTTAACGAAGTTGATAAATGACCTTATTTCACATGGCCTTAACTGCCCCCCCCTCCCCAATGCCTACAAAGCTCCCTTATGATATACCAAACTCTAAAGGGAAGCAAGCGAAAGACCCCAAAAATCACATAATGACTTTCCACCTGTGGTGTTCGTCGAATAGTATCATTGATGATGCCATTCAACTTAGACAATTTGAACTCGCCCTGATAGGGCCTGCGGTGAAATAGTATGTCGAGCAGCCGTACAAAACATTTATCACCCTCACTACCACAATCCTTACCTATTTCCAGCTCCCAATTCACCATGACTTGGTTATGGAGCTTCTTACACATTTCAGACAAACACCACCCGTTCATATATCAGACCATCTTCACGAATGGGAGAGACATCGTAGTTCATGCAAAGCCAAAATCGATGACAGAGTTTTGTTGGAGTTATTTTTGAAAACCCTCACTATAGATATTTCAAAAGACATGGCAACTCCAAAACCTACCTCAGTGATAGATTCCATTAGAAAATCTCAGCAACATGAACTCATTTACACTCAATCAGGATATATATAATGTCCTATGAAATGCCCTGCGCTTGCAAAACTATAGAGAGTTACCAGGCACGTCGAATACATTTAATGGCTTAATAGGGTCCTTAGCCCAAGTTCAACCAAATAGTATTTATCATTACGTAGGGTACTCTTACGATTCTACACGGAATGTGTCATAACCCGGGTACCATCAAATCCTCCCTGCACATCTGGAAAACTTGAAAAATAGGGCAATTCCACACCGTAAATAGTAAGGAAGCTCATATCCTCCCTCGTAGGGGAACCAATACTCAAAAATAAATGTTAATACAAGAAATTCACCCTAACATTCATACACCAATCAGGGACAAGGGAACCAATACTCCCCCTTCCCCACGCAGAATATACCATCGACGCAAAATAATACATCGGTGAATCTAGTGCAAACTTCCCAAGCTCAGTAGAAAGAATATTATGACCAATAAAAAAATAATAATCCTCCAAATGCTTCAAAGAAGATGCCAAAAAACAAGAAAAAGGGATATTTTAGACACAGGGGTAGTAGTCAATAACGCCCCCCACGATCTCACACTGGGGGCAACTCCAACTGAAATCTGAACTAAGAGCCAAGTAATAAATCACAAGGAAAAAATGAGAGACCCAATCTATGCTCATACCATTCTTTTTCTTATGTGGGGATTACATTCATTACACCCACCACTATCATGAACTTCCTTATTTGAAGAAAATTCCAGGTAACCGAGGACAAGGGGGACAAAACCAATAGCCTGCAGTGATGCAAGAACCTTTCCCCCATCAGGGAGTGGTTAATACCCAGTAGAAACAACCACCCAAAAATGATACCGGAGGAAACAACCATGTAATATATATGGCTAGAGAATAATTATTCTTCCAAACATAGAATAGGAAATACGACACTCCCCGGATACCAACCCATCAGGTACAAGTACGAGTGCACCTGTTGCACCATTAACTATCTCCAAAGTACCTATTGAGCCCTTCAAAGAATGATCAAAGGACCAAATAGGCACACATGAAATCATTCCACAACTGCTCATAGTTATTGTGTAGTAGATGACTTTGCTCAATCTCCAACAGCCATATCAACTTTGGAAATCTTACAATCATGCCCAACACAATGGGAGACCTTACTTTCCACCTTAGGCACAATCGACCCATCTAATTCTCGCCTAATTTTTTTGATCTAGACAAGACAGACCCTAAGCTTCCTTCTCTAGTCACTTCCAGATACCAGTTTTAGTTCAGAATATCACCATACACCGATGCATTATGGATGAAGGAGCATCCACGTAAATCATGTCCAAAACAGTTTGGAAAAATTTACAATCACCTGAATTGAAACCATGTGACTTCATAATTAGAGCGTATGAAAGGCACCCATCAACCCCCGTAGGTTTTTATCAAACTGTACCAGTGAACCTAGATGGAAAAAAAGTCCTCATGGACATTGAGATCTTAGACGCGCAATTAGACTACAATATCCTCCTTAGGCGGAGTTACATGTACGCTATGACCGCGGTCATATTCTCTTTTTTTAGCGTGATTATGTTCCCTCATGACGATAGGATCATCACCATTGACCAAATCACATACTATGAAAAGAAACCCATGACTGCTCTAGATGTTGTGCTACCATATGTAGATACGACCATGGAACCACTCACAAGGTATACATAATTTGGCCCAGGAAAAATTAAACCATATTCTATCTTACGATCATACCCAAGGGACCCCCTATCATACTAGGGGAAGCCCTGGAAAGTACGGAGGCAGCGATGTACATGATGACCTCATCAAACATCAAAACTAGCTTAGAACCATAAACTAGTAGCATGGATACCGATGCCACGGGTTCAACATTACTACCTTATCCTATCTCTCGAACCCCATTTTTGTATCCCCCACCTAGTTTTATTTCGAGACAAGTCATGGAAAATCTTACATTGCCAAATATGGCTTTCACAATACCAGTTTGATATTTGGCTTCCCCAACCGTGTTAGGAATTCCATGTATTACCTCGGCAGGAATAACTCCTATTACCCCCTAAGAGGCCATAATGGTCAAAGAAGCCTATGTAGCAACACTAGCGAGTACTACTGCATGGGATAACAATAAAGGGAAAATGGTCAACACCCCTCGGATTGAGAAGGCATTAAAACCTTGTGCATTGTGCAATATCATAAGCCATCCTACTAACATTTTCCTGGAATTATATGAGTTAAAACATATTCTACATACCAAAATAAATGTCGCGAGAAAATACACCCGTAAAATGGAAAAGGTCACAAATACTCAAGGGAAAACATTACGCACAAACCATGCATGTGCCATGCAACGAATTCAGGCATTACACCCATCATTGCATAGATATTACTCAATATAGGGATGCATTACAAGCCCTAGAACAATCCAATCAAGGGGACCCCTCTACAGCTTCCATACAAATGGAGGAAGATGGGTCCAAAACCATCTTGTACATACAAGAAGATTCTACGACATGCTCATGCTCATCCAACCCAACAAATCAAAGAAGGAAAATAGAGGCCACGCCGCATGTCCTAGTTTGCACATTGTGTGGTGAAACCGATCACTTTTTCACAAAGGAAAAATTCGTAACTTTTCATTAATAGATAAATTACATGTTACATGTGTTGGTAGTGTTCACTACTAATCAGGCTTTCAAAAAACCAAATACTACCAAACCGGCATCCAGGAAGACCAAAACAAAATAGAATAGCTGATACAAAATTAGATGCCTATAACATCACAAGTAAATTCGGTGCATAACTTACTGGATATAGAGACAAAGCATTAAAAATATATATACAATAGCCAATAAATAGTCCATGGGAGATAAATCATATCAAAATAACCTCCCAAAATAGGTTGTTCTATCAAATAGCCCTGTGATCTGGTGCCTCATCTATAAAAGGCTGATGAAAAAACCTGTAAACTTGTTCACCGATCTGCTCTGTAATGTGCCAAGTGCCCCAAATCAGCTTTGTGGCTTCTTTGGACAGCTGATCAGCCATTTTGTTCTGAGACCTGTAAATATGTGCCACAGAGATAGAGTCAAAAAGGATCATGAGATGATGAACCTCCCGTAGAAGTGCAGACAGTGTCTGCATGTGACAGAGAGCATGTTCATTGAACCAATTGATCACAAGAAGAGAGTCTCCAAAAATCTGAATGAATTTGCAATGTTTTTCCCGTGCAAAGATCAGAAGGAGTCTAAGGCATTGGAGTTCTGCGTAGTTGTTGGTGCCATGACCCAATCCCATCCTTATTTGGTAATGGTGGTGATCATTCAAATGAAGGATTGCGCGTGCCCCCCCCCCCCAACAGCCCTGTGCATTAGCCGCACCATCAAAATAGGCCCAAGGTCTGCTGTGATCAATCAATTCAGGGACAACAGTCCTAGGGGGTTTTTGGTGTTGTTCCACAGGCATAAGATTGTAGGTAGCAATGGTCGCGGCACAGATGCGATCATAGTTGATTGGTAGGCCATTGAATATAAATTTGTTACGTCTAATCCAAACTTCCCAAGCAAAAATCAGAGGGAGATTACACAGCCTCAAGCAATTTGCATTCAGCTGCCACCAATTTGACCATGCTTCTTGTAGAGAGTATCCCTACCAGGGATGTTGGTAGCCCAAACATACAGTAACCTGTGCCCAGATGCCCAAAATAATATTGCAGTGTAAGAATAGGTGTGGGGTATCTTCGTTATTAGATAGGCAGTAACAGCATCGTGATGACCCATGGATGGAACGGCGGTGGAGAAAATCCATGGTGGGAACGCATTGGTTTAATATGCACCAGAATAAGGTTCTGTGTTTATGCAGGGCGTTCAGTTTCCAAATTTTGCGCCACCACCAGGATTTTTGCGGGGGCTCTTTGTGCTGAATGGGTGCCAAGTATCCAAGCTTTGGTGCATATTTCCAGTTTGGTGAGCAAGCCCAAATCAATTGTTCATCCTGATCTGTGATTCGAATATTGGATGCTTTTAATGCCCAGATGAAATTTTTCCACACCCGAAGGCCATCACAAGGGATCCCAAGATAATCTGTCGGCAACCAGGCTTGTCCCTGCCAGATTGTATGAGCTAGGTCCGCGATCTGAGCAAGGAAGAAGATATCTCTGTGGGCCAGATGCTCTAATATTAATGCAGGTAGTTTATAAAATTTTCCACTTCCAGACCAAGAATCAGTACCAATTCTCATTGATTCCCCGGATCCGATTTGCCACGATAATCCATGATGAATGATATGGGCCACTTTGGTGATCACTTTCCAAATGATGGATGCACCCGTGGGCGGGCTGATTCTGTCCCTGATCCAATCAAGGGTATTCTTGAGCACAATATACTTTGCAGCAATGACCTCCTTCTAGAGACTGTGACCAGTGATTAAATTCCAACACATTTTGGTAGCAAGAGCTTTCAAAAAAAATGGATATCTTTGATCCCCCAACCACCCCATTGCTTGGGTATGTTGATGCGATCCCATGCAATCCAAGCAAATGTAGAATCCTTATCCTGGTTGTGCCATAATAAGTGTCTGCAAATACATGTGATTCGGTTGGTAATACTAATAGGTATCCATGCCAGGGTCATCCAATAGACCGGAATGGCTTTGAGCACTGATTTTATGAGAACTAAACGTCTAGCTCTGGATAGCCATCGGTTGTACCAAACATTGATTCTGCGTTCAAATTTGGCTATGAGCCAGTGCCAATCTTTGATTTGATAATCATTTGGTTTTATGTGATATCCCAAGTATTTAAGACCTTCGCTGATATCAATACGAACATAAGCAAAGAGATTCATGGCAGTGCCTTGTTCCTGGCCCGAGCAACCAGTCATGATAATAGTAGCTTTGAGAGCATTAGGTATCATACCGGTGGCTCTGCAGAAGCTTTGGAGTAGCTTTTCAAATTGAACCGAGTCTTGTCTAGAGCCATCAAGAAATATTAGAATATCATCCACAAATAAAAGATGAGTGAGGTGTAATATGTCATTGATCTGGAGTCCATGAATGGTCCCCTGAGACTTTGCATTTTTCATGAGGACTGAGAGACCTTCCATAACCAGGACAAACAATAATGGTGAGAGAGGACATCCTTGACGTATTCCTCGCCCTGCATGAAAGAAATCAGATGCAGTGCCATTAAGTAGTATGCTAAAAGTAGCATGAAAAATGCAGCCCATAATCCAGTTGATAAATGTATGATGAAAGCCAGTTTGAATAAGAATGAGATTTAAGTAGCTCCAATTCACCTGATCAAAGGCCTTTGCCAAGTCAATCTTGAGGATAGTGGATTTAAGGCATTTTGTTTTTATGGAGTGGAGGGCTTCTTGGGTAGTACCAATTGCTTCGTGAATTTTCCTATGGTGGAGAAAGGCGAATTGCTCCTTTTCTATGTGAGTGGATAGGAAAGGCTTGATTTGATTAGAAAATATTTTAGAGATGATATTATAAATGCAGTTACATAGTGATATAGGTCTGTAATCATGAAAGCTGGATGGGTGATCTGATTTTGGGATGAGCGCAATAAAAGTAGAGTTAAACCCATCATAAATTTTTCCTCTCACCCTACTGTCCTCGATCATAATCAATAGGTCATTTTCCATCAGTTCAAAAAAGTGAATAAAAAATTCAATGGGCTAGTCATCAGGCCCAGGACTTTTGTATTTTTTTAACCATTTCAAACCCCCTCCGGCTCCCTCATAGATACAGGTGCATTGAGGTCATCAATCTGCTCTTGTTCCACATATCGATTGAAATATTGAGTAATATGCATAATATCCGAGAGATCAATGTTAAGAGGAGCTCTATATAAGTTGGTGAAGTGATGAGTGCCTAGATCATGTAATTGTGATTGTGTACGCGTCACAAAACCATGTTGATCAGTCAGTTCCCAAATAGTATTTGCGGACCTACGACCATTAGCATGTTGTTGGAAAAAATTGTGTTTTCATCCCCTGCCTGAAGCCAAATAGCTCGACTCTTGAGACTCCAATCCTCCTCTTTTTGTCTCAGGAGCTTTGTCTTTGCATTCTCAAGGGAAATAAGATGCTCTTTGGAGGCATTGGACTGGTAGCCAATAAGATCAGAGTTGTTGAGGTGTGAAATTTCATCTTCGATCCGATTGAGTGCTTCCTTTTCTAGTCTCTTCTTGTTCTTAACCCATTTAATAGTCAGGTTCTTGATGCGCAAGAGATTTTTATTAATAATCCGGGAAGGGTCCATGTCTGGCATTAGTTGACAATGCTGCCAGGCCTAGGTAACCGTCGTGTGATATTTTGGGTCTTGTAGCCATCTGGAATTAAATTTAAAGGGTGGTCGGGCCCTGTAAGGACCACATTAAAATTCCAGGAATATAGGAGAATGATCATACATTCCCCCATGCCCCACCCATTGAAGAGTATGAGCTAAAGTGCTGAGAAAAGGTTGCTTGATCAGAAATGTTTCCAACCTGTGGGCCAATGCCGCATCTCCAGTCCTTCTATTCCTCCAAGTGGGTTGTATCTTTGTGGTCAGAATATCAATGAGGTCGATAGTCCCAAGCTTGGTGTTGAAAAACTCAGCCAAAGGATCAGGGGCAGCATGAGTACCCCAGGACTCAAATAGGCCCATTGAGAAATTAAAATCACCACCCAGAATAATGTGTGGAAGTGTAAGTAGGGAGCAGGACAGTAAGGAGTTCCAAAAGGCCTCTCTATTTAAGCAGGGTCCATAAACATTTATCAGGGAGAACACCTGCTCAGAGTGACCAAATATAATCTCCATACCAAGTACCCCAGCCCATCCCCAGCAATTAATCATCCGGGTGGTATTACAGTTGATACCCAATGCGCATCCACCATATCTTCCGTGGGCATCCAATGTAATGAAGGTCCAGTTGGGTAGGAAATATTTTAGGATAGCAGCAACCGCATTACCCTCTCCTAGAGTCTCTTGTAGAAATAAAATGTCAATAGGCTTCTGAGTAATAAGTTCCCTTAGTGCCAATCTCTTATCGAGGTTGGCTAGTCTCCTGCAATTATAGGAGAGACAAATCATGATGTAACTCCCGGATAGGTTCGCCTTGATCTAAGGACCCGCATAAGGGATGATTATGTGCCATCCTCTACCTCTAAATTTTCCCACTTGATGGCCTTAGCCATAGAAGATGGTCTGCCTCTTGTCTTTCTTGGGATGCAACCTGGCCCCGGGCCAATGCCAAAAGCATCCTCTGAATGAGGTTGAGTGAGGGATTTCAGAAAGTAATTGTGTCTCGAAGTGGATGACATCGAGCGAGAAGATAAGTGGCAATCGGTAGGGTCAGAAGATGTGTGTTGAATAATGGGAGTAAATGATGGCGAGGCTTTTGCAATGGTATAGCAAGATCGAAGGGTATCGCTGAGTAGAAATAACAGTAACAGATGATATACAAGGAAGAGTAACGGATGATAAATCATAAGAGATATTATAATTCAAAGAGTCAGTTATAGGAGATGTACCTGGGATAGTCGAAGAGCGTTGAGAATTCACCAGAGTAGCCTGTGCAAGTGATTTGGGGTGTGTGACTGGCCAAGTTGGAAGTTGTTGGGTCATCGCCATCCTTGCATCAAATGGATGATCCGGCGCTGTCAGCTGCTCACCCTCTGAATCTTGGCCAGTACTGATAATAGGTTCTGTCTGAGTAGCCACAGAGTGGGATTTCTTGACAGTCGGCTTTACAAAACCAATCTTTCGGAATTATTTATACAAATTCCCCACCTCGTGGCCTTTCCTGCATCAAAATGGCACTCCTTCATAATCAAGTACCTGTTGCCACATCATTCCATCAAATAGAATATTGAAATTTTCATGAAGACCATATTGAGTGTCTAGGAAGATCAAAATGCGAGCAACTGCCCTGCTACCAGTAACTAGATAGGACCTATCATGGTCCAGATATACCCCAAAATGACCCCCAATGTTTCAGAGAGCAGTGTCATTCCAAAATTGCATGGGAAAACCAGGAAATCTCATCCAGATAAGGCCAGTGCCTGTGTTTTCGTTGTTGGGATCAAAAATTGGAACCCACCGCTTTAGGTAGACAGGGTGCATTTCTAAATTCCAGTAATTCTTAAGTGCCCAATCTGATTGTTTCGATCGGGCGAATGTAATGGAAAACCATCCTTTGGTCAACACAAGAACTTTAGGCAAAGTTTCGAGAGTGTCTCCCCAGATCTCTCGGGTCCATTTCTTTATTCGTGCAGTAGAGTACTTCTAGCCACCTTCCCAACCACCATAGTAGCAGCAATGTGTGCCCAATCCTCCATGCCACTCTCACGTCTGAAGTTAGAGAAATTGTTTAGCTTGTTCTTAGTGACTCTGTGCTTCTTGCCCTTGTTTGTGCGCCCCAAACCCAGCTCAACAGAGGTATCAGAGTCCGATGACGAGCTCATCTTCTCCAGGATGGGAGTGTCCTCTAGAACGTTTGAGAAGACGCCCGAGGCTGAGGAAGGTGCCGCTGCAAATCCACATGTCGTCGCACCCCCGCTATCCGATCCACAAAACGCAATGCTGCAATGTGGAATATAACCACAGATATTGAGGTGTTCTAAGGTAAGTGATGCCTCCCCAATGCTCTGATACACCGCATCCGAAAATGGCTCTGAGAGCCCTAGATCAACCTCAGCCAAAGTCGTGTTCTCGGCCAGTGAAATGCCCCATAACCCATTATTCGTGGGTGAGGGTGTGGCAAAGTTGAACTGTTCAAGTTCTCCAATGGGAGATGAGCTTCCCTCCACATCGATATGGGTGGGCCGATCTGGCACCGCATCCTTTGGAATCGGGTCCATGTCATCCATCCCATCCCCCTCCTCATGATAATGATGCCCCCAAATGTCAATCTCGACCAGTGGATCCTCCGTGTAATCCACTTCATCATCGTAGTTGCTCATATTGTCTAGCGAAATAGGTTCGGGCCAATACCTGTTAACCACAAATAGAGAAAGACAAGGCCCACACTGACAGGCCAGAGATCGAATACGGAGCAGCAGACAATCCAATGGTTACAGGCGAAGCCAGTAACAAAGGCAAGGAAATAGGCGCCCACTCGCACCGAGAAAACAGGTTCATACAAAGACTAGTGATGACCAAACAGGGTCCACGAGTCACTACAATAGACCCCACACAATAACATTCCAACAATATCCTGTAGGTGGGAGCAGAATAGAAACCGCATAGAATGAGCAGCTAATGGCCAACAAGTAAAACGTGACCCAAGGTTCAGTAAACCAAGCAGCGGCTGATGAAGGATCCCATTGCTGACCACTAGTGGATACCGAGTGTGAATCAACAGTAGTGCCAGTAATACGACAGGCGAACCAGGACTATAGCCACCCAAGAATAAAGGGTTCACGGGACACAGCTACAAGACTCCACCCAACAACAGTCCCAACATGTTCCTATAAAGGCGGGCGAAGTCAATAGAAACCGCAGATTTCTGGAAATGGCCAACAAACCAAACGAACCCCAAGGTCTGTAAGCCAAATAGTAGCAGAGGAAGGGTCCCCATTCCAACCATTTAGTGGATAACCAAGTTCAAAACAGTAGAAGTAAGCCGAAAATGCCAC
Source organism: Pinus albicaulis (assembly GCA_034641835.2). Lineage (NCBI taxonomy): Eukaryota > Viridiplantae > Streptophyta > Pinopsida > Pinales > Pinaceae > Pinus > Pinus albicaulis. Next base: position 764,157,740 of record CM076574.1, on the reverse strand, counting down.
AAACGAACCAGGGTTGTGGCCGCCATGCTAGGGTTTCAGTGTTTTCTCCATCAATTTCACTCACCTTGTTTAGAGATATGTCCCCAATCACTTGATCGTGCAGTGCCTCGAATTAAGGGATTTCCACCATTGGTATCTAATACCACACGTTTCCCAAAGAAACTTATATCGACACATAAGGCACACAAGTCACATATGTTGTATAAACCATCATGTGCGTCGTTGTCCCCACCTCCATCGCCTCTGATCAATGTTCGATTTCATGCGACATTTCATCATTAAAAATCCCAACATAACAAACTTGGACACAAAATCCACAAACAAAACTACAACTCAAAGGCTAAACAAACAAGGACCATATTATATATATTGGAAGAGAGACGGTTACCAAAATAACCATCTCGCCCCCATAACCATCCTCGGCCTCAAGTCCAACTTTGTGCATTATGCGACGAATGTGATCATTTGATCGCGCAATGTGCAGCTTTGGAGTTGTTTCAAATATGGTATCCGATCAATCTGATGTACTTCATAGGATTACGACATGATCAATATTCTTTTCAGATATTTTAGGATAACCACCATCTACGCCATTTTCCCTACATTCCCCGATTCCATTTAGCGTTAGATTCACTAGGCCTAGATGTAACCAATCTCGTTGACTTGGACAGATCAGATTTAGATTCTATAGAAATTTTTAAAACCTAGGAGAATGAAGTGACTAGGTCCATCCTCTGCATATCTGAATAAAATCATACACCAAAAGGACGTCTTCCCAACCCCCCTCCACCCCCAGTTCGAGCCTACTTATTGTAAGATGAACGTGACCATTTAATCAATTAGTGCCTAGATTTAGTATCATTCTGAAAATGGTACCCAATCACCACGGTGATCCAAAGTGATTGGAAAATAAAAGAGATTCAATCTTTTGTAATTTTCCAATATAAACACCACGCTCGGCATTGCCCCTATGCCCCCGATTTTGACTAAATTTTCTAGACATCATACACTCATTCATCAACAATAATCCAGACGTAGCTAGTGTCGAGTTACCACAACATAGTAAGTTAATAATAATGAGGCCTACCCCTCATTTTTACCAGCCACCTAAGAATACGAAGTAAACCCCATGCCCCAGCAAGGTAAGAAGCGAATCTAACTTCTCATGTGCCCTATGTGATAAAAATGACAACATGTTCAATCAATTTTGGGAGCTTAGTAAGTTCACTGACAGTATTCACATGGTCACACCCATACCTTACATTCATCTCTCTAATCAAGAGAAGATCACCCACTACTATTGTCATATTTGTTGGAAATTTCACCACACAATAAATTGTGAATACATATTAAGGTTAAGAGTGGCTAGAGGAATGTTAGAACAAAAAATCCCAAGAGAGCCAAACCACACAAATTCTAATACTAAGAGATGGAAGAAAAATATAAAAGCACATTCTCATAACCATCCCCCATCATCATCATCGTCTATAACCTTGTGGGGCCATTTTAAAGCATCAAAAAATGTTTTTTAGGGTTGCAATGCCCAAAACATGTGCCCATGGCTCTAGTATTGATAATTCTAAGGTGATTGGGATTTATGAGGGGACATTATATATACTCTTTACACCTCTATCTCAAGCCCTAGCTCACTTGGATGTGAAACTCGTTGTGGCCAGCAACAACCCCCCTTCTTATTTAATATTAGTAATAATACTAATTAAGTGGGGACCCTTAGTTAGGAATCCAAAAAATTAATTAGTATTTGTTTCCCTTTTCAAATAAAACTTTCTATCATAACTTAGGGAAATTCCTTAGAAAATCCTTAAGAAACACTTAAGTTTATGATAGATTACAATAAAATCTTTCTTTGAGCGAAATAGCGCATCCATCGCAAATGGTAGATATCTTTTGTAAAAACTGAATCTTTTAAACTGCGATTTTGCGATAACGCGATCCCAAAAAGCCTATATAATAAAATATTGGTCGCATATCGCATAGCGCAGAAAAAAGAAATGATAAACGAATACTTTGCGCAATTTTACAATTTGCGCTTTTGCGCTATTTGCAATTTTGCGCTATTTGCGATTTGCGCCTTTGCGCTATTTGCAATTTTGCGATGGTTACGCTTTGTGGAAAATGCGATATTGCGATATTGCGATATTGCATAATCGCAGATCGCAATATCGCAAATTCTTAAAAGCTCGTTGTCCAATAAAAATCTTTTCATATATCAATGTCCGTTATGTGCTTTAAATGATTGAATTAATGAATGGATTGTCAATTATCAATAAAAGGGATTTTGTTTTGATTGAAAGGTTGTTTCCGTTAGAATAATATATTTCATCCGCCGTTTGCATTTAAAACTATCTCATCACCCTTTTCATGTCATTACTCTCACTTAACTTGTAAAACCGCAGGCGCGAAGGAGCAGAAGACTATACAAAGCGTTTACAGAGCAATATGGGTAAGAAAGAGAAGATTTCATACTCTGAAAACAAAGAAATGGCTTCACTGTATGCGGATACTGCTTGCAATAAGGGTGCCAGTATCACCACCTGGGAAGGAATGTATAATTTGCTCGAAGAGGAAAATCCCAGGGTGATGCAAGTTGCGGCTACTGCAGGCTCAAGTAATTTATCTGAGGCAACCCTTAAAGAACTGGCTTGTTCATTTCTGCATAGGATAGCGGCAAGACCAAGAATTCTTCCGTATACGGACATGGTGAAATGGGTGCTGGACAGCACCGATATTTCAGACAGGCAATTTAGAACTCTAGATCAAGAGCTCATCGGGTCGTTCACTACGGAAGATTTGAGGCTGATGTATCATTTTCCAGAACCTCAGGCAACTTATAATAAACAATTTATGGAGGATTTTGCCAAAGAACATACAAATTTGGCGGAATGCACAAAGGAGTGGACCAAGAGAGATGAACCATTGAAGAAAAACAAACACGGTATGTACAGTACTGGTTCACTCACCTCTCCATATTGTTTTGTTGCTGCTATGTTATGCAGGCTTTTTGGAAAGCCTGACATAAATATGATCTTGCCTGAATGGCTCCCTTTGTTGAATGCTGCTGTTAACGCAACAATTGTAGACTGGGCCAAAATCTTGTCTGATAATTTGGCCACTGCTATTTAACATTACTGGTCTAAACGAAGTGTTTCTCAAAGGATTTATCCTCCTTTTTATCTATCTGCTTATGTTATGGACGCTATCTGCTTTGTTTCTAAATTCCCTTTGATGGGTTGGCAATGGACGATTCAAGATCCTTTGCCTATTCATGTGTATCACAAGGAATTATGGGAATCCAAGTTTATTCCTCATTTTTACAAGATTTGCCACGGCATAATGTTGCCTCTGCACAAAACATTGTATAATAAAGATGCTCCAAGGTTCTCCCCGGAAGCAGAAGTCGACATTCTCCCCGTTGCACGATGGTTTGGGGAGGAATGGTTTACCTATGTAAGGGTTTTTGGAAGCTCTGCTTCACCTCATGTTTTACCCTTATATGTTTCTGATAAGCTTATAGCTCGGGAAATTGCATACCAAACCTGTGGTCAAGGAGGTTTGACAAAGGATTTAAAAGATAAGAAGAAAGTCGTTTGGCCACAATTTCCCGTAGCTTGTGGAACATTTTCATTATTTGATATTGGACATGCATTCAAGGAAGTAAGCAATATTACATGCTTACAATTGTTTAAATTTGAAAAAAGGTTATTCGACCCTAATGAAGTTGTTAAAAACTTCACCACTGCAATCAAAGTAAGGATATTTTCCGGAGAAGAGGACCCTTTCGATGATATATTCCTGGGAAAATCCACACTGAAAGAAATTCTACATTCAGCACAGATGCAGTTATCTCCAGAACAATTTCAAGAATTTAAGGTTTACAGAGAAAGAAGACTGACCACCATCCCTTTGGAAAATTTGCGTGTGGAACCCGCAAGGGAACCCACTCCTAGTGTTAGTATAAGTGGCAGTTCGGGTACAGATAAATCTAAGTCAAAATCTGAAAGAGAGACTTCTGGACGTTCCAATAAGTCTAATGAAGAGCACGATAGAAATGAAGAATCAGTGAAAGATACTGCTCAATCGAAAGAACTTTCACAACAGCAAATTTTGACTTCTCAGCATATAAATCCTCCTCCTACAAATGTACAGCAACAGTCAGTCACAATTGAATTAGACAAAGAATTGGAAAGCTTTAATCAATTGCTTAATGTGGAAGGACAGAATATAGAGACCCCTGTATAGACAGCTAAAGTTTTGAACACAGGAATAAGTGGCACAGTCACAGAAACTGAGCATATACCTATCACTCCCTCTTCTGAAATTGTACTTAATGTAGATGACATTCCTCCTCTAGAGGTATTCTACAGCCCAAAGTATAAAGCAGTAGTGAAGAAACAAAGGAAAAAGAGAAAATTAGAAAGTGCAATTGCTACTGAAGCAAAACAATTAGACGTTTTGTGGAAAGATCCTACCACAGAGCCTACTGATAATCTCGCTAAGTTATCTCAAATTACAGGAGTTTATGCTTCTGCAACTATTGACAAAGAATTTGAGATAAACTCTTATTAAATGAAAGAGAAGAACATATACAAGTTCTGCAACAACAATTGCAACAGGTACAGGACAATAATGAATCACAAATGAAACTTGAAAAGTTACAGCAACAACTTCAAGAAATGTAAATTGGATATCAAAAAAGTCTAGCTGATAAAGAGAAACAAATACAGATTATCCAAGATTAGCACAAAGATGATCCTAAGCTTCCATAATTTGTTTCAGAAACTATTTCTTTAAACAATCAACTACTGCAACAAGAAGAAGTATTATGCCAAAAAATCTTGCAATGGAATTCTTTTTGTCAAGAAAGTGATAAGATCACTAATCATGTCGTAGATTTACAAAATGATTATGATTTAATTAATGAAAAAGTTACTGATTATTTGGTATGGAAAAAAACAGAGGAAGGAAGAAAAGCTGGTGCACCAATTATTAATGAAAACCATAAAGAAATACTTTTCAATGACTGGGATGCACAAATCAGAGGAGCAGAGAAAGCAGTAGAGGAATTGGCTACAGCAGCAAGCAGTCTTACTGATTGTGTAAATGAGAATTTACACAAAGAAAATTTGATTTCAGAAACTGTTCTGGGATATCTTCCACAGGCGCATCAATTGCAAACAGAATGGACACAAAAGGCAGAAGAAAGAGCGAAATCAATCCAAGGATTGACAAGATTAAATTGGGATTCTTACTGGACATATTTAGTGAAACCGCACAGTCAATGCAGTGTGCTTAATTGTATCATTAGCTCTGCTGAGAAGATTGCACCTACACTTGCCGATTCTGTCTTTTCAGGACAGTTGAAATCTGAAGTCGGTCAACCACATCTTCTCAAAACAATGCTAGATGCCTGCAAGTTTAAATATCAAGTTCATAAGTAGTTACTTAATAATCTTTATTTTTAGATTTAGTTTTAGTTTTACTGTATTCTTGCCTAGGAAAAGGACGGTCATTTAAACCGAATCCTTATTTTTTGTAATAAGCTATTTTTAGATTTAGCTAGTAGTATTTAGACCCTTCTCATGCATTTAGAGAAGGGTCCTGAATTATAATATTTTAGACTTGGAGATTACATTTTTGTACTCCACTGTCTCTTATATTTTGAAAAAGGATCACATCTAGTGATTTTATGTGGAATTATCTTTAAAGTGTTGCATTTCTGTACCTTGGATTTGATTTTGCATCGAGATTACTGGATTAGAGTATCAGATTTCATTTGTAAGATTTCAAGATGGAAAAGGTATTTCTATCTGTTCACTATTGATTTCTTTTGTCTTATGATATTCATTTTAAAATTTTCTATCATTTATATATGTTTGGTTTTCACAACGTTTCTTTATATATCATTTTTTAGTATAATTGAAATGTTATCTTTCATAAGTGTATGTAGATGATATACAATGATGAATACAATATGCTAATATAACTCTGTTTAATTTCTTAAACAGAGTTATCTTTATTTTTTTCTGCACATTTCAATTTAACGATAATACATTTTTATGGTTATTGTTCAATTGGAACAATTTTAAGTTGTATTCATATATGATACCCGGGTTAATTTTAGAATTTCTTTATCAGTATTTAGATTAAATTAGATAGTTTCATTTTAGTTATTTAGTCCCATTTTCACTCATCCAAATCAACCCATCACCAACCCATTAGTTATAAGGAAACTGGTCATTTCAATCCAGTCGGAGCCACCATACCAAACGGATAAGGAGTTGTGCTCAGGTCCCGAACCGGTGGTTTTCCCCAATGTTTGAAGCATAGATTTTCTAGGCTTCAACTACCCTTCGGAACTATGGCATAGAAAGTATGGAAAACTCCATTAAAATATTTTTAAATCTCTAAATTAAATGGTCAATGGAATCCCATAATTTAAGGAAGAAAATGAAGGGACCTATAAGGGTTGTTCTCTATAAAATAACGTGAAAAACACAATTACAAAATGTGATACTAGATCTAAGGAAGTTTTGGATCTCATACACTTTGATGTGTGTGGACATATTGTAGTAAAATATCTTCTTGGGAATAAATATTATGTGGCCTTAATTGAAGATTTCTCAAGGAATACTAGGTTATGCCTCCTCAAGAAATAAGATGAGGTATTCAAAAAATTTCAAGAATTTAAGAACATGAAGTGGAGAATATGACTGAAAGAAAGATCAACATTTTGAGATCTGATAATGGTGGAGAATATACCTCCAAAGAACTAATATAATTTTTCAAGGAAGTATGGATTAAGAGGGAGATCATTGTTCATTATAATCCTAGACGGAATGGTGTGGTCGAAAGGAAGAATATAACAATTGAAAAATGTGTCAGGGTCATGCTTCATGACCAATATCTCCCTCAATTCCTTTGGGGAGAAGCATGTATGACAATTTTTTACTTGTAGAAATAAAGTCGTCACAATATTATTAAAAACATGACTCCATAAGAATAATTTACCTGGATCATCTTCGAATATTTGGGTGTCTAGTTTATATTCATATACCAAAAGAAATAAGGAAGAACTTGGATCCTACTAGTATAAAGGTCATCTTTGTTGGGTATAATGATTCATCAAAATATTAACGAAACTATATCAAAGAGGATCGTTGGATTGAGCTGAGAAGGGATGTAATATTTATTGAAATTATAGATTACAATAAATCAAAGCATGCTCCATTTGACTCTTATGAAGAAGACATGCCTATCTTTGAGGATATGTCAAAGGAAAATTATAGTCAATATCCGACATCAACTCAAGAAGATGTTGAAGGTCCTAGTGAGTCTGTGAAACAAGTAATTGTTCCTAAAATTCGAAAGAGGCATGCTTGGTTGAGAACTAATCTACAAGAGGCTCAAGGACACACTCTAAAGGGGACCTTAGAGAAAGTAAAATAACAAAAAAGTATTCTAGATATGTAGCATATATGAAGAAACTCATTGATTTTGAACCTTCCTCCTATTAAGATGCAACTAAGCATCAAGAGTGGAGGAATGTGATGCAAGAAGAATATCAGTTAATTATGAAGAATGATGTCTGGGAAATCATTCATATACCAAGTGACAAATAAATAGTCACTTAAAAATGGATATATAAGATAAATCATGTTTCATATGGGAGAATTGATAAATACAAAGCAAGGTTTGTAGCAAGAGTCTTCCCATAGAAAGAAGGTATTGATCATGAATATATATGTGATCCTATAACTATATATACAATAATTAAATTACTTGTTTCTTTGGATGCTACTATGGGATGGGACATCCATAAAATGGTTTTTAAGGAAACTTTTCTGAATGGGAATATTGATGGAGAGTTTTACATTGAGAAACCTTAAGGATTTGAAATAAATCAGAGGGAGAATCATGTCTGCAAACTAAAGAAATCTCTATATGGATTAAAGCAATCAGCTAGAGCTTCAAATGCAATAATGGATGCATACCTATTGAGGATTGGTTTACCAAGAGTTTTTGTAGATCCTAACCTATACATCAAGTTAGTCCAAAGTGAACCAGTCATGATACTATTGTATGTGGATGATGGTAATTAGATTACACACATGGGATACACAGATTCAGATTGAGGTGGAAGTGAGATATATGGAAGAAGCACAACAGGTGGATGCTTCAACTTAGGACCTTCCATGATCTCATGGATGAGTAGGAAAAATTACACAATTTCTTTGAGTAGTGTTGATGTTAAGTATGTTATTGCAAGAGAAGTATGTCAGGAAGAAATTTGGCTCAAGAATTTGTTATCAAATTTGTTTGAAGGACCATTTATCCCTACACACATACATTGTGATAATGAAAGCTATATCAGATTTATTGAAGACCTGGTGTTTCATGATAGTACGAGGCATATAAATAATAAGTACCACTACTTTAGAGGCTTGGTACAAGATGGGGTCATGGAGCTACATTATCTACCTACATATGAATAGGTAGCAGATATTTTGACAAAAGAATTACCAAATAAGAAGCTTGAGTAACTAAGAGGTAATATTGGTTTGGTGTACATCTCTTCCATAATTCAGAGGGAGTGATATTAGATAGTTCTTGTATTTATGGGTCATGAAATTGACAAGGAATCACTGTTGTAATTCTTAGTGAATGACATAAATAAATAATGGATTCCAAAGGATTGGATAAGCATCTAATATTAGAACTTCTTATGGATTGAACAATCCAAGAAAGAAGTTTGAGATTGATACTCTTTGAGGATGAGGTATGGAATCCAAGATAATAATAGTCAAAGAGGACGTAAATTCTTTGAGGATTCAGGATTGGAATTCCAAGATACAAATAGCCCTAAAAGTGCATACACAATGAACATACAGATGGGGTATGTACCTTGGAGGTTGTGTGGAATCTCACATAAAGCCTACGAGCATGATGTCTAGTTAACGCCTTCAATTACATTGCTAGTTGTGATACAGATGGTTGGAAGATGGCTTATCAATATGACTCTTCTTATGAGAAGGATTCAAGGATGCAATTTTGTATACTTTGTGATGGGATTATGAATACATCCCTATTTAAGAGTGAGTGTTGAAAATTTTAACAAGGTTATGTCCTCATAATGACTTGACATTGTATATTTTGTATAAAGCAAGAAAAATAATGAAAATAATTTTATTTTATTTAAAGTATGAGTTTCATTCTCAAGTCTATGTCAAAGCATTTTCTTTGTGATTCTTGGTCTTTCTAGGTATTTCTAGTACAAATAAAAATTTATATCATTTATTATAGTCCCATTTAGACTCATTGTATCAAAAGAAAATATTTATTTTTATCAAGAAAAATCTATTTATTCCTCCAAGACCAAGTCGACCTTAGTGAAGGAAAATTTAACATAAGGGAGGGTTATTCAACCCCTCAAGAAGGCTATAAATGCAAGGAACTCGATCTCATTTGGAGCACTCACCCGTCATTGGTTCTATTTGTAATAGTGAAGGAGAAAAATACATACAAGGATGAAGAAAATAAGTTAGAATCAAAGTTTATTGCGATAATATATCTCTCTTTTTCCAAACGTTTTAATTTAGGGTTTCTATGTAGCTTCTAGTTGTATGAGGCCGAAATTCTGAGAAGCAGTTGCAAGGATGAAATTCTAGAGCAAAGGTATAGAAGTTTGAAGTTTTGAAGTTACCTTAGAGAGATCTTGTTGCGAGGTTGAGTTGGTGCTTGGCATGATTCTGGGCTTTGGAATTTGGGTCTTGGAAGTCTCACTGTAAGAATATTTTATAGGACGAGAAGCATTCTTTCTAACTTTTCCCTTGGGAGGGGTTTTTCCCTAGCTTGGAGCCTATATCTTGTGTATTTTGTTTCGCAATGATCTTCATTGTTTTGGTAATTTCTTAAAAATCAAGGAATAATAAGTAATAAAATACCAACTAACCTCATGAGTAATTATCAAGTAAGGAAATTAAATATTAATCTACAAAACCTTGATTTTCCAATACCGAAGTCATCATGATCTCTTAGTTTCTTCCTTCCTTTAGCTATATAATTTTTAATAATAAAATAGAAAAATATATCAAATAATAAAGTTTATTAGATTATATAAATGTTGGTAAAAAAAATTACAATTATTTAATTACATCACAAAATTTTGGGAAGTGAAAAGGGGGCGCCACAATCGACTCTCGCTTAAAGGAAAAATGTCCTTTGCGTTTTGACTGATATTGGACCTTCTTTGGCTATAGTAGCACAAGATAGCCTAGGTGTTTTCTTTCACTTAAATAGTTGTCTTCATCCTTTCCTTATCTACATCAAATATTTTTTTCTCTTCTATTGTTCTCCTTTGATCACTGTGTATGTTATTTTTTATTTGGCTACCTATGAACCTTATATAGATGCCTTGTACAAGACCAACTTTTATTGCAATAAAATATATTACTAGCATTCAATATTACAAACTGAAATCATAATTTTTAGTTGTGAAAATCATTGTGTCATTGCTTATATTCTTTGGTACACAATGAATCTCTGCTCTTGCATATCAACCTTCTTACTTCTAATAATGCTCCATTTAGTACCTACACTAAAATATCAACATCATAGTATGTGTTATAATTCATCTTCTTGATCAACTAGTAATCCTTATATAGGAAACTTCGATTTTCCCCAAAATAAGTTCAATTTCAAATAAGTGAGGTTTTAAAACAATACTTATCTATATGGTTATTCTTTTCCTCCCTAGGTAACAAATTCATCTCACTGACTACATTGTAAATGCACTGTTATACTCACATCCTAATGATTGCGTGACAAATTTATTCTCCCATCTGTTACTCACTCTTCCAAGCCCAAGAAATCCCCATCCTCAAGTGATCTATGTATCCCAAGGCTTTATTGTATGGTATTATTGAAGAGATTGTTAGACTCTTATAGCTAAGTGCCCTTCTAGCATGCTCTAATATAAATTTGCACTACATTTCTCATGGAATCTTATAGTCAAGGTGCCACTTATGACTTGCTCCCATGAGGTAATACAAGTGTGTCAAAAGGCTTAAATGGCACTGTAGTAACCTTTTTTTTGGGATATTTTCTTCATCATTTCACATGTATCGCAACACTCAAGTCCCATGAGATATACTCATAAATTTCAAATTAGAAATGTTAGTTTCCAAAATTTGCATCCTTTAGAATCTAAATCTCACAAACATGAGACTTTTAATTATGATGTTGGTTTCATTTTCATGTGGTAATAATTTTATCTGTCATGAATGGTATGTGTTATATTCTTTGCACGACCTAACCCATGCACAATGTTTTTGTAGATATGGTCAAAGGAACTATGGTTGTGTTCTCATCTGGGGTTAATGGATTGGAGATTTATGAATGCTTTGGAATGTATATAATTTTTTTAACATTGAAAGGAATAATAATGAAAATAAACCTAGTTTTCCCAATTTGGCTTCCAAGAGAAAAAAAAATTGTGTATATTTTATCTTATTTCCATTTTATTTTCCTTGTTTTAAATAATTCATTTGCAGGTATTATCTATACAAGGTTTAAACCTACATGTCATAGTGGCTTATATCGCACACCCCATTCAAGCACTCTACCTGCAACTTGGGTTTTAAATTAGACAAACAGTGATAAGTGTACATAAAATATTTTCATTTAAAATTTTTCATGCCATGAATTGATCTCAGAATTATTAAACACATAATGACTCTATCACTTTCAACATATTCTAGATAGATTGAAATCAAAATATCATTGCATTATATATTTTCATCACAATCATTCTAAGAATTTCATAATGTAATCAAACATTAATTACAACAACCCAAGGGGTCAAAACAAAGAGTTACATAATTTCTTTCTCCATTAAGATACATATCTCTAAATTCATGAATTATTTTCCAATTTGTTCTACAGAATGAGGGATTCATGTCACTCATTTCACTACTCAACAATTCATTAATAGTATTAGCAGTTATTTCCTTTAATGACATTCATTCATGCAAATGATTATTTCATAAAAGCATGTGTGCACCCCATGCACCAAGAATATGTACCACCACAATTCATATTATGAGTGTCATGACCAAATCATATCATATTAATTCATGGATACATCAGAATAATTCTAATGATCTTTACACATTTAAGGTGTATTTTCTTTGTCATAACCCACTAGTTATTAATAAAAAACTTGCTTTCATATATCAAAAATTTCATACAACTCTCACATTGACTTGGAAAAAAAATCATTCAACTACATGTTCCTTATAGAAAATCTCAGCATTATATGATGGAATCACTTGTCTTATTCTTATAATTTATTCAGCCAATACTTATGGTCTAATGATGATCCAGAAGGATCCTCAAAAGGCTCAGAATTTTATGGTCTCACATGCTCCCCAAAATAGAGCCAAGTTGTAGTGCTCATCGCACTAATTCTTGTTGTATATCTGATTCGCAAAATAGCCTCCATATGAGGGAGAAAATTCCCACTGAAATTTAAGGAAAGCATGAAAACAATTGGGGCCTTGCAGGCCTGGTGGCCCTGTCAGAGTTCAACACATGGCAGGTGGTCAAATACAAACACATGTGCAGTCAACACACGTCAAAGTCTAGGTTGGGGGTTAAACCCATGACCTCCATTGCATCATTCGAAAATATTATTAATACACTATGCATTACAATTATTAAGGTTTGGGCACATTATTATATATATTGTTTGTCTTAATGGAAAGTGGAGGTAGGGTGGTTGATCTCGCCACATCCAGCAACCCCGCCAATCCAAATTCTATTTGTATCGACACTAAAAAATGGTAAAATGATAGAGTATAATTATATTTATGCTACAATGTTGAGTTAGTGCTAACAATAGTTCTTAATGGTGAAGGTAGCAATGAATACCATGGCACAAAGTGATACTACGTGGCTCCAGATTTATGGCATACAAACGACGTAGAGTATGTGGCACAGAGGTGGCATGGTTATGTGGCATGAATTTTCAACGCAATACCACCGCCGAAGTTTGTTACAGTATTTACCATATATGCCAACCTAATACCTATTTGGATATGCCATGTAATAAATACAAAGTGCCAAATTAAAATCTGATATTTTATATGGTTATACCATATGAAATATATATGAGCCAATACCATATAGTTATAACTATTGTGCTATGTGTATAATGTTAATTGTGCCAAAACACAACAATATGCCATTTTTTCCAAGCAGTTTCAAGAGATCCGCAGGTTTGGCCCAAGGACCTTCCTGTGACACTATAAAATGTTTACCAATGTGCCAGAAGCGAGAGAGATGTAAAGTGAGACTAAAATTTATGTTTTATTTTACCTTTCAAATGCTCTTTTGAGCATAACTTGGCCATCCTTGGGCCTTTTTTAGAATGGAGAGTTGAATTGGAGAGTAGAGGAAGAGGCTTATGTTGAGTCATAAAAAGGTATCTTTTGAACACCTAATTAGCCTACATTAATCATCAATCCAGGAGCGTCTTTTTATTTCAAAAGTGTACTCTGTCTGAGGCTACAATTGTCTAAGAGCAATGCTGGGAAGATGTAGTACAGAATAACAAATGCAAAAGTAGCAATGCTCGAAAAGAAACCTAATTATAGTGACATGAATGGAAATATTAAACTACTTCACTCTTGCAGAACATCGATCAGGGATGCAGTAGCAGTAACTCTTTCCCTTAGAAATCGATCCAAGATGACCAATCTGGGGACTTGGAAGCAAAAGCCTCTATCCTCTACAGTTGGAGATCTTAAAGCAATCAAACCGAAAGCAGATTCAATGAAAGAAACTTAAAAGAAACGCAATCTAGAAAAGAACAGCAGCATATAATTATAACTCATTAATCAAAGACTATGAATAAGTAATGAACAGAAATGGAACAGCAACGTGAAATGAACAGCAATTACAATTCTAACATATTCAAGCCACTAGATTTCTATGCTTCAATTCTATCGACAGCTTCTTACCACGCAACAATCAATTATAACAAATTATAAACTAATGGAACAACAACTCAAATCAGATACAAGTCAGCAAAGCTTTATAATAACAGCAAGATAATCGAACAGCGAACCATGCTTCTTGTAAAGAAGGAAATAGCAATGACTCTATATTTGATCCAATAAAAAATGAACCAATTCTGTAATTAAAACAAAAATTAAACGCACTCCACACGACAGTAAGCAAAGATTAAAATACAAACAGCGAAGTGATTCCACCAGAGTCGGGCCCTTAGCGCCAGTGAAATACTGTTGGGCTAATTTGGAACTGTAGAAGGTATATAAAACGTGTGTCTTATATTAAACCAACATAAAGTTTTACAGAGAAGTTTCTCTCAAAACAGAGAGTTAATAAAATAGAGAAAATGTAAAGTCTTTCGACCAATTCCTAATTTCAACAACAATCGTCGTCATCGTCCCTTTATCACTAAAGGACATGGCTTTATATATCAAATCTCGACGGACCAATCAAGGAATAAGATGATTTTGAACAGCGATCCCTCAGGATCGAAAGATCCTGAGGGATTTTCTCCTCTACGTTTAGTCATCATTCTGTTTACTCTGACTGAGGCCGAGTTGTCCCCTGCCTTTTCTAGGCTATTCATTCAGATCTCCTTGCCTTTGGCTGGATATGGTTCAACGCTGATGGAGCAGCAGTTAGATTATTCTCAACCCCGCCTTTGGTACAGTTGTTCACATCTTGGAATTCCTGTTTTTCAATCAAAAAGTAACCTTTAGTCATATTTTCGTACTAAACATAAACATTTCCAATTCTATATTAATTATTATGATAAATTACCTTTCCAAGGCAAACAGGAGTATATCTATGGTAAAAGAATGAGTAAATATATAGTAATTTCATACCACTTTCATTGCCCAACATACCCCCCTGCTTAATTTTTTTCATGCCCTCATGAAAACTATAGTTCACATGGAGAGCAGTCAAAGAATAAGTCGGATAAGGTTTGTCATCAACAGGCCTAAAACCACGTCATGCAGCTAATTCCTCAAAAACATGTTCTGTATGTCCTTCAGGAAGTTTTTAAATAGCTTTGTTGTCCGAAGCAGGGTACCATGCAATAGGGCTTCGGAACCTACATCCTAACCAGTATGGTCCTTCTTTTAAAACAAGATGGCTATAGGAAGTCAAGCGGTCTGCTGCTAGCCCAAAGTTTCTATAATTAAATGGTTCCCTATTTTGCACATTCTGATTGGAGATTCTCCACCGGACCTTGGCTGCTACATAAGCTTGGTTTCTAGTGGATGAGAAATAGTCTGTTCCATTCAAAATAATTGATTTGTGGACAGGCCCCAGAGTTTTGGTAACGCCTTCCTTTGTCATCAAACTTTTCTGTCTAGCCCAAAATTGGAGTGGGTCCTAAGGTTCACTTCTAACCCATAGATCTAATCCATTTTCCTGCCTTTGAAAGGCGTTATAAGCTTTAAGCCATTTTAATTGATTTACAACAAAGGAAATGAATTCCTGAAACTGAACATCTCCAATAAAAGGGCTAGGGTTTGATTCACAGTAATTTTCAAGTATTAAAATATGCAAGTAAAATTCACACAAAAGGCGATGTACTTTGATCCCATAAATTTTGCAGCATGATATAAATTCATCTATGATTTTTAGCTCTATGGATTTCCCTGGCCTAACTGCCTTGATCTTTAATTGTAAATATCTTTCTAGTAAAAACAAAGCATATTTTTTGGCGGGGCATCTACAGGCTAAGACATCAGTATATAAGGAGCATAGAGTGTCCATTTGAGTTTAGGCTAGTTTTAGTTGGTTCATTACCTTATCAGCCTTTACCTCTGCTTTCTGACATTTTTCACGAGCTTCAGCTTCGGCTTCATGAATAATTCTCATTTTTTGCTGCAATTCCTGATATCTCTTTCTTGGGACAGTATCTTCCTCCAATCTCTATCGTTCTATTCGAGCTTGTGTCAATTCTTCTTGAAGTCTGACCAGTGTTGGATCACTAAAAGTATGGTGACTACTAGATTGCATATTTTCACTTAGAACAAGTTCCTCTGGAACAGCTTGTGTTGGAACAGCCGTTTGTTGCTTCGCATTCTCATAATTAGGCTCAGGTATGGTTTCTTCTGTAATGTGGGGGTTCCTATTAGCGGTCACCCTTCTCTTTTTCGAACTTCTTTTGATAGCAATGCTTCTTCTCTTAGGGGCTCGCTTGGGCATCTGTTTCATCCTCAAAACCCTAATGGTTTTCCTGAGTTTTTCTCCTAGTTTATGAAGCTTTATTCATTGCATGTGAAGCTTCTCAATCTCAGTTGTTTTCCTCTTCTTTCTTAATGGAACAACCGTTCCTTTATCTGAACTCATTTTCTCAATAGGGTTTTGGCCTATATCAGTTGTGCCTTCAGTAAAATTCTCTTCTTGTTCTTCTTCTTGGGGTTCTTCTTCCGCATTCATACCCCCTTGGCTAAATTCTTCGGGAATCATATTCTCAGTTAACTCTGCAGTCTCCTGGGGACTTCCAGTTTCGGCGTTCTCTTTCTCCTGTTCACGCCTCTCAGGAGAAGCAACCCTAGCTTCGCTAGGGTTTGCTGTTTCATTCATTTTTTCTCCAGCTATTTCTTTATCAATAGCAGATTACTCTGGTATTTGATTAATATATCTATTGAGGTCCAAGGGGCTATGAGGTCGTGCATAATCACTCATATTGGCCAAAATCTGGGCCAATTGGTCTTCCTGTAAAGGGCTTACGATAACATTTTTGGGCAGCTCTGTTTCATCCTTATTGCTGCTATGATTTTCCTCATCCTCCTCACAGGTGTGATAACTTCCTTCCTCTTCATCTGAATATCGGATTTCTCCTTCAACTTCTTCTTCTTTAGAATTTCCTTCGATTCCTTCTTCCTTATTATCTCCTTCCTCTGCACTAGATTGTTTTTCACTACCGGTATGATGACTTATTTCTTCTTCGTCCGAGTAGTGAATTTATCCTTCCAGTTGTTCTTCCTCATCAGTACGAGGGCTTACTCCCTCCAATTCTTCTTCCTCATCAGTACGAAGGCTTACTCCCTCCAATTGTGGAGGTTGTTCCTCCTCTGACCTGTGCAATTCCAGGGGCCAGCTGCTGCCCGGAAGTCCTTCCACCATCCTCCTACTTTGTTTCAATCAGAGGGATTGTCTGTGAGTAGAAGGCTTAGCTATTTAGTTGGCCATCCTCTTCCGTTTTGGAGCAGGTAGAGCTAACCCTCCGTCGATGGAAAATATCAATTCTTCCCAACTGGTTTGTTGTTGGGCGAGGCTAGGACTCACTATTAATCGAGTTAGACAATGGTGGCTGACCACCATATCTGCATGCTGGGCTTTTCTTATACCACGAGCAGTATCATGCAACAAAGAATTTAAAAATGCAGGCAAATTAATGGTGCATTTCTGTTTTAATACAGCTAGTAGCTTAAGGTGGCGAGGTCTTACCACATCCTTTCTTCCGTCGCACGTTATGTAAGCCTGCACAATCTTGGCCAAATCTTTCCATGGTTCTCCTAATGACACTAGCTAGACTCCTTTACCTTTGATAACTAACATCTTTCCATCGTCTCGAAAAATATTCATGGCTTCCCAAATCCTAATCTTCTTCTGAGTCCAGATATTCCCTTGCGCGGGAATGCCAGACACTTCTGCAATTATCTCGTCGGATACAACTATCTTCCTCCCTCTGACCATGGAGGATCCTTCCTGTAGGTTCAGTAAAAATTCGGTGGCCACTGCTTCATGGGGTTGCTCCATCCTCATGAAATATGTAATCCACCCCAGTCTTTCTAAAATTGCTCGTGCAGCATCAGAGACGATCAAAACCTGTGGTTCACTACGAATTGGTCGTCCCCCCATCTCTACACTCTGTTAATTTTCTCAACACACAGTAATCACAATGGAACAGCACAGCATAGTTCGCTAAAAATTTGTTATTTCCTAAAATGCAAGGATTTTAGTTCATATACAAGTAAGGAAATCTTAGAGTTTGATTTGCATGCAGACATCCGCGCCCCCCGAATGAATGAAAGGTCACCCTCGACCGTCAATTGAGAGGAGCATGTGTGGCACAGCAGCAGTACAGCAGTAAAAAGAAGGCGTAATTATGATACATTCAATCAAATTACAGCAATTACTGAAATCATTGCATGTGATGAATCGTTAATAAATAGAAAATCGTTTTGTAATTATTCAAATACGAGGAGAAGGGACAGCATAAGATAAACATAAATTCAATTGCGTTATTTACCATTTCAAACTAATATGATCGATTTGTAATGATTTTCATGTATAATAGGTTCGGAGGTAAAAGTAAGGGATTCATATTTTCATTTGATATTTAAATAAAGATATAGGAAAAGGGTTAAATATAACTGTTGATGTGTATAAATGTGACTTCAATACCATCAGCAGAGCTCTGTTTCCCACAGGTGTCCATAACCTTGACAGAGTTTCTTTCTTACCCACGGAACCATTGTCCTTTATTTATGCTGAGGAAGTGATTTTTTTATTGAATATCAAGACGGAGGCCATTGTGCTGGCTTGCTAACCATTAAACCACAATGTCGTTCACCAAGAAGAAGTGAAAGGTGGGCAGGCTGGCTCGTGATGAGACCTCTTGTTCCAAGGACTTCTTGATTTTTTTCAATTGTCTATTGGACCATTTCCCTGGTTTGGTGGCCATAATGGGAATGCCACTTCACTACCTTCCCTATGATCACGGTAGGCTGGCTCTTGGTGAGACCCCCTATCCTCCATCTGCAAAATCATTATAAATGAAATATGTAAATATTTTTTCTTCTTTTTTTTTTCACACAGCACTTTTCCTCAGTTATTCATAAGGGATGGCTCAACACTCCTTAAGAGTAGGGATGGTGGAAGAAGTCTGAACATCTCAATAGAAAAAAATATGTCCTTATTCTTATTCCATAAATAAACATCAAAGAACATTATAGCATGTGGGAAATAACCAATAATGATTAAAAATAATTGATCATATTAATTCAATGGCAATAAAATAGAAAATTTATGTTATTGATCATGCCCCTTTTTCCTTTTTTTCTTATCATTACTAGACAATTTTCTTAAAAAAATGACGATTTCTTTTGATTTTTTTATTACAGTAAGCTTTAATTTGTATGATTGTATATAAATGATATATTTGCCTTTAGAAAAGTAATCAAAAATTCAAAATACTGGCTTAAAACAAAAAACAATCCACTCAAAAAGTGTTGTTCCTTTAAAAAGAACAACAAAAACAATCTGCGGAATTGTTGTTCCTTTCAAAAGGAACAACAAGAAAATACTCTGTGGAAGTGTTGTTCCTTTAGAAAGGAACAGCAAAAGCACTCTGTGAAACTGTTGTTCCTTTCGAAAGGAACAGCAGAAGTGTTTTTCCTTTAGAAAGGAACAGCAAAACAAATGAAATAAACAGAATTTTTTTCTCTTTTTTCTTTTTTGAAGAAACAAAATTTCATGAAACAAACGAAAAGAAGTAATATTAACATAATGTTAAAAAAGAAAAATTCCACAAAACAACAATCAAGAAACGGAAAAACGCTTTATGTACAAAATTTGAAAAAAAAAATGATTTATCAAGCTGGTGCCGAGGAGGAGTTCTCCCCTTCAGCAAGAATTTCCATTGTAAAATCTTCCCGTAACTGTTGGTAAAAGGATTCCTGGGTAAGCGGTTTATGATACAATCGTACTCGATGACCATTTACCTTGAAGGAATGTCTAGATCTGTCAATGGTAACTAATTTAATAGTGCCATTATCATGCACTTTTTGTATTTCATAGGGTCCAAGCCATCGTGTCTGGAGTTTTCCTAGGAAATCCTGAAACCTGGAATCATATAGGAGTGCCTAGTCTCCTTCGTGGAAGATCTTTTCTTTGATATGGGCGTCATGCCATTTGGCTCTCTGTTTTTGAATTAATGCTGTGTGCTGAAGAGCAGAGAGCCTAACTTCATCTAACTCATTAATTTGCTGCAGTCTTTTAGCCTGGGCTTCATTCAGATTTAGACCCACCTTTTGAGTTGTTCTTAATGTTTGAATTTCAAATTCTATAGGAAATATGGGTTCTTTTCCAAATACCAATTGGTATGGTGAATACCCTGTAGTAGGTCTCCATGTTGTTCGATATGCCCACAATGCTTCTGGAAATTTGTAGGCCCAATCTCGTCTATGAGAGGCAACGATTTTTGTTAATATAGATTCGATTACTTTGTTCGTGCTCTCTACTTGGCCATTGGCTTGTGGGTGATATGGAGTTGTAATCTTGTGCTGAACGTGGTAATTTGCAATGTTTCAATTAATTTATTACCTACAAACTGTGGTCCTCCATCTGTGATTATGTCCCTTGGGAGGCCATAGCGCACAAAGATTTGGAAAATAAATTGTATTACAGAGTCCTCTATAGCTTTTGAAATAGCTTCTTCTTCAACCCATTTGGTGACATACTCAGTTGCAACTAGGATATATGTTTTTTGGTTTGATGGGGGGCTAATAGGACCAACAAAGTCAAGGGCCCAATGTTCAAACGGTTCGATCACTAGTTGAGGGTTCAGAGGCATTTCATCAGACTGCCTAGGGCGTCCTACCCTTTGGCAGATATCACAGGCCTGCACGAATTTTTTAGCATCTTTAAAGATAGTAGGCCAATAATAACCTGTTCGTAAAACTTTATGGACAGTTCTGCGATCTGTAAAATGTCTACCACATTGTCCATCATGGCATGCTTTCAAGATGTCAAATACCTCATCCTCCCTAACGCATCTCCTTATTTGCATATCTGCACCTGTATGAAATAGGTAGCCTCCAATCCAGGAGAAGTGGGTACTACGATGTATTATCTTCTTACGTTCATTAAGGGACAGATGTTTAGGTAATTTACCTATTGCCAAATAGTTCGCTATATCAGCATACCATGGTGTTCTGATAGTAACAGCAAAGAGATGTTCATCCGGAAAGTGGTCTTCAACTGCTTCTATATCTGTTGGCTTTGGCATTCTTGACCGAAATTCAGCTACAGGGTTATCTTTCCCAAGTTGATCTCTGATTGTGATATCAAATTCCTACAGTAAAATCAACCATCTCGTCACTCTTCCGTCTGTAACAGTTTTATTTACTAAAAATTTAATGGCAGAGTGATTAGTATATAGTACTACAGGATACCTAGTTATGTAATGTCTAAATTTGTTTATAGCATGAACTACAGCTAAAAAATCTTTCTCAGTCACAGTATAATTTAATTCAGCAGGGGATAGATTTTTGCTAATATAGTAAATTGCATATGGCTTCTTGTCTTCCTCCTACCCAAGTACTGCTCCAATTGCTGTGTCTGAGGCATCAGATGAAATTTGGAACGACAAATTCCAATTTTGGCCCCTCAGCACTAGGGCTGTTGAAACGAGATTTTTCAAATCATTAAAGGCATTCTCACATTTATCTGTCCAAATGAAATCAACATTTCCAGTCAGTGCATATAAAGGTGCAGCTATTCGAGAATAATGTTCTATAAATCTTCTATAGTAACCAGAAAATCCAAGAAAGCCACGTACCTCTGTTTGTGTAGTAGGTGTAGGAACTAACAAGAGTATTTGAATTTTAGCCGGGTCTACTTGAATTCCAGCTGCTGAAATATAATGCCCTAAGATAACTCCTTCGGTCATCATCATAAGACACTTTTTGTTGCTTAAGCAAAGCCTAGTGTCAATACATCTCCGCAATACCCTTTCTAGGTTTTCCAATGCAGGCTCAAAGTCATCCCCATAGGGTGTGAAATCATCCATATATACTTCGAGGCCTTCATTTAATAAGTCTGCAAAAATGCTGAGAATTTCCCTTTGGAATGTAGCAAGGGCATTGCATAGGCCAAAAGGTAGGACTCGGTAGGCAAATGTCCCCCATGGACAGGTAAAAGTAGTTTTTTCCTGGTCTTCAGGGGAAATCTGGATTTGGTTGTACCTACCGAAGCCATCGAGGAAAGAAAAGAATTTCTTCCCTGCCAATGTGTCTAATACCTAGTCAATGAAAGGAAGGGGAAAGTGGTCTTTCTGTGTTGCCTTATTAAGTTCACGGTAATCTACACATATCCTCCACTTTCCGTTCTTTTTTGGTACTACCACTAATGGGGAGACCCACTTGCTATCAGATATTGGATAGATGAAATTAACATCCAATAGTTTTTGTAATTCAGCTTTCACAATATCTTTAAGGTGAGGATTTAGTCTCCTTTGAGTGTGGTGAATGGGTCTTGCATCTTTTTCGATGTAAATGTGGTGAGTACACAATTGAGGATCAATTCCTTTCATGTCGGGGTAATCCCATGCAAAGGTTGCTTTGTATTTTCGTAATAATTGAACCAATTTCTCTTCTTGTTCAGCAGTGATATTTTTATTAATATTTAAGTTTTTCCCAGCTCAATTTCTACAACCTTGCTATTGCTCACAGAATTAGTAGGTATTGTTTGATCAGGAATATCTTTGAAAGGATATTTTTCTTCTTTATTATCGAATGCTGCTTTGATCATGTGACATTGCAAATGAGATCTGGTTTGTGACTTATTAATAAAATTATTAATGATATCATCCTCTATTTGATCTTTAAAATCAAGAGCATTTTCTATAGTTAGAGGTGATCTCATATTCTCCATAAGATATGATGCAGGTGGTTTTCTTGTTTTGATTATTGATAGACTTGGCTGGGCTGGGGGATATAGGGCTAGATTCTTGACATAATTTCCCCTTGTAATTGTCATGTTGCCTTGCCGACATCCAATATAAGCATCGACAGTTGCCAACCAAGGTCTACCTAGGATTAACGGGTGTCCATCTAGTCGATTCTTTGGATTGATAACCAGGAAGTTAGCAGGGTATTCCCAGGAATCTATAGATACCATTACATCTTGTAGTATACCTTCTGGTTTGACTATTGATCGGTCAGCCAATTCCAACAAGATTTCTGTTGGTTCCAGTGATGTAATGCCAAGTTTTTGACAGGTGGTGGTTGTTAAAATGTTAATTGCTGCTCCCAAATCAACTAAGGCATTTGGAAATGATTGCCCATTGATCTGCACTGTCACTATAGGATTTCCTGGGTCTTCATATTTGATTGGTGTTTCCATTCCTGATAATAAGTCAGATAAGGTACCGAATATTTGGACAGTAGGATTGGTTGTTGTTCTCCTCTTTGGCTTCTTTATGCATAATTCCTTAATAGTTTTTGCATATATAGGAATATCTTGAATAGCTTGGAGGAGAGGGATTTTTATACACAAATTTTTAAATTCTCCCAGAAGATCAAAATTAGGTTGTTCTAATGGATGAGGTATAATTAATCGTTCTGGGAATGGTGGAGAGGAATTTGTTACTTGTTGTTGACTTCGCTGTTGATTTTGTTGCTGAACTTCCTTCTCATTTTGTACTGTTTGTTCTACAGGTAATGGATCTTCAATGTGGACATCATTTTTTCTCTCTGTTTCGACTATGCGCCCAAACCTTAATCGAAGATCATTACACTCCCTCAGTTCAGTTTCTACTTCTGGGGGTTCCATTATTTGGACAGACTAAACTGGCCTATTGTTTGGGTTTGGGTTGGGTTGGGCTGGGAGTTGTGGTATTAAATTGGTCTGGGGGTTTGTATAAGGAGCTGGAAGTGTAGGTTGAGAGAGAGGAATTGATCCAGCTGGCTGATTTGTAGGTTTTTTCCAGTTTGACTGCCAGGCCTGACTCTGGGAAGTAGAGGGGGACCATTGTGTAGGCCAGAAAGGTGGGTAGAAAGGAAAGTTAGGCCAATTATTTTTATTTGTTTGATTTGGCCAAGATGTGGGAGGAAATGGCTGTTGTGACCAATTAGGGAAAGATGGTTGATTCTGCCACATCCCACTATATTGTTGAGCATTATATTGAGGAGGTTGAAAGGAAAATGGATCATTTGGCATACCTGATGGTCGTGGCTACCATTGTCGGTGTTGATTAAGCAAACATACCACTTTTGATTCTTCTTCTGCCTCCTTATAAACTGCTTTTAGGCCAGGAAGCGAAGGACATCCCTCTGTAGGATGATATTTCGTGCAAATGGCACAGAATTTAATCACATCCAATGGGCATTCTTTGTGGTTGTGCTTCTTTCTACATCTGGGACAGAATATTGCCAAGTTTTGCTCTGCTTCTACCTGTTTCTGTTTGGCTTGCATAATATCGAACTGCGTTGTTAGAGTCCCAAGTATGTCTGTCTTAAAGTCTTCTAGCAGATTTCCAATCTCTGCACGAGTCACACCTTCATTAGAGGTCTTATTTTCCCTTGTGATTATATCACGTTCTGCTGATTTCAACCTTGTATTGCCCGTCGAACTCCTGATACACAAATCAATGATGTTAGGATAACTTTCCTGATATATATCTCCTTTTCTCATAATATTCAATGTTTCAACCCATTGATCTTTCATTCCCCTAATTAATGTGGTTTTCAAAACATTATCAGGTAAGGGTAAAGATGCATAAGGGGATCTCTGAAGATTATATTGGAACCGTTCCACATACTCTTCCAAGGTTTCATTTGATCTTGTTTTCATTTGGAATATCTCATCTTTTAATTCTCGAGGCCTGCAATAATCTTGATACTTCTTTAAAAATGCAGCCTTCATATGATCCCAATCAGTTATGACACCCCCACCTAATCCCATAAACCATCATAAGGCTGCCCCTTTCAATGTAGAAGGGAGCAGTTTTAGTTTTTGGGCATCGGTGGTGTAATCGTATCCTCTGCTCAGCACATCAAATTCAAATAAAAACGCATCTGTGTCCTCTGATGTTAAGCCATGAAATGTGGGAATATGTTGAAGAGGAATAGATTTCATGGGTGCATTGACTGCAATATCTACTATAGGATATTGCAGCGTAGAGGTCTGATGTTGATTCTGATTTTGGTTCTGGGCAATTTGATCGAAGATATGCCAATATCCCTATGGGATTTCCAAGGAATTTCTAGGTTGACGAGCAGGGGCAGGAATGGCTTTGACAGAACTCCCTTTTTCTGGCATAATAATTTTTTCCTGTCGACCTACTGTTTGAGGTGATTCAAGACCTTGGTTCTAAATAAGTTGAACAACACTTCCCTTATCTGGGCTGCTTATGGTTTGGGCAGTTTCAATAGGAGATTTCAAGTTTGTGATTTCTCCCGTTTCCCCTTCTCCTTCTCAGAGATTGCTAGCATTCCCTTCTTGAAGGAAACTTATGCAAGGATTCTCAATTTCTTGGGAATCTTTCTCAATTCCCTATGTTTGACTGTGTATCTCAGCAAAGGCTTCAGATGGTGACTCTGTAGCCTGAAGGGAACTAGTAGGCTGTCTAGAAGTAGTTCTTTTAAATCCTACTGATGGCTGAGATTCATTTCTTTTAAGGATTTCGTCAATAAAGGTTGTGCGCCCAAGGGTCACCGGCCCCTTAGGTTTTTCAGTTTTAGGAGGAATTTTGTTTCGCTTAGTTTATTTATTCATTCAAAGAAACAAACCTTCATTCCTACCTAAAGAAATAAGCTTACCTACTTCTGTTGTGAAGCGGGCTGCGAGCAAGTGTGTTTCTTGCCCAGTGCGTAGGTTCTTACCTTCTGTCTTTAATACCCAATTCTCCGCAAGCAGAAGAAAATCAATTGTGCATTACTCCTTTAAAATGGCATACACTCTCCCCGGCAACGGCGCCAAAATTTTGAGCCATAAAAAGGTATCTTTTGAAAACCTAATTAGCCTACATTAATCATCAATCTGGGAGCGTCTTTTTATTTCAAAAGTGTACTCTGTCTAAGGCTACAATTGTCTAAGAGCAATGCTGGGAAGATGTAGTACAGAATAACAAATGCAAAAGTAAAAAATGCTCGAAAAGAAACCTAATTAAAGTGACATGAATGGAAATATTAAACTACTTCACTCTTGTAGAAAATCGATCAGGGATGCAGTAGCAGTAACTCTTTCCCTTAGAAATCGATGCAAGATGACCAATCTGGGGACTTGGAAGAAAAATCCTCTATCCTCTACAGTTTGATATCTTAAAGCAATCAAACCGAAAGCAGATTCAATGAAAGCAACTTAAAAGAAACACAATCTGGAAAAGAACAGCAGCATATAAATATAACTCATTAATCAAAGACTATGAATAAGTAATGAATAGAAATGGAACAGCAACGTGAAATGAACAGCAATTACAATTCTAACATATTCAAGCCACTAGATTTCTATGCTTCAATTCTGTCGACAGCTTCTTACCACGCAACAATCAATTATAACAAATTATAAACTAATGGAACAACAACTCAAATCAGATACAAGTCAGCAAAGCTTTATAATAACAGCAAGATAATCGAACAGTGAATCGTGCTTCTTGTAAATAAGGAAACAACAATGACTATGTATTTGATCCAATCAACAATGAACCAATTCTGTAATTAAAACAAACATTAAACGCACTCCACACGATAGTAAGCAAAGATTAAAATACAAACAGCGAAGTGATTCCACCAGAGCCGGGCCCTTAGCGCCAGTGAAATACTACTAGGCTAATTCAGAACTATAGAAGGTAGATAAAATGTGTGTCTTATATTAAACCAACATAAAGTTTTACAGAGGATTTTCTCTCAAAACAGAGAGTTAATAAAACAGATAAAATGTAAATTCTTTCGACCAATTCCTAATTTCAACAACAATCGTCATCGTCGTCCCTTTATCACTAAATGACATGGCTTTATATATCAAATCTCAACAGAACAATCAAGGAATAAGATGAGTTTGAATAGCGATCCCTCAGGATCGAAAGATCCTGAGGGATTCGCTCCTCTACGTTTAGTCATCATTCTGTTTACTCTGACTGAGGCCGAGCTGTCCCCTGCCTTTTTTGGGCTATTCATTCAGATCTCCTTGCCTTTGGCTGGATATGGTTCAACGCTGATGGAGCAGCAATTAGATTATTCTCAACCCCGCCTTTGGTACAGCTATTCACCTCTTCGAATTCCTGTTTGCCAATCAAAAAGTAACCTTTAGTCATATTTTCGTACTAAACATAAACATTTCCAATTCTATAGTAATTCTTATGATAAATTACCTTTCCAAGGCAAACAGGAGTATATCTATGGTAAAATAATGAGTAAATACATAGTAATTTCATACCTCTTTCACTACCCAACAGCTTACATGTTGAGAGTAGCCATGAGTGCCTGTGTGCATAGTCAGATTAGCGAAAATGTATCTAAAGATTAGTTTTGAGCATTCCTAATATAATGGACACCCAATGGAAGTGGACCCGGAGACGTAGTCCACGAGGGACGAACTCCATCATCAATGTTTTTTGTTTTTATGTCTTTTATTGTTGTTATTCATGCTTATGTTTTAGTTATAGAGTTTATGTTTAAGGCACTTTAATAATTCAATTTCTATCATTCATTCACATAAAATGAAACTTGGTTAATGTTCAGAAATTTTACACAAATATTTAATCCTATGAGTTTCCATATCATATTAGGTTGATCATGTATAAGCATGATATTTTCCAATATGAATGTTGACTAGATCCAATTTGCGACGTTGTTATACAACAATTTTTCGTTGTCCCTGTACTCCCTGTTCCTGATCCTGGAGACCCCTAACAATGATCCTGTGTCTATTTTCCATCATGAAAATGTGCCATCATATCCCTTCCAGCATAATGAATAAACTCGTTGTTGACCATTCATGAAGCATCTCCTTGAAAACATGATTTATCTAGAGTGGTGCGCCCTCTCCATGTCTAGCTCACGTCAATAGCTCGCTTTTGGTCTAGGGCAGCGCTGATCGGCACTGGAATGAGGACCATACCTGTGCTGATCCTCTTCTAAATTTTTTTTTTTTAAATGGAAGTGAAGCTTCGAGATCCAGAAGATTCGTGGCGGAGATTTGATTGTTTGTTCTTGAGGATAGAGTCGAGCTTCTCCCTTTGGGCTTCTTGTTCCTATAAAAGTGGAACCACCCAAAGGGATAACCCATTTCCCCACCTTAAGTGGATCCATGCTCCCTCCTCCCTTTTTATAAAATGGACATTCTCCCATAGCTCTGCCAGTTAGAACAGAGTTTGAAGAACACACAGAGAGGTATTTTTTGTTATAGGTATCGAGCAAGAGTTGAGACCTTTTTCCCTTCACATCAAGTTGAAACGAGCGCTTTTCAGACTTTCCTGGATCCGGACCTGTCAAAGGAGAGTTGCGACATCAAGGCGCAGGTTGTAACTCCCCCTCTCTATTTTAATATAATACAATTGATTCGTGCTTTCCATTCTCGTCTTTAATGTATGACTGGATTCTAAGTTTTCCTTGATCAACTAGGTAGATTTTATATGCAAGATATATGTTATTCTTTCACGTTTTTTGTTGTTTGATCCCTTGTGCAGGTAACCAAGTGCCAATGACAGTGAATATCTGTCTATGGAGCGCGAAGGATCAAAGGATTCAAGCGAGGAATAGCATCAAGCCGAGGTAGGTGATCTATTCACGATCTCCATGCATTTACAATCTAGGAAAGTAGGCTTCTAATTATTCCCTGTTATTACTAGACCCATCCTAGGGCTAGAGGGATCATATATGTCCGCAGAGAGGATTTTCCTGCATAACAAATTGGTGACTCCACTGGGGAGTGCTAGCCTTTAAGTCTCATTTTTTCAATTTTTGATTTCTTGTTTTTTCATCGATTTTCGTCGAGTGTCCATCTCCTTGTCTCTGTAGCTTTTGTAATTTCTTACAAACATTTACCTCTCTAATGAAGTGATAAGACTGGTGTCAGTTTAGCAAACCATTTTATTAATCAGTCTTCTCCATGATCAATGCTAGTATTTCTCTTACAGTCACATCAATTGACGTTGAATGTGTTTTACACAGTCTCTCTTTTACTCTTCCAGTGCGGGTTGCAGCTTAACAGCCACACCAATTTCTGTGTGTAACTTTTTTAGGGTTTCCTTCATTTGTTCATCCAGTGGGTCTTATCCTTATAAATTTTGTTTGGATAGCTCTTGTTCTTCTCTATTTAGTGACAATTCTGATTCAATTTATGCACCTTTGGTTGTCTCTTCTGCAAAGCTTATGCATCCTTTTCATCCTAGCGTTTCTAGGTTTCTTCGAGTCATCTTAGCAATTGCTTACTTTGTTGAATTCTAGACTTCTCATTGAATCAATTCCTGTCGTATCTTTCAAGATTAGTTTTTGATTAAGGTTTGTCTTTCGGTTGGTTCTCGCGAGTAGCATTTTTGAGTGTCAACTTTGAATGCATTTGAGTTTCTTTCGCCATCAAGCATAGATTACAATTGCTTTTCCTCTGACTGAATTTTGTTTTCTTTGAGTGATTGATGAGTGTGTGAATGAAGAGTGTTTTGTTTTGAAGAAAATGGTTTACGGCTCTCTTCAATTTTCGAAATATTTGCCTCTTACATGCATTTTTGAGAAATTTTATTAGTACTCGAAGCATTGTTGATTGGTTTGCATTCAACATTTCGCATTGTGCTTATAATAAAAATACAAAAGATTTTTTGTTTCATTTCACTTTAGAAAATGAAAGTTTTATTTTGATTCCCTTATAAGTGCATTCAATGAAAGTAATAAATTGTAAAAATTTTGTTTCACTTTAAAATTCCCCACTTGAAGAGAAAAGTGAATGTCATTTTATGCAGGGGTTGGGTATGTTACAATAATCCACAAAAATAAAAATTATCATGTAAAATCTAATTACCATGTTTTACTAGAAGCTATATAAAATAAAAATGATCTTGTAAAACCTAATTAACATGTTTTCATATTAACTTGACCACTTTAGCTAAATCACTATGGGTATCAAGGACAAACTAAAAATAAAATACTGCATAACATCTAACCCAAATCTCTACTATGAACCACTAAGAATTCATTTACGAAATTAGCTTAAAGAACCCTGAATCATGTACAAAACTAGACTATATTCATGTAGCATATTGTAGCTAATGTTAAAAAATCAATAACCAAGGAAAATCGGACAAATCAACTCAAAATATGTTCATCTATCTTCATAATAAATATATGTGAGGTTATGATGAATATAAAAAAACTTAGAAAAACAACATAGGTGATCAATATGTCCATGATTTTATCCTGAGCATTATATGTTTTCCTTCCTTGCTTATGTATGTTTGTGTGATTTGTATTCCATTATTACATTTAGACATCAGCTATCAGATATATGTTGGTGAGGTAAGTATGCATTTGGAACCAATAAATGTAGATCACTCTATGCATCTAGAGTCCCTTGTTGGGAAATTTAAGTGTTAGCATAAAAAACATGTGTGTGATGCAGTCGTGGATGCTTTTTTTAGCTTCTTGGGATTTTGTATGTGTGATGTAGCCATGGATGCTTCATTTAGGATTTTGTGTTCTAATATCTCTTACTTGTTATTCAGAACTCTTAACCACTTGATCTCTCCCATTGAAATTCAACTATCTTCCTTAGCTTAGCTAAAATATTATTTTATTTTTTCCACGTAAATGATTGTGATTTGTATTAAAAAGTGTTGTGGTCAAGCCTAACATCTTAATATAAAATGGATGGCCAATGCTAGAATAATATATTCCTAGCTCTAAAGGTTTGGGTTATTCTACTGAATATTAAGATTCCTATGAGCCCATTTTTTCTTTCATAGGTTAAATTACATGAGTAAGTGCATAAAAAACATGAATATAAGACGATGAAGAAGCAATACATTTGTAAAATAAGTTCTAGTGTTGATTTCTTATCATCATTAGCTGAGGTGTTGTAGCTCTCTTCTTCTTCTTGACTATTTGTTTCCAATACCCTTTTGAGTCATGGATAAACATTGTTGGATCCTTTGGTTCCCCTTTCTTCTTGATCTATTGTTTCTTCTAAAGGCTTCTAATTTTTCTTTGCTTCCTCCACTGGATAAACCGAAATCACATGGGGCTATGAAGAGGGTAAAATAGTTGAATCTAGATTAAGAGAAGGATCTAGCATTATTGTCAGTAAATGAGAATATCTTGTTAATGGAGGGTAGAGCAGAGAACATTACAAAGGACTAGATGTCATATTAGTTGTTTTATTAAGAAAATGTAGATCTAGATTATTTTTTTAAACCCAGAGTAACCCAACAGCCTGAATGAAATTAAAATACCAGTAAAATGAGGGATTCGAACCTCGGTCTTTTGAGTTTCAACGATTTCACATTTCTCATATTAACTAATTAAGATGCCCCCCCCGAGAAAATTGTAGATCTAGATTAATAAGAGGGGATTTGGTTGATATTTATGCAAAAAATTCCACTATCTCATGCACCTTATGAACAGTTGTAGTGATGGTAGTGGGTATCCCTATGGATAGCCTCCATAATCCATGTTCATCCCGGTGAGAGTTTTGGATATATTATCGAAATAGATGGAGTTGTCACTATTTCATTTCTAAGTTTTGTATCTTGGAAATATTCAAGGTCTACTTACAAAATATAATTCCTAAAATGGTTATTTATAAATTGGATCATGCAAATGACCTCAATATTAGACAAGAGCTATAATTTAGGTGTTTTGGATATAATTCAACCGATGATTGTTTGTGGGAGTTAATCGATGGTGATGTGAAGGTAACTAAAAATTGTGCTTAGTGTGCATATAATTATTGAATTTATGATGAAAAACTTATAGTATTTGAATCTTATTATGGATACTATTTGTGTTGGTGGATTTGGTGCACGAGCGTAACAATCCACACTTGCTTAAGAGGAGCAGTTTTTTACTCTTAAGTTCCTGGTCACAGGTAGATAATCAAGGGAGTTAGCAGGTTAGTGAACATGCCAAAACATAAAACATACTAGATAAATAAATAGCATGCATATATAGAGAGAAAATAAAAACTAAACTAAAACAAATAACACAAATCTCATATCAAGTCAAAAAACACAATAATTCCAACGGTGGCGTCCAAGTCCCCTCTTATTGTGTGCTAGTAGTAAAAAAGGGTAGAACATATACACACTTGCCAAGGGGCCCTTAGAACTAGGGAGTTCTAAGACCGATGCAAGGATGTTTTTACCTCCGAGTTACCTTGGTGAAAGGTCCCTTTCTCTCTACTCCAAAGGATTGGAGTTTTTGCGTGGCAAAAAACTGAATCCCCTCTCTACTTCCGCTCCTGATCACACACTGCTGGATTACTTGAGGCAATTTTGGCCAGCATAAAAATGTGCTATCCCTTTGTTCATCTCTTGGTGGCCTTTTATAGATGAATTTCAAACTCTCCTTCCCTCTCTTGGTACATTGATGGATGGTGACCCAAGAGAGGGGGATGATTCCATTGTGTGCTCCTTTGAGGTCCTAAAGAGACTTGGGCGGTTGTCCTAGGTCGGCCTCAAGTGTGGGATCAATTTCCTGGAGTGTGCCTCGTGGTCCTGAAAAGTGACTTTTTCCACTCTCAGGTCTGTGCGGCTTTGAGGAAAAGTCACACAAAGGTGTGCCTATTAAAGAAAAATGTGTGCGAAGGTGCATTTTGGTGGTTTCTTGAGTGCGAAATTTTATTTTTATTCTGGACCTTAAAGATCTTTTAAATTCTTCAAATTCTATAATGTACCTTGGCCCTATAAATCCTTTTTCCTAACATTAAATAATGTCATCTTTTCTTGTTTGGTTTTCCAGTGATAACAGTTGCCACCTAATGTATGAGGTCTATGAAGAACTGTATAGTTGAAATACATTATAGTTTCTTTTCTGTGTACTATGTAGAGAGAGAGGGAGAGACCTGTGTGTAACAAGGAGTTGGAAATGCCTTACAATGGGTCGAAGAGCGACCATGCCCTGTGGGAACCCTACAAGAAATGGTAATATACAATAAATACAATTTTTCTACAAGGCGGGCATGTCCCATGCTCGTGATGATCTGGCTAGCTAAACAAATCTACTTGACAGATACAGATTCTTTCTGTGTCACTAGTACGGTAGTGAGCTACTGGTTGATGACGATGATTTTTGACGCCCTCAGGGGCGTTTTTCTTTGAAAATAGGTGGAATGTGGTTATAAAGGCATGGTTCTTGAAAGAGATGCTTATAAAGGCATGGTTCTTCAACGAATTTGATCAAAGTGAAATGGTTTTAAGGTACGATACCATCTTGAAATGAAAGCTTGTGTTATAGTTGAATGTCAAGAGGATCGATGACATCTGTAGGCAATGATGTCTCCCACGGTGCCACCTGAGGATTTCCCTTTTGTGGTGAGGGGTGATCCAAGGTACCGCTTCCTTGTTGGAAAATAGGTGTTGATGTTGACAAAAAGGAAGCCTCAACTGAACGAGAGAGTCACTGATTCAAGTGATCAGGATCTTAGAAGTCATAATTTTAACATAGGCATGATGGAGAGGGGTGACTAAAAACTAATGATGGGAATTCAATGGCCCAAGGTCAGAGTATAAAAAGTAGCTTGGTAGTAGTCATAACTATTTCTGGTGGGGAAAACCTTGCAGTCGGTAGGATGTCCATGGTGGGTATATATTGGTTATGAATGTCATGGTGGCTTATGCATAACAGGTGTGTTACTTTGACCAAGGGTGACCAGGGAATGCTTCCATGAGAGAAAAAATGGGTGGATGAGTGGGGGACATAGTGCACCATTTGTGGTCTTTTTACACTTACAAAAAGAATGAAATAATGGGGTTTGGTTTGTACAAAACATAGATACGAGTGCCCCAAAACATGAAAGTTTTCGCTCACTGATGATGTGAGGAAGGTGTTTTTATGAGGGTGGGGGGCCCATCGATTGGTCTCATGTGTCAAGTTGATGAAGTGGATGCAAAATGTCGTAGATAGGCTATGTTGATGGAGGTATGGTAGGCCAAATGCGAGGCGCGGTGGTGCACTTTCGATCTGCTTGAAAAACCTGGTAGTTTGGGAAAGGGGTTTTATTTCGATATGGTAAAACTTGACCTGATGCATGGTGGGTGAATGGGCATGAGGTGCTTCCCAGACTAAAGTGTTATGGCCATGGCATCATGATTTTTTGTGATACATGGTCTATTTTGAGTGACGGGCGCCATGGAGAGCAGGCTCTACCGACCAACGAGGATGTTTATCATGTGCAAGGTCGGGTGATGATAAACATGGTCGGGTGCTTGGAACCTATGGTTAATTTCTTATGGAGAAATGATTTCAGGATTTGCAGAGTTTTTCTAGGACTCTATCATCCTGAGGGTAGAATGATACCTGCTCTCAAACTTTCAATGGATGGAGCAATGGATGGTTTTTATAATACCTACAAAAAATACCCCAAGTGAAAGCATATTCTTTATTTAAATATTATTGAAAGACATGTGCTAAAAAGAAGATGAGAGAGGGCATACCTGTCGGCACTGAAAAAATTATTTTTTCATAGGTGTGAATGTGTGTCACCTTATTTGGGCATTATGAAGTGATGATCACAGTGTTGCTTTCAGTTCTGCAATTGGCCCTTCTTAGCTCTCGTTATGGTCCTCTAAATATTCCAAAAAGGGAAACATATAGGTGAATATGGCTCAATTCAATTCATTTGTGTCATTTGAGTGTGTGAGGTTCTGAGAGGTCAGAGGCTTTTGCGGAGCTTTTCTTACCATTGCGGTAAGCCTGAGTACCTGAGACTTGTGATTTTTTAGCTAAGTAAGCCCCATGACGTCCTGCATTTAAATTTTTTCAATGTGTTGGTGTTATGGTCCATATATGATGGGCTTGTACAAATCCCAGGTTAGCTTTTTCCTTGATTGCACGGGCGATCAAGGCATAGACGCGCAACTTTCGTGCAAAACTAAGGGTTTTGCATGAACTTATCATGCTTGTACTGGCTTTGGGCACACACCTTTCACGTCTGTGAGAAAAAAAGACATGCTACTCTAGCGCATGTCTGAGGAACAGGTGCACAGAGGGCCAAAGCAAGTTTTTTGAAATGCTTTTTGGAAATTTTTTCAATTTTTGGTGCTTTTTGTGTCACTGATGTGTGCCTATTTGATGATAGGATGTTGTGGAGGGAGAAGGATTGGCCTGATCTCCGGACTGCCTTGGCCACCAATTCTCATGTGCACCAGCATATGGCACACTCGGGTCTTCTAAAATTTATGGAGAATTACCTCTTACGATCACATGATCATCTTCTACGTTACCTGATCCGATGATGGAATAGGCGATGCAAGGTCAGAGTGTTGCGGGGGTGCGACCTTACTATTTGTCCTGAGATAGATATCTACTTTTTGACCGGGTTTCTACCTCAAGGTGAGGCGCTTCCTTATGCACTTCCTCCTGGGAGAGTGTATCTTGAGCGGTTTTCAGCGGGCCATTACGGCGGGGCGCCCCTTATGGAGGGGTGCATATCGATAGCTTCAGTGACTGACCTAGCTAAGCGGTGTGCTCTAGTTGCTATTATGTGACTGGCGGGGTCATCTGCGCCCATTCAGGTGTCAGTCCCATAGATTGGTGTTTTGTGTCAGCTGAGGGCTGGACACTTCTTTGATTTTTCTCGTTTTTTTTATGATGGGATGTTGCCTCAGCTTTCCAAGGTCCGGGATGGACCTAAGTTATTTACATATGCTAGAATCATATGTAGCATTATGAACGAGCAGGTGGTTCTACTGAGACCTATAGTGGTTGTGCCTATTGGGGGGCCTTAGGAGCCTCGCATGAGGAGGTGGGCCCCTGTGATGCCTTGCGGAGGTGGAGGTAGGGTGGGGTGTAATTTGAATCCCACCATAGAGGTTTGGTTTGAGGCCAATCCTTAGATCTTTCTGTCGTTCCCCTATGCGGGGATGGACTTCCATGGAGACCCATACATGGGTCTTCCTGCTGGGTATGCATGGGGGCCAACATGTATGTTTTTGTGTTTTATTCTACCTTTATTTGAGTATTTATGTTCTTTATGTGTATTATGATGACATTGACATAGTTTTGTTACTCTTGCAAATGTTGGCGAGGTCGGACATCTCGTGGCTCGGTTGGTGAGACATCAGTGGATTTGGCGGCCTCGATGTGTTCCTCACGTAGGAGGGGGACAAGGAGGAGCTCTAGTACAACCTCAAGGTGGAGCACCTGGCGGGGAGGCTGGTCCTTTAGGGGAGGGCAACATCTCGGCTGCTTCCAGGAGTGTTGTTGAGCAGGCTCATGTCGAGGCGGCAGAGGCTCATGTTGCAGAGTTGACCGAGCATGAGGCTGCTCTGGAGGTCAGAGCTTGGGTCTTGGAGGATGCATGGGGTTGAGTGAATTGCTTGACCCAGGGGATGCCTACTCAAGGCTCCATGGATGACCTCGACAATGCATGGTTGGATACTCTGATGGCCCAGGAGAGGGGTTATCAACTGACTTTGCGTCGGGTGGAGATCTTTGTTCTGAAAGCGGCGCTAGTGTTGGTACCGGGAGAGGATGTGGGTCCAGGTGCCCCACCTGGGGGAGCACCGCCCTAGAGTTTTATTGTAAATAGGGAAAGCACCCATTATGAGGATGCTTCCTTTATTTTTGTTGACTTGTATATTTGTATCTTTGGGCTAACGAATGGGTCAGTGACACTCTACTTTTGTACTCAGACACATATATTTTTTGGTATATATGAGAGAGATATTTTTTGCGGCTCTACCTAGTGTGTCCCCTGTTTGGTGTTTGTTTATGGATTATGTTATGCTGATGGATATCTATGTTTTCTATGTTTTTTGTTATTTATGTATGATTGTTTATCTGAGATGAATTCTAGTTTAGAATATGGTTAGCTATGCGATTAGATATTTGGTTTTTATTTCTTGGTACATGTGTGAATGAAATGTGATCAAACTGTCGGCTTAATATTTTTGCACGCAAATATTTTCTAAACAAATGTGAATCTCGTACCTCAAATTCTTGGTTTAACTATGACACCACTAACTGGGAATAGAGGTAGATATGCACATGGTGTATGCCCTGGTTGAGGGCGTCGCACATAAGTCCAATGACGGCATCATATTCTGCCCAATTTTTAATCTTTGAGCCAATGCATACACCATTGGTGCAGAATGGCGATCGGTCAGGGTGGTAGATGACCTAGGCGGTTGCTTCTAAAATTTGAGATCATCGCGATGCCCCATTGACAAATCCAGTGTAATGGTTGGGTTGATAATCCATTGTGACACTAGAGCATATTTTGTGACAAGTCTTTTGGTTAAAAAATTAAAGTGTTTGGTCTGCATATTTTGACTCTAGGGGTGGGCCTTCTTGGCCCTAATGGGTATAATTTCTTGAGGTAAAGGCCATTGACGGGGTTGCTGATGCATGTTCTGTCCAACTCTATCAATATCTATGCCCCCTTGAGGAGACAATTTTTTATGATGTAGGGTCCTTTCCACAAAGTTTCAAACTTTCCTATCCCTATGGATTCTTTTGCAACATCATAGCAGAGGACTAACTCTCCCTTAGTGAATGAAAGAGGGTTGACGTGGTGGTCGAATGATGCTTTCACCCATTTCTTGTGGGCCTCGTTGTGTTGCAGTTATTTTCTTCGACTTTCAGCGACGCACTCTAGTTTTACTAGGCGTTGTTCTACGGGCTAGGTATCATCAGGGAGTTCAATGGTGGTATGTAAATTCGAGATCTTCCGGAAATCGATGTAAAAGCGTAAGGTGGCCTATTTTTTCATGACGGGAACAGGGTTGGAAACCTGAGACGTGCAGGCAGCCCGAGTCCTAATTCTGATACATGATGATATGAATCGTATATGGTGTATCATGTCGTCGACGTTTGGTGGGGGAGGAATTTCCATCAAGGGGGCTTGCATGGGCGCAAGGCTAGATTCCTCATTAGGTTGGGCGCTTTCCGGTAGGTGGAAGTTGTGCCTAAATGTTTCCATTAGTGGGCATGCCTCTAGTTTGTGGTTATGGCCAGTGCAAATGGTGCAAGGTACCATTGTATGAACTGAGTAGATTGTATGGGAATCAACCCTACTCTTTGTCCCGGAAGTGGACACTCAGAAGGGGTCAAATGTGGGGGAGGGGGTCCTATGCTGCCATTTCCAAGTTTCTAGCTTGGGTATGTCTAACTCTCTTGGGGAGTGTAGACTTAATGCTACTCTTGCCGCTCTAAGCTTCGGGAGTTGATCAGATTTTATTGTGTGATGAAAGTGTGAGAAAATCCGGCAATAGTTGTGCGTAATCTTCTCTTGGTTAGAGAGATGTCTTTGCGGAAGGGAAGAGACTATGCAAAAATTGCTTTCAAGGTGCTTTAGTTCTTTGCATTGATTGACTCTGTGACCAATCATGTCACATAGTCTGCAAGTTATCCTAGGTTGAACCTGGGTCATGCTTGGTTAGCCCGCCTTCCTAACTTGCCCCATATGTCACAATGGGTATGGAGTAGATTGCTTGGAGTGTTCTGCCTTCCATGTTGGTTGTTAGGTTCCAGGTTGATAAGGTCCCAAAGTTTCATCTATAATAGATGTATCATGTCGATTAGAGGACGTAATCGTGGGATATAGGTACAGCGTTGCTCATGGTGATTTCCATGACATACTAGGGAAAACATCCTTGATATGGGGTTCCCATCATGCTCGTTTGATGGCGTGACTGGGTACCAATGACGAAGCGCTTCCAAGTCAGGGCAAGTGGCGACCACATGATTGGGCATGCTAAATAATGTGTATGTTGGTCTTCTCTACGGAGGGCGGTTGGGGGTGACTAAGTTTTCCCCAACTAACCTCTTTTCAGCTGACAGGAAGAGGATGGATCTACTGGTCACATCCTATTGGGTTGTCAAGGTGTTTATGGATTCAGTGTTAGAGCCATCTTCTTGGCAGAGGCAGACTATGGTTTAATGCATACTTGCTAGCCCCATGCGTGATCTATGGATGTAATTAAAATGGCATAATGTATGATTTCTACCGCATATTTGACATGAATACTAGGTGGCTCAGTTAGTGTGGTATACTACATGGACCGGATACCATCGCTGAAAAATTTCAAGGGTTGGGCATTCGGCGATGAAATGATCGTGTTCATCACAGATTATACAACGTTTGATAAGGGGAGGGAGAATAGCTGGGAGTCTTTCAGGTGACTGTCGTTCCTCCTATAGGTATAAAATTATGCAAGCTTCGTCTCCAGCTGACTGGGTGGAGGGATCCTCTTGATAGGATTGCTCGATGGCGTGTAAGGCATCCCTGTATCGCGGAATTTTTGGGAAATGATGGATATAGTGCCCATAATTTTTGCATATAGCGCATGCATGATTTTTACCCAGTTCCTTGCCTTGGATTTTGGTGGCAAGTTCCTTTTTATAAGAACTTGTTGCTACAATGTCTACCAAAGAGCTAAGGAGTAGTTTTAATTTCTCCAGCTCTAGGCATATGTGGGTAGGGTGGCCTACTATGTCGCATATGGCACAAGGTTGTCACTCCCATTTCATGGTGAGATTTTCAACCTTCTTCCCTCTTTTATTGGTGTTCTTGGTCGTAATCATCAGTTTTGTGGTAGGAATTTCCTGCACAGGGATGTTTGAGACAATCTCCTGAACGGGTGGGGCCTCCTCAGGACTGAAGGGGATTAACCCTGTATAGGTGATATGCGTGGCTCCCATCCCAATATATAGGACCAGGTACCAAACTGGTATTACAAAATATACGTTTGGTAACACCATGGTGACCAAGACCTGTTTGGATACAAAACCAGCTAGGGAGTAGAGGAAATGATTTTGGGAGACGGCGTAGACTATAGAGGCTATCATGGCCAAGGATTCAGTGTTGTTACTACTCGTTTTCGTCTCTTGGTTGGCTTCGGTGCTTGATGTGGACATCATGCACACCAGGACTTCTGTGACAGTTGAAGACGATTATGGTATCACAGGGGGGGTATCCTAGGAATGATCCAAGGATGGACGACGGTTTGAACAGGCCAAGGCCATAATTGTGGTAATGTGTAAGCATCTCAGCAGATGTGTCTACATAGGGTAAGACGACATCTGTATTTGTTGGGGGTCTCTTTTCGTGGTGTGTCAATTGGTCGATAGTAATGATGCGACCCTCAGGGGGGAACATCATATTTTGGAAGACGAAGGAGGCTATGGCTGACATGGCGCACAAGTAACTCCGGCCAAGGAGTATATTGTAATCTAGTTGAGCATCCAATATTTCAATGTCTATAAGGACCGCCTTTCCGGCTAAGTAGGCCGGGACGTTTTGGTAGAGGTCGATGGGAGCCGAAGGGTGCCCGTCATAAGCTCTAAGCGTGATGTCTAATGGCTTTAGCTTAAGATACCCTAACATTTTCCAGATTTTCTTGGACATGATGCATGTGGACGCACCTTCCTCAAAGATACATTTATGGATGGTGATGTTCTGAACTAACACTGGGATCTGGAAGGTGGCCATTGAAGGAAGCCTAGGGGTGGCTTTATCTAAATCGAAAGCCATTAAGCATGAATCGACAGGGTTGATGGCGCCTAATGCGGAAGGAAAGGCTTTCCTTTTTTTTTTAGCATGACTGTAATACCTCCAAAGCTAACATGGTGGCGGAGATTGGGCTAAATCTTCCACTATGCTATAGTTATGGGCTACTTTGGAATGGTTTCCTACCCGCCTAGTTGGTCCCTTAGCCATCTTTGGAAAAGGGTCAATAGGCATCTTTGACATGGTAAAAGGTGTTGTTGGTGTACTTTTAGTAGCCCCCGACGAATTGGTGTCTGGTGGATATCGTAGTTCTGGTTTCGTGTCTGGAAAAACATCTCTTCACCAGTCATGTAGATTTCATGGTTTTTTTTTTGGAATCATCAGGAGTTTTTTGTTATTGTTGGGTGCTAACAGTCCCTTGATGGGGGAAAGGCTCTTGCATGATGGTTGTCTGCTGTGAGGATCCCACTTGTCCGCGGTTACCTTGAAGCTTCTTCAACTCAGGGAGATCGGGACAGTGGTGAGTGTAATCACCGTACTCACCACAAATTGAGCAAGAGTGGTTCATCCAAAGATTTTCCCTCTTTTTCTGACCTTGGGGGTTCCTTGGCTCCTGGTTTTGATTTTGGTTGGAGTTTCCTCCAGCCTGAGATCGCGGAGAGCATTGTTGGTTGTTTCCCCCGTGTCCAGGATTCCCCTTTGGCTTGTTTTTTCGTTTATTCCTTGTCATGTTAGGAGGATATCTTGGATTCTCCTGATTGTATGGTTGGAGTGGTTGTGGTTGGGAAGGTTACACAAAGTTTACCTATGCATTATTCTGCATGGGTGCGTTTTGTGCTGGGGACTATGCGTATTATGGTCCTTTTCCCTAGTTTATGAATGGTTGCTGGGGGGGAGCTCTTCCATTAGCATGTATAGCTGCGTGCTGGGTCCCCTGAGCTAGAGGATATGGACCTCCCTATTGATGGTGGTACAAATACGCCCTATTAGTCATGTTTTTTGAAGGTGCATTATGACTCTGATAGCCGAGTTGCAGTATGTTCTGGGTAGAATCATATGCGTGATGAATTTCAAACTCTCCTTCCCTCTCTTGGTACATTGATGGATGGTAACCCAAGAGGGGGTGATGATTCCATTGTGTGCCACATTATTCCATTGTGTGATCCTTTGAGGTCCTAAGAAGGCTTGGGTGGCTGTCCTTGGGCAGCCTCAAGTGTGGGATCAATTTCCTGGAGTGTTCCTTGTCGTCTCGGAAAGTGACTTCCGCCACTCTCAGGTCCGCACGGATTTTTGAGGAAAATCCACACAAAGGCGCACCTATCGAAGAAAAATGTGTGCGAAGGCGCATTTTTTTGGTTTCTTGAGTGCGCAATTTGATTTTTCTTTTGGACCTTAGAGATTTTTTAAATTCTTCAGATTCTATAATGTGCCTCAACCCTGTAAATCCTTCTTCCTGAAATTAAATAATGTCATCTTTTCCTATCCAATTTTCTAGTGATAACACTGTTATAAGGGTTTTAAGAAAAAAAATTAGTGGCCTTTTACAACAATTACTTTCTACTCTTCGCGTGGCTTAATTTCTTTGTGCATGTACTTTGTAACACCCTCTTCCCACATCTACCTAAGTAACCAGATGACCGGGGTAAACATGTGATGAGGGGATATTATAAAGATATTCAACCTCCTATGTGACCTTAAGGAAGTGGAACCGATAGAAAACACAACCTATATACCTTATACAAAAAACAACCAAAACTCCCCCAAGAAGTAACCCAACCCTTCAGGCATCTTACCAAAGGTTCACACTGACATTTTGACTTCTTTGAGCCATATTTGTAGGAATAACACTACATGCCAATGGCCAGGAGGCTATATCCCTAGGCATAACACTGCATTTCACGGCCAAGTCCCCAAAAGCTCTATTTCGTGCCTGTATCTCCGGGATTTGATCCACCTTTTCAAGCCCATAACCCAGCACTTTGCCCAAAACTTTGTTAAAAGTTCAAAGATGATAAATAACAACAAGACAATGATAAGGACATGATCACATCATTAATAAATCATCAGGACCCCTCCTAGACATGGCAAGCATTTTGTCAAACATGAAAGCTACAGGTATAAACCACAAAACAAAGAAAAGGGGTTTCATACTTATCTGAGAATCATTAAGGATCATTTCTCCCCTAAATCATTAGCTACCATACAATATATTTAAACATAGATACATTATGCGTTCATTTACGAGTAAAAACATGGAGAGAGCCAAATGTCATCACTGTCAACATACATGTTTATAACACATAATAAAAACAAAAGTACAATGGATACAACAACAATAGAATCCACATAATAACTAGTACATTTATATATCAAATACCAAAGGAATAAATTTCTCATTAATGAATATAGAGACCAATCGAGGATGGGACTACCACGTTCCACCCGACCATAGATTGGTTGAGCCAACTATATCATCATCCAATCACCCCCGTGCCATATTATTTCCAAGAATGAATTTGGGACTCATAAACAGCCAAAAGGAACCAAACAATCATGAATGCTACCTGAGTTATTCGCCTACACCATGAGGAATTTGAGTGCCTCCTAGTCTCTCAGGCCTTATCATAATTTGCAGTCTGATCCAGGGATCACTAGGCCCTAAACTGAGACCCATTCTCTAGGCTTTACCATACATCCCATCCTAAGACTAATAGGCCCAAAGGAGAGAAATATTGTCTTGGATTTACCATATATCTCACCATTCATCAACAAGGATTCCTAGGCCCACCGAGGCACACAATCTAAATTTACTGGAACCCACAGTCTGGTTCAGGCGTTACTAGGCCAATGGCTTTACCGTGATCCACAATCTGGTTAAGGGACCACTAGGCCATGTGTTTTCCATTTTGGAGATCAACCCCACTAAGCTTCAAATCCATCCAAAAATCCATCTCAACCAAAGTATGAGTAACCCATCTCATCAAAGCTATACGGAAATGGAAAGGCTAGGCCAAAAAACACTGTCACACCTGGAAAAACCCATGCCATGACAGGAAATAACCACATACAATACTATGTTTTCTAGATCTAGCAAGGAAAACACATGCAAATCGATACCTTCCAAGAATCTTGTTGTAGCTGCTTGATTCTTGCTCCTCCTTCTTGCTTTTTTTCCCTTCTTGATCCAATGCCAAAGTAATCCAATAAAACTCTAAGTGTCCACGAGTGTGTGTGTGTGTGTGTGTGTGTCAGAGAGAGATAGAGAGAGAGTAATAAGAGAGCTCCAAAATGAATTGAAAAAAGGTTAACAACTGATCCTAAAGAGGCCTCTATTTTCTTCATTTTCCATTATTTTTCTTCATTTTCCTCACATGAAACCTGTGAACTTTCATCTCCATTTTCTCCTAATTTCCATTATTTTCATAAATAAATGTGCCAAATATTCCATTTTTCCTTTCCAAATGCCTTTTCCTTTGCCTTTGCCAATTTCCTTAACCATATTAGCTGAAATGAACACCCACTAGGATGTTTTTCCTAACATTCATCTTGGAATAAGTGTCCCATCAACTATGGTTATTATTTTTAACTTTAATTACATGGAATTTTCACCAGGGTTGTTACATAACCCTACCCCTTGGGGGAACACCGT
Organism: Pinus albicaulis; assembly: GCA_034641835.2. Classification (NCBI taxonomy): domain Eukaryota; kingdom Viridiplantae; phylum Streptophyta; class Pinopsida; order Pinales; family Pinaceae; genus Pinus; species Pinus albicaulis. Next base: position 764,113,633 of record CM076574.1, on the reverse strand, counting down.
CCTTGGTGTTCAATGACACCTACAACCAACAAACCACTGAAAATAAAACACACTGCCTATGGACAATGAATAACATGCTCAAAAGAAAAAAAATCATCATCACAATCATACTATGTACTAGAGATTTATAACACAACTCATTACAATATTTACAATAGTACACATATATACACATTTGTTCAACCAAAAAATTAAAGGATACGATGCCCATATCAAAAACAAGGGAATCCAAAGGCTCACACCTCACTAAAAGGAAAAGACCCTCTAGAGGAGGTTATAAAGGAGGTTTTTAGTGTTATAAAATTGGCCAAAATTGTCAAAAAAAACATTTTCTACAACATCTATTTTTTGTAACAGAGGTTTTGGCAGAGATTCTAATGGAACTTCAACACAACTAAAAAAAATTGGGCAGCCAGATGTTTTTACAGATGTTTTTCTCATCGATGCACGCATCATGTCTGAATGCACTAATGCATTTTACCATGTACATGTCGGTACTGTAAACATACCAAGCACCGGGATGAAAAACAAATTTTGGATGCCCCAGGGTGTTTAGCAATGTCCCGGTGCATGTCACCCACAAAGACACATTGGACCGATGGAAGGTGCATGAACCAGCGTCATTAAGGTGTAAAAACACATCAGATCATTTAGATGTTACAACACATGCCATTAAGTTATAAAAATGCACCGACGCGTAAAGGCAAACCATACTGGTGCATGCAACACCTATCCGACCACCTGGGTGGTAGTCGTCCATAAAGAGCATCGGGCATTCTAATTGGTATTGGTATTTCTGTGGTGCCCATAGGTCGTAGAAACACACAGGTGCATAGTATCATACAAATGCACTGGTGCACAGTAACTAACACGCACCAGTGTTAATTTTCTATTTTTTAGAAACATCGACATGTGACAGTGAAATTATTGTTATTTTTTAAAATTCATTATTCATCAAAATTCGACACATATCTTATAACAGTATTCATATCAATTAAATTTTTATTAGTGCAATTGAATGTGATGTTTGGATTACTTTTTTATATCATATCATTAGATTTCGCATCTCTTCATTATAATATTTAATCATCCATATATTTAATCAGTGGTGTAACATTTCACAGTGACAATGGAGAACGCAATAGAATAAATTAAAAAAAAATATATATATATATATATAAGATGCGCTTTGTCATACAAAATGGGACATTTATTGGTATCCCTTTGTCTTTCAATTGGGACACTATATCCATTACATTAAACAAAATGTATGATTTCACAGACAAATATTTAAAAAAATACAATGCCTTGCTTTGATATCCAAACATATTCATTATCATTCTTCGTTTGAACTGTTGTCACTGCTCGAGCTACTTCCATGACTTGGGTTATTTGGAGGAATGTTTTGTTCAATGTGTTGATTATTTTCTTCTTCTTCAAGTTCCATATACAAACATAAAAATAAAGTGTAATGAGTGTATATACATTGGTGAGAATAATGAAATTTCAATATTAAATAATATACATCAATGTAAATCGAAAAGAAATGTACCATAGCAAGAATTGAATCGTGAACTATACACATTCTTTCAAAACCAAATTTCATGCCATCTCTCAACAATTCATTTGTTGGCGCAATTCCAGACTTTGTTTCCTGCAAGTTTTATACCCCACAACAAATCATAGATTTAATAGAAAAAAAATTGTGTTCTATTAATTATATACGGAGCTAAGTAAAACAAGATAGATGCTTACAAATTCCACAATTAATTTCTGATATGCCAACATATACTAACAACCCATATTTAACCCAATGTCAATCAATTCTTCTGAGGGTTCTTCTTTGTATGTTAGCACCTGTTTGAAGACATTCGATGATGATTCTTGTAAAACAACTTAAAATATACAAAAGTGAAATATAGTTAAGTTCTTATAAGGAAGTAAGAATTACTCACAAACATAGATATCAACCCTTTTCTTCCTTGTCGTCCTATTTTATGTGCTGAATGGGTTCCATTTTCTTTTATTTTTTGCAAGAAAATACCTGAAAATTAATATTTAATGCTAAAATTTTTATTGATTGTACCTAATCAAAAAATTGATTACCTATTACATTTGAAGCACGTTGTTGTTGACATGGCTCCTCGTGTGATGCAATTATGTCCATTTCTTTGACCATCTCCTTGTACACCTTGTTGGACATTCCTACTGGCATATTTCTGATATCAGCTCGTTCATCCTTTGAGATTTTCATAATCTTCCTAAAAATGTAACATGACAATTAACTATTTAATTTTTATATTGATAAAAGAAAATTAAATATAACAAAAGTGATATTTATAAATGATTTCTTTGTAGTAATATATACATATAATTCTATAAAATCATTTAAAATAATATTAAGTTTTCAATCCTTCTTTTTGTTGTTGTACGTTTTTGCTATTAAAAGTCTGACATGTCTCATTGACCAATTCTATAGAAACTCATCCTGTAGTTTAAATAAAATTTTGTTCTTGGAATCATTGGATTGATTTTTGTATTGTAAGTGGAAATAATTTCTATAAATTCGTTCCACTACATCCCTCAAATTTTTGTAAAAACTTTTCCCCCTTTTGTTAACCTCCAGCACCATTCCAGATGAGCTAAGGAGCAATTCATTTTCATTTGCATGTTCTATTTTTTTCTTTTCTTTGAATAACATTCATTTTCTTCGTTGTTGGTCCCTGTAGAACATTAAACATATCTTAATTAATATATTTTTTGAAACATCTTATCTCATATTTTTAAGTATATTATTATAGAAAATTCAAAAAAGAAACTCATATTGGATCAATAGTATTTTTTCATTCACCTTATTCATCCTTCTGCAATTTTTCCATCAAGCTTTTACGCTCTTCTGGTCTTAGATCAGAAATAATCTTATTGAGCTTTGTCCTTTTGTGGCTCTGCATGATACACACTAAGTAATGCATATTATTTAAACTTACATATAGTTCAAAAATAATAATTTTTATAAAGAATTTACAAAGAACTTGCCTTTTTCACTTTTCTCGATGTGCTATCAATATTTTTGTTACTTGAACTCTTGTCAGCAATTTATTTATTAATATGAAACCTATACCATTAATTAATATATTTTATAAATAAATCGCATATTTTTTAGGTAAAAAAAATAAAAAATCAAGAAAATGGTGTGCCTTTCGCAAAGTACGCACTGAACGCGGTGCAGTAGGTTCTTGTAAATGCACTGCCAATATAGTAGAAACACCGTACGGTGCTCTTTTCCAACAAGGAGACCCGATGCGTTATATGTTAACTGATGCACCAATTAACACAAACATAAATTAATAATAAAAAAATATATATATCAAACAATGTTTTTTATCAGTATGCGCTCAGTGTGCTATTTTACACAATATGCACCAATTAAAAAAAAAAAAAAAAAAATTAAATCGTGCAAGAGCCGACATGGATTGGGATCTGACTCTGCAAGTGGTCTCATGGGTTAGATGTCATACGCCTATATATATATATATAGGCGTATGACATCTAACCCATGAGACCACTTGCAGAGTCAGATCCCAATCCATGTCGGCTAAATGAAAAGCCCTAATTGTGAAGTCACATAAACAAAAAGAATCAAGGGTTTAACGTAAGAATGGATTTTTTGTTTTTGTTTGTTTGTTTTTCTCAAAATTCACAGTAAAATTTAAGAATTTTACTATGCATGTATTAAATCTAATAGAAATTGTTAAAAAAAAAATTATTACAGTAAAATTTAACAATTTTACTATACAACAGGGTTTTTTTGCGAATCACCAGATGTTTCAATTTTGATTCTCTGAATAGTTCTGTTGTTGGAAATTATTTTGCTGCTCCACATTGCTCTCTTGCTCCCGGTATGTCTCTTGTGCAAATCCATCCTTGAAAAATTTTGCAAAAATAATGAAATAATGAATAGCTTTTACTATTTAAAGATTTTTTTTTATGAAATTAGATTTCTGAAAATAATTTGCTGCCCATTTTTCAATTTACTGCTTTTTTTTCACTTAAAAAATAAAGTTGTGCTTTTTTTATTTACGTATATTCGGTGTGTTTGTTAACTAACCGCACCGGTGCATCCGTTAATGAAACCACATCGGTGTGTAGTAACTAAAACACACTAGTGCGGTTAACAGTACATTAGCACCGACAACAATAAGTCCATTTTTAAGGCATTGAATATCTTTAGGTATGTACACCAATATTTATTGTTGATTTTGATCAAATGTAGGGATAAAATCTCATAATTATATCAAATGGAAAATTCTTTAAAATCCAGCGCGTTCCATAATATTTCTCGGAGTTCTCCCTATCCATCTCCAAACATAATTACTTCATATTTTATTTATATTTTCATTATCTAATTGAATTTATTTATTTTATCCATGTAAATCAACTAAATAAAATTAATGTATACAAATTTTCAGATTCATGTAGATTCAAAATCGAGTTCAGATGCACAAAATATTCAAACAACTCCAAAACGTCGAAAGCTCTTATCAGGAGCAGCATACCGCAAGGCGCGGTTGGTAGATGAAAATGGAAAACCACTTCACCCTGCCAATTGTAACATGCCATCTTCTAGCCACAATACTGGGACAATGATGGTAATAATAATTTTTTGGTATATTAATATAATTATTTTAATGTCAAACCAATTAATCATGCATTATTGACGTGCTTACTAATTGATATCATCAATTTTGTAGTAATCATGTTCAAATATATTTTGAAATTATTAGGATTCTAATGATGATGGGCGACCTACCTACCATCTTCTGTTGCACCCCACGACAATGTCAAATCGAGAGAAGCTGAATTAAGAGAAAAACTTGGAGAGGAATGATACCAAGAATGGTTGAATCAACCACCTATTCAATTCCCACTACGTCCAGATTCACCAATTAGGAATTATTACAACAATACACTACAAGGAAAATATCCTCTAGTGGATGTTTTTAAGGAACCCCTATAAAAATAGCCCAGACATCCATTTGTAGCAGATTTTACTAGAGGAGGTTGGCGGGTGGAGATTTTTACGGATGTTTTTCTTCTGGTGCGTTTATCATCCTAAACCGCACCGATGCGTTCAATTAGAGAAAGCATCGGTGCGCACAAAAAATTGTCACACCAGGACACTGTGCGCTCAGTACAAACCCACCTGGTGCATCTCATTACTGTAGCGCACAATATTCTGCACCGGTGCATCCTAAAACCCCGCGCCAAAACTGAAACAACTCGATCCGTTTTTAAGAAACCGCACCGGTGTGCCTATAAAACCTGCACACTAGAACAGGGTTAAATAAAAAAAAAATTATGGTCAAAAATCCACATTTTTCACTTTTCAATGCTCCAAAGCTCTCAAGCACAGATGAAAATTTACCTTGTGTGAGGCACCCTGCCATCGGTGCTCCCATTGCAGGCACTGTTGTTGTTCATTGCCCACCATCTCCATTTCGAATTTTGCAAAACGGTGGGCAAATTTAGTTTTGCAAATTCTATAGCCAATATGCCTCCTTGACGGATAAATGTACAAGTATTTTTCTTATTTTTCCATAATTAAACCTTTCAGCAGATTAGTTTTCTAAAATAGCTTAAAATTCACCTTATTTAAAAAATAAAAAATAAAAAAAATCTTGCGCGGTGCGCTCGAGCCGTTCAGCTCACACCAGTTCGCAGTGCTGCCTGTAAATTTACAGGTTGCATCGGTTCACGACAATACCTGTAAATTTATAGGTTGCACCAGTTCGAAATGCTGCCTGTAAATTTACAAGTCGCACCATGACTGGTGCTAACGGTATCCGCACCGGTTCCGAGGCGGTATCAAAACAGCGCACCGTGATTTAAAAAAAAAAAATGTGTTGCGGTCGGTTACCTGGCTGCACCGTTGACCATGTCAAATTGTGGGAATGTCGTGCATTAACGAAAATATCCACCCTAGGGCGGGTAATTTTTTCAGTGCACAACTTCACCTAACTTGACATATTCAACGATGCAGTCATGTAAACGACCGCACCGTTGACTATGTAGTGATGTCAGGAGAGCGGTGCACTTCCTAAACTATACGCCCTGGGGCGTATAGTTTGTTCAGCGCACGACCCTCCCAACATTGGTACATATTCAACGATGCGGTCTATTATACCACCACATCGTTGACCTTGTAATGTCAAGAGGGCGGTGTGCTGAAAATTTTCAGGTGCACTGCCTCCGGTGCGCGACAAGAAAAGACGCACTGTTACCGGTGCATGCCTTTTTTTGTGGCGTACTGATTGTTTTTTTTTTTCAAAAAAAAAAAAAAAAAAAAAAAAATATATATATATATATATATATATATATATATATATATATATTCCTAAATACATGTATCATTTAATTAAAAAAATGTATTTAATATGTCAATCATTCAGCGACGTCAAAGGAGAGAAGAGAGGGAACAACAGCAACAACAAGCGGACCAATATAACGTGATTCACCTGCGAGAGGAACGAGAGAGGGAGAGAGATACGTACCCTCGCCCTATTACAACAGCCACCCAGGGGCTCCTAAAGGAGATAGGCCTCCTCAAGTTCTATGAGGAGGCTACATCCCTAAAGGGCCACGGTGGGTTTTTGCGACAGCTTATCCACAAGTGGAATGCCCACCTACAGGCTTTCTGGGTTGGTCCTAACCAGTGGTAGGCACCCACTAAAGAGGATATTTATGTCATTACTGCCCTATCGAGGAGAGGGGTGGATTTTCCCTCATTCCCAGAGGTCCCCATTGGTTATACAACAGGGAGTCAGTTGGTGTACTCCCAGAGATAAATTAGCGCGGATATATTGTCTCATTCAGATTTTCAGGTCTCCGGAGGTCAGTTACATATTGCTTCATTTGGTGGAGAGGAAGTGAGGTGCCTCTCACTACTAATTTCAACCATTTCACTCCATACTAGTGATGGGCAACGCATTAGTTTCCCACTTCTATTTTATGTTGATTCTTTATTATAGGTGCCACGATTTGTGAGGTGGTCTGCCTTTTTTTTGTGGTAGTTCTGTACAGCTTTAGATAGATGTCGTGCTTAGGCACAAGGGAGGGTGAAATTCCCTTTTGCTTCAGAGCTTTTTTTTTTTTTAGAGGTTTCTAGAGACGAGACCTGCTTTTGTTCAGAAACCTCGTAGGCCAATGCTGCATGTACGAATGCATATGTGCGGACAAATGATGCCCAAGAGGGGCAAGTCATCGTTTTCCGCGAGGATATCGCATGTTGCACTAGAGTTGCTAGCAATTTTTGATGAGCATCCCTTCGTTCTAGTCCCTTGTCCGTATGCTGGTTTGGATTGGCGAGGGTATGCCAAAATCCTCTTCACAGATGATGAGTCGCTGGATGATAGAGGTAATATTACTATTTTATTTAAATTTATTCTAACATGTCCTTTAACTTGTTTTTATTAAACTGTTTAATGAAATTATCTAATTATTGTTGTGTACTTATATATATTTTTCAGATATTGGGTCATTTGATGGTGATGAGATGCCACCGTCACCAAATGATCCAGGTGTAGATCCTGATGACAATCAGCAGATGGGAGATGTCAAGGATCAGGCCAGTGCAGACAGACCTGGTCCTCATGGTGCGCCAGTACCACCTTTTGTGAGGCATAGGCCTGACATTAGATTGAGGATGGAGTTGGCGACCAACTCTGTGCACTCTTATTGGAGGTGGGATTCAGGCCTGCCAATATGACAGAGATACAGGCTGATGCTAGGCTGGTACAGATTTGGAGAGGCATGTCGCATGACATTTTCACCCTAATGCGGCATGTCGTAGGAGCTACCAGCTTAGTTACGAGGTTGATGAGGGCCCTTTGACGTAGGAGTGGTCGAGACACAGTACGCAGTCGACAGTCAAGCAGCGATGCATCATCTGATGATCATGATTAGGGGAGTGATCATCGTTCACCTCACACCGTAGATGCGCAGCCTGTAGCATCGACCAATAGTCATGATCATGAGTAGGCTGGACCATCCACGTCGAGTCATCCTTCTCATCTAGCATCATCCATCATTCATGAGCAAGCTGGACCATCGATGTCGAGTCATCATGATCAGCAGCCTGCAGCATCCAGCAGTACTCATGATCATGAGTCGGCTGGACCATATATGTCGAGTCATCATGAGCAGCCGACAGTTGATCCTAATCAGCATGAGGCACCACCAGATCAGCAAGCACGTGATGATCGACATATATCTGAGCTTTTCGAGGCTGCACCATTGACTAAGAAGGCCTCGACTAGTACTACTATTGATCATGATGTACCACCAGCACCTGATATTTGACATTTATATTACAGTTGTATATTTTTGACATTATATATATATATATATATATATATATATATATATATATATATATATATAGACCATGTATTTTATGTTCATTTTTCAATTGTACTCAATTTACATGTTGGTGATCATCGTGATGTGTATATTGTTAGGTCATGTTAGATATGTTCATTTAATGTGTAGCTTGAAGATAGATGTGTATGTGATAACAATTATTTGACATGAGATGTATATTTGATGTTTGTTTTATGATGATGTTATACAATGCTAATTGTGTTTTGTTAGATGATGTTAGTGAATTTGAATGTGTTTTTTAGTCAAATATGATGTTTGTACGATGATTATCGTGATCGTGATGTTTATTTAATTTAATATTAAATCATGATATTTATTAAATATTATGTCATGATTGTAATTGAAATTTTAATTTTAATTGTATGTAAAATTGTATTTGTATTTGTATTTGTAATTTTAATTTTAATTTTAATTGTAATTGTAATTGTATGTGAAATTGTAAAATTGTAATTATAATTGTATGCAAAATATTTGTAAAATTTTAATTGTATTAATGTAAAGTGATTGCAATTCTAAAATTGTAATTGTTATTGTAATTGAATATAAAATTCTAAAATTGTAATTGTAAATATTGTAATTGTAAATATTGTAATTGTAATTGTATGTGAAATTGTAAAATTCTAATTATAATTGTAATTGTAATTCTATTTCTAATTTTAAGTGTAATTGTATGTAAAATAATTGTAAAATTTTAATAGTATTAATGTGAAATGATTGTAATTGTAAAATTGTAATTATAATTGTAATTGTATGTAAAATTCTAAAATTGGAATTGGAATGGTATAATATATGTAAAATTGTAAAATTCTAATTCTAATTGTAAATTTTATGTAAAATTCTAAAATTGTAATTGTAATTTTAATTGCAATTGTAATTCTAATTCTAATTCTAATTGTATGTAAAATATTTGTAAAATTTTAATTGTATTACTATGAAATCATTGTAATTGTAATTGTAACTGTATGTAAAATTCTAAAATTCTAATTGTAATTTTAATTGTAATAGTATGTCAAATTGTAAAATTGTAATTGGAATTCTAATTGTAATTTTAATTGTATGTCAAATTGTAAAATTGTAATTGTAATTCTAATTGTAATTGTAATTTTAATTGTAATTATATGTAAAATATTTGTAAAATTTTAATTCTATTAATGTGAAAATTTTAATTATATTAATGTGAAATGATTTTATTAAAATTTTTAAATTTGTAAATTTGTAAAATTGTAAATAATTGTAAAATAATAAATCTAGAATAATATGAATTTTTGTAACATAATAAAGTTTAGAAAATAATGCAAATAAATTCATGTACTTTAGAATTATCATTATTTTATTATGATCTTACATACCAAAAAAAAGAACTTTATATTGTACGCCATTGTTTTTGAAATCAACATAATTGCAAATTATCAAGTGAAATATTGATTTTAACATTAACACAATGCAAATTACCAATTAATTCAAAATACATACTATAATGTTTTGAAAAAAAATATATAATTAAGTCCTCTTTTTTATAAAAACCCATCTTAAAAAGTATAAATATTGATGAAATAACACATGTATCATATCACTCTCGGTTCATCCCAATGGGAAATTTCTCAACATAGGTGTCGAAGAATTCTGTATCATTGAACATAGGCTCCCCATTTGAATTGAACATTGCTATGAACTCCTTCTCCTTCTCTCTCTCATATGCTCTAAGCCATTCAACTGGTGTCATTATTGGAGGCCTTTGGGTTCTCTCTCGTTTACCATTGAAAGAAGATGTTGCTCTTCTATAAGGGTGTTCTTCTGGGAGGAATACCCTAGAGAAGTCATACACTGGTTTTTGTAGGTCATTGGCCCATCTAGATTTCAGAGAAGGTCAACAACATTTAAATCCAAAATACCATTTTGTTACAAGACGTGCGAGATTATTGTACACAATTTATATGCATGGTAATATCATGAAGATCAGAACAATTACAACGAATTAAATAATTAATAAACGTATATAAACAAATAAATAAACATGTAATTTACCAGAGCAAAATCCTAAGCCTAGATAATCATGTGTCATGTAAGCACATATGCCATACAACGTAAAAATACTCTCTACTGCGATGGGTCTTGATAGATTGTATACATTTATCTCATCCTATAATTCCTTCAATTCATCTACCAGTGGTTGTAAGTAGACATCCATACTCTTCACTTTTCTTCTAACAGGGACAATGAGAGCCAACATTAGATGTTCATTCTTCACGGAAAACCATCGGGGGATATTGTTATTGATCACTACTACGGGCCAAACAGAACAGTTGGTGTTCTGGAGGGAATATGGGTTAACGCCATCCATGGCCATGCTTAGTCGTAGGCTTCGTACTTCATCCTTGAATTTTTCGGGCCATGTATTCTCTATATGCTTCATGACTATTGAATCATTTGGGATTCACAAAACTCCCAACTCACTTCTATGTGAGGCATGCCATCCCTACAACATAGTTAATTCTTTGCTAAAAAAAGCCTTTGAATCCTTGGGATTATAGGCACGTGCCTCAATATATTAAAAGGAGGACCACATGATTTACCCTTCTTTTTTTATTTACCTGTCATGCCCACATTTTGGACATATCTCTTTGTCTTTATATTCTCCTCTATATAGAATACAATCATTTGGACATGCATCATATGATATGTACTCAACACCCAACATTTTCAACAATTTATTTGCATCTTCGCAGCTACCGGGCAAGACATTATTACTCGAAAGAACCTTATCTTTGAATAACCTGTAGTTGGTGATCATGGAAAATATTAAATGTACATTAATTCCGATATAATTATTAACATTCATAAAATTTACCATTTGTAATGTTCATTGTGTGATTATATTTCTCAAATTTATATAAGGGAGGACTTTATGGTAACTTACCTCAAAATTTCTGAGAAACATGCATTCGAAAAGCCAAACTTTTCTTTCAAGTTGTACATTAACATCGTTGTCCCCAACTGGGTAGAGTTTTACTGACCAGTACGTCTAAAGAGAGGGGGGGTGGAAGCAAATTTAAGGCTTTCTAAAAAGGTGTCAGCGATATGACCATCATCCCCTAGCTGATCATCGTTTTGGAATGCATCTAACAACATTGTCTCCATGGCAGTCGTATCCCTTAAGTAATCATCCATACCAACATCTATTTGATTGCCTCCATTGCCAGCTTGTGAAGAACTACTATTTCTATAGTCATTCCTAATTGGTGAATCTAGACGTAGCGGGAATTGAATCGATGGTTGATTCAACCATTCTTGGTATCGTTCCTCTCAATTTTTTTCTCTTAATTCGACCTTCTCTCGATATGACGTTGTCGTGGGGTGCAACAGAAGATGGTAGGTAGGTCGCTCATCATCACTAGAATCCTAATAATTTCAAAAAAAAAAAATTGAACATGATTAGTACAAAATCTATGATATCAATTAGTAAGAATGATGATAGTGCATGATTAATTTGTTTGACGTTGAAATAATTACATTAATATACCGAAAAATTATTATTACCATCATTGTCCTGGGATTGTGGCTAGAAGATGCAATATTGTTACGATTGGCAGGGTGAAGTGGCTGTCCATTTTCATTTACCAAATGCACCTTGCGGTATGCTACTCCTGATAAGAGCTTCCGACATTTTGGAGTTGTATGATTATTTTGTGCATCTGAACTCGATTCTGAATTTGCATGAACCTCCAAATTTGTATACATTATAAATTTTATTAAGCTGATTGACATGGATAAAAAACATAAATTCAATTAGATAATGAAAATATAAATAAAATATGAAGTAAATATTACGTCTCGAGATAGATAGGGATAACTCCGCGATGGACTTTCATAAATATTATGGAACAAGCTAGATTTTGAAGAATTTTCCATTTGATATAATTATGATATTTTCTCCCTGCAATTGAGCAAAATCAACAATAAATTTTAGTGCGCACACCTAAAAGTAATTTTGGTGCCTTAAAAATGGACTTATTGTTATCGGTGTTTATGTAAAAATAACTGCACCGGCGTGTTTTAGTTATTGCGCACTGGTGTCGTGTTATTAATTGACACACCGGTGCGGTGTTATTAATTGATGCACCGGTGACGAAAATCCGCAAATAAAAAAAGCGTAACTTTAATTTTTTAAAGTGAAAAAAAAAACGGTAAATTGAAAAATGGGCGGCAAAATATTTTCAAAAATATAATTTCATAAAACAATTATTTAAATACTAAACACTTTTCATTATTTCACTATTTTTGCAAAAAAATTCATCCAGAGATTTGCACGAGACATGCCTGGAGTAAGAGAGCACGAGAGCACTATGGAGTAGTGCAATATTTTTGAACAGAACTATTTAGACAATCAAAATTCCAAAGCTCTGGTGATTCAAACCCTGTAGCATAGAATTTCAAACGATCTCACGATTAAATTTTATTATTTTTTTTACATTTTCTACAACATTTTTTACGCAGTAAGTAAAAAATTTAAATTTACTATTCATTTTCAGGAAAAAAAATCCATTTTTAACCTAAACCCTTCATTATTTTTGTTTCTACCCTTGTTTCTTCTCGTTTCTATGTTTTTAGAATTAGGGCTTTTCATTTTAGATTTATAGGGTTTGTATTGACATATATATATATATATATAGGCCTATGACATCTAACCCACAGGACGTCTTGCATAGTCGGATCCCAATCCATGTTGGCCCTTGCGTGAATTTTTTAAAAACAGAATTTTTTTAATCGGTGTATCCTGTGTAACATAGCGCATTGGTGCGCTGCCTTATCCCAGCACATTACACATGTATTGTTTGATAAAAAAATTAAAATCAATTTTTTTAAATCTGTGCGCCATATGTAAAATAGGGCACCGGTGCGCTATTTCATTATAGTGCACCGCACACGTACTGTTTGGAAAAAATAAAAAATAAAAATTAGTTTTTGTTAATCAGTGCACCATGTAACATATAATGCATTGGGTCTCCTTGTTGACCGAGAGCGTCGTACAGTGGCCCCCTGTTTGCGCGGGGTGTTTATAAGAATAGGTCGCACCGCCCTCTCCACGACACCATATGCTACAAAAACTAGCATTAGACGATTTTTATTAATTTTTCTGTGTTAATCGGTGCGGTGGTTAACATATAACGCACAGGTTCTCCTTGTTGACGTAGAGCACCGTACGTTGTTTATACTATTTTTGCGGTGCATTTATAAGAACACGATGCACTAACGTCGATCCTACATAGTTTAAAAGCGCACCGGTTTCTTGACATATTTTTTTACCTAAAAAGTTGATGATTTATTATAAAATATATTAATGAATTATATGGTACAGGTTTCATATTGATAAAGAAATGGCTGACAAGAGATCAAGTAACAAAAATACTGATAACACATCAAGAAAATCAAAAAATACAAGTTCTTTGTAAATTATTTACAAAAAAAATTATTTTCGAACTATATGTAAGTTTAACTAATATGTATTATTTACTGTGTATCATGCAAAGCCACAAAATGACAAAGATCGATAAGATTATTTTTTATCTAGGACCAAAAGAGCGTAAAATCTTGATGGTAAAATTGCAAAATGATGAATCATGTGAATGAAAAAATACTATCGATCCAATATGAGTTTTTTTTTTTAATTTTCATTAATAATATACTTAAAATTATTTGATAACATGTTTCAAACAATCTATTAATTCACATATTTTTAATGTTCTACAAGGACCAACAACTCATAAAAGGAATGTTGTTCTAAGAAAAGAAAAAAATAGAACATGAAAATGAAAATGAATTGCTCCTTAGCTCATCTGGAGTGGTGCTGGAGGTTAACGAAAGGGGGGAAAAATTTTACAAAATTTTGAGGGATCTAGTGGAATGAATGTATAAATGTTCTTTCCACTTACAATACAAAATTCAATCCAATGATTCCAAGGACCAAATTTGATCTAAACTACAGGAAGAGTTTCCAGAGAATTGGTCAATGAGACATGTCAGACTTTTAATAGCAAAAATGTACAACAATAAAAAATAAGGAATGAAAAAGTAATATTCCTTTAAATTTTTTTCTAGAAATATTTATAAATATCACTTATGTTATATTTACTTTTCATATATCAATATAAAAAATAAATAGTTTATTGTCATGTTACATTTTCAGGAAAATTATGAAAATCTCAAAAAATGAACGAGGTGATATCAGAAATATGCCAGTAGGAATGCCCAAAAAGGTGTACAAGGAGATGGTCAAAGAAATGGACAAAATTGCATCGCAGGAGGACCCATCTCAACAACAACGTACTTCAAATGTAATATGTAATCATTGAATTTTTCGATCATTAGGTACAATAAATAAACAATTTAGCATTAAATATTAATTTTCAAGTATTTTCTTGCAGAAAAGAAAAGAAAATGGAACTCATTCAGCACATAAAACAGGACGACAAGGAAGAAAAGGGTTGATATCTAAGTTTGTGAGTAATTGTTACTTCCTTATAACCACTTAACTAGTTTCATTTTTGTATATTTTAAGTTGTTTTACAAAAATCGTCATTGAATGTCTTCAAACAAGTTCTAACATACAAAGAAGAACCATCAGACGAATTGATTGACATTGGGTTAAATATGGGTTGTGAGTATATGTTGGCATATCATAAATTAATTGTGGAATTTGTAAGCATCTATCGATCTTGTTTTACTTAGCTCCGTCTATAATTAATAGAACAAAAAAATATTTTATATTAAATATTGATTTGTTATGGGGTATAATACTTGCAGGAAACAAACTGTGGAACTACACCAACAAATGAAATCTTGAAAGATGGCATGAAATTTGGTTTTGAAAGAATGTATATATTTCATGAGTCAATTGTTGCTATGGTACGTCTTTTCTTTTCAATTTACATTGATTTATATTATTTAATATTGAAATTTTCATTATTCTAACCAGTGTATATACACTCATTACAGTTTATTTTTATGTTTGTAGATGGAATGTGAAGAAGAATAAAACAATCAACATCGTGAACAAAACATTCCTCAAAATAACCCAAGTCATGGAAGTAGCTCGAGTAGTGATAGTAGTTCAAGCAAAGAATGATGATCATTATGTTTGGATATCAAAGCAAGGCGTAGTATTTTTTGAAATATTTGTTTGTGAAATCAGACATTTTGTTTAATGTAATGGACATAGTGTCCCAATTGAAAGGCAAAGGGATACCAATAACTGTCCCATTTTGTATGACAAAGATTGTCTTATTCATATATATATAATAAAATATGTTTTAATTTATTCTATTGATTTCTCCATTGTCGTTGTGAAATGTAACACCACTAATTAAATTTATGGATGATTAAATATTATAATAAAGAGATGTGAAATATGATGATATGATATAATAAATTAATCCAAACATCACATTCAAATGCACGAATAAAAATTTAATTGATATGAATATTGTTATAAGATATGTGTCATCTTTTGATGAATAATTTGTTGAAGATTGTAACAAGAAACAGTGAAAGAGGCATCCGAAAACATCATCCTTGATCCTAGTAAAAATAAGCACCTAAACTAAGTGGGGCCCACACAGGCTATTTTTAGGTGTATGTCTATTTTTTGAATGGTGAGCATATTCTAAAATTAGCAGGAGGATGATTCTATATGGTTGAGAAAATTCTATCTTTGGATGAATTTCTATTTTTAGAAGATGTGTGAAGTCTATTTATAGATCGCTAATATAAAAATAGAATGCATATCGATTATTATTAGCCCTTAATAATAATTAGACACTAAATAGTAACTTATTCTCTTGGAGCACTTGATTTAAATGAACAGATTTGGCACATTAGTGGGCTGAAGGAATTACACAATTCCTAGGGTTGTTGGTGACTCATGCATGGAGAACTTCATTATAACTGATTGTGGCAATTTGTAACAGAGTTGGAAGAGTAGTTATGTGAGTTGTTATTTAGTTTAACTTAGTTCAATGAGTTAAACTCAGTTGTGCTAGTTGTAACTGAACATACACTAGTGAAATATGAGTGAACTCATTATTGGTTAATTAATTCACAAGTAGTGTCTTACTTGCAACTAAATAAATACAGCAGTTAACTACTTGCATGTCAAATCCAGTGGAGACATAGTGGAGAGATAAGTGAAAGGGTGTGTTTGACTATCAATTGTGAATATAGTGGAGAATTCAATGCATCCACACACACATTGGATATGCTTATGAGGATTTCACAGTCAATTCAGGAGGTAATCATTCATTTAGAGATTCTTCTTCAGTAGGGATTGTGCAGTGGAGGTAGGCTGTCAGGAGGCAAGAAATTGGTGCATAGATATGCAAATTTCTGCATGACAGTGTGTGACGATTGTATATTGTACTGAGAGCTCTATGAGTTGATATTTTTATGAGATTGTTACATGTTCCATTTATATACATAATATATGATAGTTGGGGTTTTTAGCTTTAAGCTTTCCCGGTAAAAGATCTTGTTATGTGCGATTGATTTTTCTTCATATGTGTTTTGAAATTGGCGATTTAATTTCCGCAAAGAATTAAGTGGAATGATTTTGTATTTAACATAAGATTAATTTGTTAGATTAGGAGAATCCAGTAATATATATTTTATTGTATTAAATTTATACATGGTATCAGAGCAGTGTTAATCGTTTGAGATTGCAATATTGAAGAGGTGTTGAGTTTTGTGTTGGTCGAAACAATTCGAAATCACTGCAAGAATTTCTTGGTGTGAAAGTTGAGTATACATTGAAATGGCTTTCAATGGGTTGTGGTTGGAGTATGCACTCAAGGGCAGCTCAAACTACATAGCCTGGAAGGACAAGATGGAGGCAGTGCTTGAAGATAATGGCTTGAAGGAATTCATCGATGAGAGATGTTCCTAAGCCCACTTCGGCGGATGTTGCAATACTTGACGCATGGCAAAATAAAGTAGCAAGGGTGGGAAGGATTCTGTTGGAAGGTGTGAAAGACCATATTGTGTCAAGCCTTAATGGGAAAGCCACTCCATATGCTATGTGGAAGTCTTTGACAGGTCTTTTCCAAAGCAACAACGACCATAGGAAGTTGGCGTTGAAGGATAAACTCAGAAAAATCAAGATGGAGAAGAACGACACTATTCCAGTATACTTAAAAAAAAATTCCCAGTGTAGGGATGAGCTTGGGAGTGTAGGATTCAGTGTTGCTGATTATGATTTGGTGAGCTTGGCTCTCCTTGGACTTCTGAAGAGTCGGCGCAGTTATCAAGACTCTGTCAATGGGCAGGAAAAACTGTCAGATTGGGAACGACTGTGGTCGGATCTAGTGCAGGAGGAGTTCAGGCGGAAAACCAGAGGTGGCTCTTCATCAATACATGATGATGAAGAGGACTGTGTTTTAGCTTCCAAGGCGAAGAAGAAGAAGGGGAAGAAATTCCATTCTAAATCTGAGGCCGGTGAAGATGGCAAGGAGCACAACATGTCCAAAGTGAAGTGTTTTCACTATCATGAGTTTGGACATATTTCCACAAATTGTCCACATAAGAAGAAGAAAAAGATGGATGTTGGAGCTACAGCTAGTGAGTCTCTTGCCTCACAATTTGAGCTTTAATTCTCATTGATCACATGCATGGTGTCTATTTCATTGGGATCAGGGTGGTACTTTGATAGTGGTGCTTCCTTTCACATGACGGGAGATGAGAAACTTTTCAGTGACTTGGAGGATAAATACCTCCAAATGCCTGTTGAGTTGGGCAACAATGGACAATACAATGCAATCGAAATTGGTACCATTACCTTTCAGAGGGCGTTAGGTAAAATCTTTCATTTAAAATATGGTGTGCATGTTCCGTATTTAAAGAAGAATTTAATCTCAAACGCAATGTTAGAGGATAGAGGCTATGACATTGTCTTTAGTGAAGGAAATTTTTTCCTACGACACAAAGAAACAGGGCAAGCCAAGAAGGTTTGGATTCGAGTTAAGAATCTCTACAAACTTGAAGAAGATGGGATTTCTACGAAGCTTCCTACTGTTGGGAAGTGCAAGAAATGCATGCAATTGAAGCTTGAGAGGGAGCAGGATTTGCATGCAGGTAAGAGTGAACCTCGGAATGTGGAGCAGCCACAAGATGAGGATCATGGAGTGGGATCAACCACTCATGCAGATAAATTTCATGCCATATGGGCAGAGGTGTTGTAAAATGTAACTAGGTCGATCTTCATGCTGACTATGTAATTATGAAAAGAAGAAGAAAAAGATAGATATGCTACAAGGAGCCCTCCACAAAGCCTTCAAAATGTGTTATAAGTCAAGCTCCTTATACAGTGAAATTAACGTTGAAATATATATGAAACAATTATGAAGAACATAAGCTGATTGGTCAGCCAAAATACTAGTTGTTTGGTCGGCCTAATAACTAGACAAGTCACATATATATATGATTGTTCTGCGGCCAATTTAGGATGATAGATTTGCGAATTGAACTCTGAGTTAGTGCGGACATTCCAAAGGCAATTGCATATCCCTGAAGAAATAATGATGTGGTCTAAGAACATAAGTATATATACAAATCTGTCTAAGTTTGACAGCAGATAGAATCTAAGGTGAAATTGGAGAAAGAATCTGAAGTGAACAGAGTTTAAATTACAAATAGAAACTGAAGAAGACAGCGTTGAATTTGTGGACAAGACTAAGGTTGATAGTGTGGAAAAGGGAGCAGCTAGTGTGGATCTATCTAAGGTTATATAAAATCTAAAAGTCTGCAGACATAAGGACAGATTCAGTACAGCTTGAAGTATAATTTACTGAAGGTACGATGATTATGACTAAATTTTCGATGATAACTCAAGGTACACGATGATTGAAGGTACAAATAACTGAAGGTGCAGAAAGAGTACAGTGAAAACATCTATGGTTGTAAAGTATCTAAGGAAATAACTTGTCAAAACAGTGATCTAAAGTTAGTAGAAAGTGAGGAAGGTAAATCAGAGATTTACCTTCCTAACTACATATCAAGATGTTCAATTACAAGTGAAAACTATTTTTCCTCTACATTTGACTAGTGCTTTGATAATTGACTTGATGAAATATTAACTAAGAATATATAAGTAAGCTCACAAGTAATTATCAAGAAGAGAATTTGATTTAATCACTTTCCCTACCAATTCTCAACGTGGTATCAAAGCTTAGGTGACAATTAAGGAAGGGAATCTAAGGGACACGCAAGAATAAGATTTCAAAGCATATAAGCCAGTCAAAGTTCATCAGGGATAAGTTCAGAGATCTAATTATCTGATATTTTTGGGAGGCAATCAGAGTCCAAATATCACAGCCTACAATTCGGATCATCCTCAGGAAATCTCGGGAAAATTTCAGAGGTGTTTTTCGATAACCTCATATCAGTGAAATCTCAGCAATGCTCTTGGCATACCTAGTGCAGATTGCATGTTCGAACAAGGGCACTTTCAATGATACAATCACATGTTTTGTTTCGGTTCTATCTCTTATCTAATTCGGTGCTTCCTTCATATCTCTGTAAAGATACTAACAAAACAATATCACAGTTTTGGTTCCTTGCTACGTTTGAAGATAAGGTCTAATAATATCAACAAAAAATATGATCTTGGTCTTGGCAATATGACATCTAACTCAGTTATAAGACTAGCAAGATAAAAGGCAACAATCTCATTTATTGAAGAAAATATTATTTTTTTTGGAAGAATATCGTCCAAAGAGAGCATTAATACATCTTTTCTCAACCACCATCGAAGCGATCAAGCTGAATACTTTATCTTCACTTTTCAAGTAAGTATCCTTCATTCTATAATCAAATTTGGTAAAATGACTTTGTTTTTGCAGGGAGATGTATAAGTTGGTTGGGTTACCAAGATTCCTTGCATGAGGAGAATAGTCACAGTCCTTGAAGAAAGTAAAGTCAAGAAAAGTATCTGAAGGTCAAGATTCATCTAAATACATGGAAAAGGATATAAGGGCTCAAGGATTCCTATGAAATCAGTCAAAGTTCGCACATCCCTATATAACAGGATTGGAGACATCAAAAGAATATATGATAAGTTTAAAGAACCATTCAATGCAATAAAGAAGATCATGACAATTAGACCTAATTTACACAAAATTGAAGGTATCAAAGAATGAATGGATATCTTCATAAGATCTCAACTTTGAGATCCAAAAGAGATGATAAGATGGACAAGCAAGAAAAAGAAAAATTTAGGAAAAGTGGAAGACTTATGGACATTTGGTTCTAAAGAAACAACCTCAATAATAGGATGAAAGGAAGTTAAATAAAGGAATAATTCAAGGAAAATCACACAAACTTATGAATAAGAAATTGACTTCTATGATAATGTAGCATCCTGATCTAAGCATGGCAGGAGCTCTTGGTGATTCAGCGCCGGGAAAACCTCTCTGACAAACATTACTAATGAAAAGAAGTCATTAATAGCAAGGGTCATCATGGAAACATATTTTGGAAGTAACGACATATTAATGAAGCAGGCCAAGGAAATAAAGCTCTTCTTGAGAAATTGCTACAGAATGACTCAAGGGAAAAAGGTATGAGGTATGTATATATTTATATGCTGACATTGGATGTTTTGAAGTCATGTCATGTGGTTGCAGGTAATGGACTTCTGTACTTAGAAGTATGATCTATGGAGGAGTATCTCTCAATGCACGGATAGATGAAATCAACATAATATGTCCTCATGAAATATAAAGTGGTTGTATATGAACAAGAAACTAGGAAATTTGTACGTTCCTGGGAATCAAGAATGTGTAGAGAGGAAGAGATCATGAAATGAAACCATTTCAAGAGGAATTTATTGTCCGAAGGCCAATAATATGTGACTAGGAGATCTCCCAGAAAGATATGTAGACTTTAACAAAAGTATGGTAAAGAAGAATACCCTTTGGAAAACATATCATTAGGAGATGTGTCAATATATATGAAGGATGTCGATGCTTATAGGAATAATTCATGGTGAAAGATCATCACTGAGGTAACTTTTGTTTTAAAAGGTTCATATGTAAATGTTTATTTGGATGAATTTGTGCAGGACTAATAATCATGAGAAAGGATGTATGATCTTGGAAGATGATTCGAAGGAAAGCAGCATGGCACAATAGTGAACCAGATAAGGAATTCTGGTGAATCACTCTGATAGCTGACAAGACTCAGGATGGAAGTGATGAATGATTTGTGCCCTATGAAGCTAAAATATGGATATTCCTCAATATCTAAATCCATGACATCGAGAACAGGAATTCTTCATGAGCATCTGGGTGTCTTACCATTGCTGCTGGAGGTCCCTGATTAAGAGGGAGCTTGACGGTAAGTTTCTTACTAGGAATAAACTTGGTAATTACTAAGGATGAGCTTAGGTACATTCTTTGTATAAGAATGAGTACATTCGCTTGTGGAATAGGTCCTCCCTGGGAGGGAGAGATAGACACATCATTCTGGTCTTGGGAAGACATAATGGAGGATTGGGTAGTCATCTGGCATTCAATACTCTTTGAAAATGTGATCGGGAATTCAAGGTAAGAGTATTCAGGGACCGATATTCTTTGAGGGCTAGATACCCAAGAGAATAATAGTCCAGGAAGGTCATACTTTGGGAACACCCGAGTGGAGTGTGTACCTTGGAGAGACAATGACGAAGGTATCTATAAGTCATGTGTCTCGCTAGCATTGAAGCCCATTGTCTCGTTGAAGAGATGGGGTTGTTAGTCAAGGCCTTACACTAGTACAATGCTAGTTGGAATGATGCTATACAAATACGATTACCAATCCAATTTTTCTTATGAAATTATTTAGTTTGAAAGTGATCATGTAACTATATGAATACCTCCCTAGTTAAGAGGGAGTGTTGTAAAAAGTAACTAGGTTGGTCTTCATGCTGACTATGTAATTACAAAAAGAAGAATACAAAGATAGATATGCTACAAGGAGCCCTCCACAAAGCCTTCAAAATGTGTTAGAAGTCAAGCTCCTTATATAGTGAAATAAATGTTGAAATATATATGAAATAATGATGAAGAACATAAGCTGATTGGTCAGCCAAAATACTAGTTGTTTGGTTGGCCTAATAACTAGACAAGTCACATATATATATGATTGTTCAGAGAAAACATGTTGGGAGAGAAAATCTTGGGATAAAAAAATAAAAACTGAAAATAACTCCAGACTTGAAATGCTAAAGACCATACTACTCAGAATGCAAACTTATGAAAAATTATTATGAATTCAGGCGGAGCTCTCGGAACCCTAGCATGGCGGCAGCGGCATCTCTGGTTAGAATGAGGTTATCCGACCTACAACTACTGGTTTTTATCATGATTATTCGCGGATTACTGGTGTGGGGACTAGTTTCCTCGGCACCTATTGGTCCTTTTATCATCGGGGTTCGTTTTGTGAACTGGGTTACTGTTTTGGTCGATTTGGGCCCCTCATGGCTTCCTTTGGGCTCACTGACTTTGAGACCTGCCAGTTTCTTGGTCATTTGTTTTATACCTAGTGTTAATATCTTCCGTGACAGTTTATTTGGAGACATGTATGGGACTACTATCTGTTGGGGGTTTTATGGTGCTTTGTGCCTTTCTGGGTCTTGGGTCCTATTATTGGGTGCGGTGGACCGGAACGCTTGTCGTTTAGCTG
This sequence comes from Pinus albicaulis, assembly GCA_034641835.2. Lineage (NCBI taxonomy): Eukaryota > Viridiplantae > Streptophyta > Pinopsida > Pinales > Pinaceae > Pinus > Pinus albicaulis. Next base: position 764,090,488 of record CM076574.1, on the reverse strand, counting down.
GCTCCTGTGCATTTGAGTTTGGGCTTTTGTTGTCTGCTATGGGACCCCGTGTCTTTTGAACCCTAGGTTGTTGTTCACTTGCTAGTCTCTACGATTTTTCTATAGTTACTACCTGACATCTTAGGCTATCTTCTTATGCATAGTTTGTGGGGTCTTGTGATCGTCTCGTGGACATTGTTCATAGGCCATTGGAATTTGCAGCTGCCGGGCTTCTCGGTGTGAGGGGCCGCCTTTTCTAGCACCTACTACTGAATTTGCTGATACCCACTGACTATTTGCTGCTCCTGGGTTCGATCTTGGTCAAACAGTGTGGGTTTTTCTACTCTTCATGCATTTCTTGTGCTGACCACTGCCTCACTAGACTATGGGTAACTACGATGATGAAGTGGAATTCACGGAGGATCCACTGGATGGGGTTGACATATGGAAGCAACCTACCCATGAGGAGAGGGTCAGGATGGAGGATATGGACCCGATTTCATCGGAAGCGGTTCCATCTGGTGTTTTTTCAAACATTCCTGCAGACACCTCTATACCAAATCGGTCGAGCTCATCATCAGACTCTGAGCACTCTGCGGAACAGGGACAGGGATGCATCATCAAAGGCAAGAAGCATAGAGTCACCAAATGCAAGCACAGCAAATTTTCTAATTTCAAAAGTGTGAACGGCATGGGTGATTGGGCGCGTACTGCTGCTACTATGCTGGTTGGAAGAGTGCACGGTCGGAAGTATTCCTGTGAGAGACTGCAACAATGGACCAGGGAGATTTGGGGTGACTCTCTCGACATTTTTTCAGAGGTTATTGTGATGACAAAAGGATGCTTTTCCCTTACATTTTCCAGGCCTGAATAGTTTGATTGGGTTCTCAAGCAGTATTGGCATCTCGAAATGAACCCTGTCTATCTTAAGAGATGGGTTACGCTTTTTTATCCTAACAAGGAAAATGCGGGTGTTGGACCCATATGGATGCGACTGCCTGGGTTGCCCATGCACTTTTGGAATGAAATGGCTTTCAGGAATATTGCTAGCCATTTTAGGCTATATTTGGACCACGATAGATCATATTTGACCACGAAGACCAGGGTTGTTTCAAGTATATTGATTTTCCTGGATACTCGTGATGGTCTTCATGACATTTTCAACATGTTTTTTTATGGAATGGTGTGGCAGCAGGTTCTTGATTCTGAGGGTGTTCCATTTTGATGCAGGAAATGTCACGAGGTGGGGCATTTATATAAAGAATGTCCTAAGTTGGGGATTTTCAAGCCAGTGGTCAAAAAATTTCGCACTGTTGCCACTCAAACAAAGCCTATTACTTGCTCTGATCAGGATGCGGGTAAACAGAAGCGAACTACTCTGGAGGATCAGGCTATCTCAGGGATGGAGACGATAAATCTACCTCCAACTTGGCCTGTCACACATCCCAGATCCCATGCATAGGCTACTCCGAAGGCTTCTCAGCGCTCCTCGACTATCCCGGGTACATCTCCTTTAACTGTCTCTCTACATTTAAATTTATCTTCTGATTTATCATCGAATTCTCTACCATCTATATCATCTACTATTTCGCACTCTACTCGGAGATTCCCCTCGATCTGTTGTTCCATTTCTCAAGCCCCGCCATCCTTTACCCCCATCATTCAACACACTTCTGTTGAGCCTTCCCCTAGCCAATCATCTTCTCATTCTAAGACATCCATATCGAGACACAATTACTTCCTGAGATCCCTCTCCCATCCACATTCCGCAGATGCTTTTGGCATAGGCCCAGGACCGGGTTGCCACTTAAGCAGGACTAGAGGTCGACCATCTTCCATGGCAAAGGCTATCAAATGGGCAAACCTAGAGGTGGAGGCAAGCACACAGTCATCCCTTATGCGGGTCCTTAGAGCAAGGAGACCCTATCCGGAGGTTACATCATGATTTTTCTATCCTTCAACTGCAGGGGACTGGCCAACCCCGATAAGAGATTGGCACTTAGAGAACTTATTGCTCAGAAGGCTATTGACATTTTATTCCTCCAAGAGACCCTTGGTGATGGCATTGCAGTTGCGGTCATCCTTAAATCTATCCTCCCACATTGGACTTTTATCACTCTGGATGCACATGGAAGATCAGGTGGTTGCGCATTGAGCATAAACTGCAAGACCACCCGGATGTTAAACTGTTGGGATCGGGCTAGGTTTTTTGGTATGGAGATTGGATTTGGTAACACCGAGCAGGCCTTCCACCTGATTAATGTTTATGGACCCTGTCTGAATAGAGAGGCCTTTTGTAACTCATTACTGTCCTGCTCATTATCGACTCATCCTCACATTATTCTGGGTGGGGATTTGAATTTCTCATTGGGCCTATCTGAATCTTGGGGTATGCATGCTACCTCTGATCCTTTGGCTGAATATTTCAATTCCAAGCTTGTGTCTGTTGACCTCATTGACATTCAGACTACTAATATTGTGCCCACTTGGAGGAATAGGTAGACGGGTGACACAGCATTAGCCCACAGATTGGATATATTTCTGATTAAACATCACTTCTAAACTCTCTGGAACGTGCTCGTCAATGGGTTGGGCAGGGGGGTATGTCCGATCACTCACCTATTTATCTGGAATTTGAATGTGGACCTTACAAGTCTCGGCCACCTTTTAAATTTAATGCTCGATGGTTACAAGACCCTGATTACCACACATTGGTCTCTCAGGCCTGGCAGCATTGTCATCTTATGTCGGATTTGGAACCAGCCCACATTATCAATAATAATCTCTTGTGCATCAAAATACTAACCATCCAATGGGTTAAGAATAAGAAGCGGCTGGAAAGAGTGGAGCTCAAGCGGATTGAAGATGAAATTTCTCATCTTAACAACTCGGATCTTATGGGCTACCAATCCCAGGCCTCCAAAGAACATCTTATTTCCATTGAGTCTGCTAAGACTAAACTCCTGAGACAAAAAGAGGAGGATTGGAGACTCAAAAGCTGAGCCATTTGGCTTTAGGCTGGGGATGAGAACACTAAATTTTTCCAACATCATGCCAACAGTTGTAAGTCTACAAATACTATATGGGAACTGACTGATCAAAATGGCTTTGTGGCTCGCACAAAATCCCAACTGCATGATTTGGGCACCCAGCACTTTACCAACTTATATATAGCTCCACTCAACATTTATCTCCCTGACATTATGCATATCACTCAATATTTCAATCGGTATGTGGATCAAGAGCAAATGGAAGATCTCAATGAACCAGTCTCTATGGGGGAGCTGAAGGGGGTTTTGAAATGGTTCAAAAAATAAAAAATCCCTGGGAATGATGGCTGGCCCGTTGAATTTTTCTTTCACTTTTTTGAACTTATTGCAAATGATCTGTTGATTATGATTGAGGATAGCAGGGTGCGGGGCAGAGTATATGATGGATTCAATACTACTTTTATTGCGCTCATCCCTAAATTTGATCGCCCCACCAGATTTTAGAACTATACACCTATATCCCTATGCAATTGTATCTATAAGATCATTTCTAAAATCATTGCTAATTAAATCAAGCCTTTTCTATCTTCTAATATAGGAAAGGAGAAATTTGCTTTTCTCCACCATAGACAAATTCACGAAGCTATTGGCACTGCCCAAGAAGCCCTCCATTCCATCAAAGCTAAGCGCTTGAAATATACCATTCTCAAGATTGATCTGGCGAAAGCCTTCGATCAGGTGAATTGGATCTACCTACATCTCATTCTTATCCAAAATGGATTCCCGCACACCTTTATCAACTGGATTATGGGCTACATTTGTCATGCTACCTTTAGCATACTCATTAATGGCACTACCACTGATTTCTTTCATGTGGAGTGAGGACTTCATCAAGGATGTCCTCTCTCACCTTTATTGTTTGTCCTGGTTATGGAAGGCCTATCTGTTCTCATAAAACATGCTAAAACAAGGGGTAACATTCATGGGCTCCAGATCAATGAATTAATTAGTTTCACTCATCTTCTGTTTGTAGATGATGTTTTAATATTTCTTGATGGATCCAGGCAGGACCTGGTTCAATTGGACAAACTACTCCAATTTTTCTGTAGAGCCACTGGTATGAAACCTAATGATCTCAAATCTACCATTATTATGACTGGATGCTCGGGACAGGAACAGGATATTGCTACTCATATTTTTTCTTATATGTCCGTGCTGATATCAATGATGGCCTTAAATACTTGGGTTACCATATCAAACCTAATGATTATCAAATTAGGGACTGGAACTGGCTCATAGCTAAAGTTGAACGCAAGATTAATGTTTGGTACAATCGATGGTTGTCTAGAGTTGGAAGACTAGTCCTTATCAAATCAGTGCTTGAAGCCATTCTAGTCTATTGGATGACCCTGGCTTGGATTCCTATTGGGATCATCAATCGTATAAAATGCCTATGCAGACATTTCTTATGGTGCAACCAGGAAAAGGATACCACTTTTGCTTGGATTTCTTGGGACCGCATTAACATACCCAAACAATGGGGTGGTTGGGGGATTAAAGATCTCCAATTATTTTCCAAAGAACTGGCTACCAAATGTGTTGGCATATTATCACGGGACACAGTCTCTGGAAGGATGTCATTGTTGCAAAGTATATTGCGCCCAAGTCAACCGTTGATTGGATCAGGGACTGTATAGTGCTGCCCATTGGTGCATCTAACATATGGAAGGCGATCACTGAAGCAGCCCAGTTCATTCAGAGGGGCTTATCATGGCAGATTGGATCCGGGGTATTAGTAAAAATTGGTTTGGATTCATGGTCAGGTAGTGGTGATTTTTATAGACTACCTGCTTTCATCACAAAACACCTGGCTAGAAGGAACATCTTCTTCCTCTCTCAGATTGCGGACCCAACCCACACCACATGGCAAGGACAAGCCTGGTTATCTGTGGACCACCTTGAGATCCCTCGTGATGGACATTGGCAATGGCAGAATTACATTTGGGCTTTAACAGTATCAAACATTCGTATCACTGATAAGGATGATCAACTGATATGGGCCGGCTCACCTACTGGGCACTATGTTCCAAAGTTGGGGTACTTGGCTCTTATCCACCATAGAGAACCCCCACAAAAAGCATGGTGGTGGTGCAACATATGGAAATTGAACGCGCCACACAAGCACATAATACCATTCTGGTGCATTCTTAACCAATGTGTTCCTAGAATGGATTTCCTTCACAAAAGAGCCATTCACGGACCATCTCACTGTGTTTATTGCCTATCAAACAACGAAGATACCATGCATTTGTTTCTTCACTGCAATGTCATTTTGGAGATCTGGGCTCGGGTCACCACTTGTCTGGGCTGCCAATACCTCTGGAATGGTTACACTCTGCATGATGCGTGGTTAAATTAGTGGCAACAATTCGCTCATCTACCGAGGATGCGCAACCTACCTTTGATCCTTGCATGGGAAATATGGATCGGCCGAAACAAATTCATTTTCAATGGCCTTCCTATCAACTGTGGCCATATATGTGCGGTGTCCATTGCCACTTACAATCTGATGCCTATGGATAAACTGCAAAAAGCTCCCATGACCATGGTCCCTGAACTGATCGATCGATGCAGACCTTGGGAATATTTCGATGGTGCTGCTAAACCACATAGCTGTGGGGGGGGGGGGGGTGGTGAAATATTGTATTTAAATGACCATCATCATTACCATATTAGGATGGGATTGGGACTTCGTTCAATAATTTCGTAGAACTACAATGCCTTCGACTCCTTTTGGTTTTTGCTCGGGAAAAAAATTGCAACTCCATTCAGATATTTGGGGATTCCCTTCTTATGATAAATTGGTTCAATGAACATGCTCATTTTCATACGCACACACTGTCTGCACTTCTGCGAGAGGTTCAGCATCTCAGGATCCTTTTTGACTCCATCTCTGTGGCACATATTTACAGGACTAGGAACCAAGTGGCAGATTAGCTGTCCAAAGAAGCTACGGAGCTGAGGTGGGCTACTTGGCACATTACCTAGCAAATCAGAGATCAGATTTACCGATATTATCATCGGCCTTTTATAGAGGAGGCACCAGTACAGGGGGCTGTTGACTGAACAACCTGTTTTGGGGAGATTTTTTTGTCTACTTTATCTCCCATGTTTCATCAGCGGCTATTATATGTATATTTATTTATATTTTGATTATGATATGTAAGTTATGCACCGAACTTACATGTGATGTTATTGGTAACTTATAGTTTCTGTTTTGACCTATGTATTCGTTTATCATGGACGCCGGAATGGTTGTTATTGGCTCTCGTGGCCTTATCAGTAGTGCACTACCAGTATATGTAACATGTAACTTATCTTTTAATGAAAAGTTATGAATTTTTCCTTTGTGAAAAAAAATATACTATGATACAAAAAATTCGCCCAATAAAAATTTAAAATCCTTTAATTTCGCCCATGTGCGAAAATTTGCCTCTAAAATTTTCTATGACGTGGAGTTTGGGATTAAGAAACTCACTAATGGAAAAGCTAAGGATATCGAGGGATATCAAGCTGAAATTTTCAGAACGGGAAGATCTATCCTCATCCCTCATATGAAAAAACTCCTTAATTTCATTGTGGAACACGACTTCCTTAAGCCTGGGACACGAATCCTTATTGTACCTATCTTTAAAAGTGGGGATAAAAGAATTCCCTCTAACACATGACCATTATGATTAGCCACATTTTAGACTCTCGTCACCCCTATTATATTATATGGGTGTGATATTTGGTTTTGTAATATATATAGATAATTTTGGAGGAGGATCGAGCTTATCCTAAAGTAATTTATAACCTACAACCTCAATATTAAAGGAATCACTCCCTACCCTATCCTCTTAATCGAAGCTAGCCTTTCTACCATTGAAAGCATGGCTATGTTTAGGTATCTGATGCATAGGAAGAATCTTTACAATATGGAAGCCAAGAAGTTCCTAAAAAATGCTTCTAACTCTAGTCAAAACCCCCATCTACAACTCAAGCGAGGGTGGCATAAGGATACCCAGTCTTGGCTCGACCATTGGGGATAAAGGAGGAGATCATCTTGGAGAATAAGGATAATATTAAAAATATTGTTACTTCCAAATTTAAGTATACATTGTCAGATGATATGAAATTAGAAGCAAAAAGGAAGCTAAGGTATTATAAAGAGGTGATCAACCCCAATCTTGCCAGCCAAAATGATATTTTTTTCTTAACTAGTGCCAAGCATAAAATGAACATTGTGAAGATAAGAACTAATTCTCATGAGCTTCTAAGTGAAACAGGGTGTCGGTTTATTCCCAAAAAAACTTGGGATGAAATTCTGTCACCTTTGCGATATTATGAGGGTTGAAGATGAAAATCACTTTCTATTGGAATTTCTGGCACTTACTCACATCTGTTCTCATGTTCAAAACCTTTGTCAATCTACCAACCTTCTTGACTTGTTAAGTGAGGAAAACTATAATGATCTCAGAACACTTCTCTCCCTTCTTTTCGATCATAGAAATTAAATTTTAAAGAGTTTCAATTAATCTTTTTCTTAAGGTCTAATAGACCATATTGGTCTTAGTGGACATTAATCATTATCATCACACACACACACACACACACACACATAAACAAAATTTAAAGATTTCTTTTTTAAATATACATTTGTTTATTTCATATATTTATATTTTATATTTTATTGAAATATTATACTTCTACTATAACTATTTATAAATACATAAATTTATATAATTTAAATGTGTATGGTATAAATAAAAAATTAACAAACACATATGCTCGATGGGGGTGGCTGAGTAGGTGGTAAATGTGATCGGGGGGTGGGCCCACCACACCACTAACTTTCAAGACATTTAAGAGGGGGTGGAAGGCCATGCAAAGCATTTGAAGGATCGTATTGTTTGCAATGGTTGGGCAAAACCTAGATTATTCATTTGTGGTTTCCTAGTAGAGAGGAGGGATTTTATTATCTGTGTTTGCTTTTCCCTAATGAGGGTGGGATTTTCCTACCCCTCTTGGTGTTTGGTTGCCCTATGTCATTCTGACGGCCAGTCTAATATTTTTAAAGTAGAGGGGGGTTTTCTTGTTTTAAATTGCTATGTTGGAGTTCTTGCTACGAGGATGGAGAATTGCGCTGACAAATCCCTGGTTCTCTGGGAGGTGGGGGGAGTTGTAAGTATAGCAGGTGGTGATAGTAAGCTGGAATATGAATTTTATGGCAAGCTCTTGGATGACTAGATGAGTCATGCAAGATGGAATTCAGACTCGGGGTTTCTGATTGTCCCGACCATGATTCCTCTTCTCTGCATTAAATCAGTAACATTTTTCTTTGTGGCTTATGTATTAATTCCCTTGGTGTCTATCTATGCCTGGTTCAATGTGGGCTTTGGTATCAGATTTGTGAAGGTGTATGTTGTTGGTCTCTAGCTTTTAAGTATGGGGGATTTGTTTCATTTTCAAGGATTTGTGTCCACTCAAATTCAGCATTGGGTGCTCCCTCCTAGTGACTTATTTAGTGGGATAGCTTGTCGCAATCTTGCATTCAATTGTATGTCTTTGAGTTTGTGTGGAAAATTATGGGGTTCAGTTTATTTGTGGTATTGTCACTTTTATTTTACTTTGTTATTCATTTTCGAGGGGTCGACCTCTAATTGAAGCTATTGAAGTTGGTGGATTTATAGTTTCTGGCCCTATATTACCTCAGTGTTCAGTGTTGACTTCACAATGGACCATAGGAAGCGTGGGTGTTGTGGGGTTGGTGGCCATGGCCAAAAAAGCCACTCACGAGTCCAATCATAGGCCCAAGAGGTTGCGACAACTTATTGTTCAACTACCTCTCGAAGTAATTGAGGGGATATTTAGAGGCTTGAGAATCATGTTTCCCAGGAGCGACAAGGTTACTCAGATTCTCAGTTATTGGAGGTGGTTTCTCACTGGATTTTTGGCCTTGGCCAGACTAGGGGAAGAAGCGACTAGTACATGCATTTTGTGACTCTCCGTTGGTAGCTAAAGTCCCTATCAGGAAGAGTTTTAAGAGAAAAAAATGCGAAAAGGAACGATATCATTTATTTCCTTAACGATATTTAACAAAATCAGTGGAAACAATAGGCATGCCTCAACAAATTGGAAGCTTGCTTAGCTCACAAGGAACATCATATCCAATGCGAGTTTAAACCTGTAGTGCCATTTGGCTTGAGTGCAAAGGATCTAGATCTTGTGATGTCATCGAACGCTTGAATTGGCTACCATGTTCTGGCTATCTCTTAGTTTTCTTCTTTTGGTTTTATGTTATCAATGTTGTTCCTTGTTTCCAGCAAATGCTCTGATTTTTCAAAAATCGACCAATAATTCTAGTTTTCTGTGTGGTAAAGTGAGGCCAATTTATTTTGATTATTAATTATGTAATTTGTTTTTTGAGATAATATAGTTGACTTACAAGAAAAATAACACACAGACACACAAATATATTAAAATAACCAACCTAGATTCACTTTAACTCCAAATCTACCAAGCGCTGAGAGGGATTAAATCTCTCGAGATGCAAACCTCTTTTAAAGTGAAAAGATATTTGATCCCTATTGGCACTTGGTAGGTTCGAAGTTAAGATAGAGCTAGGTTGGTTTAATTCCCACCTTTAAATAGGTTATATTCCACATGAATACCATGGGCGAATACCAAGAATTTTTATTTTTATTTTTTTTAAGACTCAGTAAAAATGTTTTCAGGTTATTCATTTTATTTTATTTCAATTTTTATCTTGTTTGACCTAGTCAAAAATATTATATGATAGGACATAACAACATCTCTTCCGTACTAGGCTAGAGAGCGCCTCTTAGTGCAATAAATGACAATAATTTTTTTATTTTTTTTATTTATTTTTTACATCTTTATATTTTATTAAAATATTACACTTTTATTATAATTGTTTATAAATAAATAAATTTATATAATTTAAACGTGGATGATATAATTAAAAATTTGACATGCACACACACATATATGTATATATTCAAAATAATAAATGACAACAAAATTTAAAGATCAAAATGTTTTCTTAATTTACATATATTTGCTTTGAATATTTAACGTTCATATTTTGTTGAAATATTACACTTCTATTACAACTATTTGTAAATATGTAAATTTATATAATTTAAGTATATATGGTATAAATGAACCTAGATCCATCTTAACTCTAGATTTTGCATGCCCCCGAAATAGATCAAGTCTCTTTTCACTTTAAAAGAGGCTTGCATCTCAAGAGATTTGATCCCTATCGACACTTGGTAAATCCACAATAGAGATGAACCTAGGCTAGTTTAATTAATAATTATAATTAATTATAATTATTTCATTTTATTTTTATGTAATTTGACTTAGTCAAATTATTTATTTATTTTATGTAATTTGACCAAATGTGAAATAGGACATTAAAATAACAAACACACACACACACACACATATATTCAAAATTAATAAATGACAATAAAATTTAAATATTAAAATATTTTTTTGATGTGCATATGTTCTTTTTATATATTCATTTTTTATATTTTATTGAAATATTACAATTCTACTATAATTGTCTCCAAATATATAAATTTATATAATTTAAGTGAGCATGGTATAAATAAAAGATTAACACACGCACATAAATATAATAAATAAAAATAAATTTAAAGATAAACAACAAAATTATAATCATTATAATCATTTGCACCTAAACCTTGAAACTAGGGTTTCAATATAAAATTGCATAAACAACACGACACATGAAATTAAATACTTATCTTGCTAAATAGGACGACTCACTACATGCTCTCCATGTTTTGTAATGCCATAGATCGTGTGGTCCATGAATTTTAACCAAGTGTCATCCCCAAACCAAGTTTGTAACTCCTTAGGCAACGATAAACCAACAATAATTATACTTCCATGGCCAAGGTGCAAACCCAATAATCATGATGCTCCAGGGCTCCAAGCACCCTCCAGGCCATGAATCGACACAAATCCCAGCTAGTCCATAACCCAGGCTCAAGGATCACTAGTTGGTTGCTCGAACCGAAGTCCAATCAGAATCCTAAAATGTCCATTGATCATCATTTTCATCATAATTATATTAATTTCCCTCAAGCCTACATGCTAAAAGACACACACATATATATATTTGTGTGTATATATATATGTATATACTTCCCTCAACTGCATGGCCTCTCTCATCCATGTGGCACACCGAAGCCATGTGGGCCCCAGGTGCTCTCATCATCACCCTCTGTCATCAACATTATTGCCCCCTTACCATTGTGGAGTTGCATGCTCCCCATACTCTTTACCGTGGAGTGTGCTCCATAGCCAACCTATTTTATATTATTTTACTAAATGTAGAAATATGCACATCATTTATATCATATTTACAAACCTGGCTCGTCGGAAACATAACCAAAACTGGCAAATAAGCTTGGGCATGTTGGCCCCCAAAATATACAAAACATAAACACAAAGGCACGCAAACACGCAAAATGACTTTGTCTCACCAGCCTAGTATCAAGGTACACATATTTACATCATAAACTAATCGGGGTATTACATTCCTCCCCCCTTATTTTATGCATTATCTTCAGTGCCACATTTATACATGTATATATAGTACATAAGACAAAAAAATGAGGGTACTCTGCCCCCATTACATCTTCATGCTCCCATGGGGCCTCATTAGGATCAAGAAGGGTCCATTGTACCTTTACTAGGCCAATGAATCGATTCTAAAGCACCTTGACCATCATATCCAAAATCTATATGGGTTGTACCTAGAAATCGCCCTTTGGCTCCACCTAGATGATATTCCAATAGATCATGTGATCAATAGCATGAATACACTTTTTTACCAAATATACATGGAATACATCATGAACATGCATGGATGTAGGCAAAGAGAGTATATATTCAGTTGAACTAAACCTTTGTAGGATATCGAATGGTTTGCAATAACATGTTGCTAATTTGGCACAATTGCCTAGTTTTAATGATCTCTTCTGTGATCTAACTTTTATAAGCATGTGATCACCAATTTTAAATTATCTATGAAATCTATGTATATTTGCATAACTTTTTTTCCTATGTTGCGAAACTTTAAGATTTTGCCTAATTTTTACAACTTTCTCTTCCATTACTCTAAGAAATTATGGAACAACCATCACTCGTCCACCAGATTTCTCCAACTCATAGGAGTATGAAACTTGCTTCCATGCAATGCTTCAAATAGAATGATTTTCAAAGAAGCATGATATATGTTATTATACACAAACTCTACTAAATGTAGGTAGTACTCCTATTTGGATGGTTTATCCATGACATATATTCATAACATATCTTCAATCACTTGATTAAAACACTCAGTTTGCCCATCAGACTCTAGGTGATACACAATACTAAATTCAAATTAGTACCCAGCCCTTTAAATAATCCTATAAGAAACTTAGATGTGAACTTTGGTTCTCTATCTGAAATAATTCCCTAGGCGCACCATTCATTCTGGAAATTTCTTCCATAAAAATATCAGCTATATTAGCTGCTTTATGCATTGATTTTATGGGTATGAACTGAATGGCTTTGGCAAGCTTATCAAATGCTACCATAATTACTTTATGCCTTTTAGTTGTCCTGAGAAGATTAATAATAAAATCCATCGACACAACATCCCACTTCCACTGAGGAATGGGTATGGGTTGTAACAAACTTGTTGGGTACTAATGCTCAGCCTCAACTCTCTCACACACCAAAAAATTGACTATGTAATTTGCTACATATTTCTTTAATCCATGCTAAAAAAAACTGCTTCTTGACTGCTATAATAGTTTTATGATATCCTCAGTGTCCTGCTTAAATCACCCTATGCATCTCCTTCAAAATCAACTCTTGCACATTTGGCACATAAATGACCTTTATAAACAATAACTTAAACTTATCCCAATTCATAATCAAAATACTTTGCCTGCTTCTCTTCCTGCCATAAACTATTTCTGATGGTCAAATATTTGTCATCCAAATTTATAGCTTCTTTAACCCTTTGATATTATATCTGCTTTAAATATAATTATTGTTGAAGCATGCATCAAATTCACTCTTCGACTAAGAGCGTATGCTACCTCACTCTCATTTCCTTTAATGTACTTATTCTTGAAATCGTATTTGGCTAACAACTTGATGCAGGGGCATTAGGCACAATAAAATACTTTGTATCTAAGTAGACATAGGGGGTCTCATGTTTTTTAAATTCTCATGTAATTATTAGTATTTTGAATAAAATAGTGAGGAATTGTAAATGTTCTCTAACCATTAGAGAACATGGGAGGAAGGTGATTAGTTAGGAATGTGAAGGGACAGTCGAATTAGGATTAGTTTAAGTTATTTTAGGAATTGAGTCTAACTTTAGGACTTTGGAGAATTCCAAGAGTCTTTGTTGAGCTGTTAAGGAAGCTAAACTGATTCATTATTAATTTGTATAAATGTAAGCCTACCGACATATAGAATAGCAATTCAAGAGGCAGACTAGTGAGGTAGAAGGGCCATCGAATTGAAGATCTGGCCAACCAAGAAGTTGTAAGTGGATGCTTTTGTAATTGATGACATTTGTATATATTGATGAGGAATTTGTTTCTAAATTCTGTGTGAAATTTACATGTATTCTTGATCAGATTTTGTATGAGGAATAATTGAGTTTCTATGGACAAGTGTGAAACTCTGTGTTATGTGTTGAAATGGTGACTCTGTGTGAATTAGAAAATTGATATAAACCTGCATTCATATCAATTGAGGAAGATCGATCATTGAAAGGATTGATCATCCTCGAGAAGGATTGAATTCGAATTTTAATTCAGGATTGACAATTGGCATATGGTAATGTTGTTTGAAACCCGATATAATGCGTAGAGTTGGAGTGATACATCAGCTAAGATTTAATTAAATAGAGATAAAATATCTGGTTGCCAAAATGATGAAATCGAAATAAATGGAATAAATCTAGAGGATAAATGCATGAAACTGTATAAAGACCGAGTCATTCGAAAGAGGCAAGTTCATATATAATAACAGAGTCTACAAAAGCATTGGAGAAGGAATAGATGTTAACGCAATTGAAGAAGTTAAAGTCGAGAGCAAAGAATGTATGATGAGAGGGTTTGAATGTTCGATGAACCCTCGGCCTGCCCGAGCTTTGATTTGTACCACACGGAACGAGGATTTAATTGCATGCAATTACGAAAGATGTAAGTTGATTGTGTTATAAAGTTCGGTGCAACGAGAATACTGTATATACAAGAAAATGCGTCGGTCAATAGTGCTGTTTAGAAACAGAACCAAAAGAATTGAATAGATTAGACTCGAAGTTGAATGGAATGGTGTGGAACCTTGAAGATAAGGAGCGGAACCGGCAACTGAACAATGTGGGCGGTTTCCGAAATCAAACCGGTAGTATTGCGGGGTCTTTTGAGCGGTAAGTTGTTTTGAGCAAAAAAACGCGATATCACCCATTAGAGGATGCGTGGCAGTAAGTGGTATTTGAAAACCATTTATGTCGCGTAAATTTTGAGAATTAAAACTCGTGCATCTCAATAGCACGATATCCGTTGGATGTACATCTAATTCGGTTATGGAGAGTGATGAATGATCCACTGTTGGATCATAAATGAATTTGCAAGGCAATTAATGGTAAGGTAAGTTAGTGATGTGCTGTGGGCCCTAAGATTTTATTAATATAAGTGCGGGTGACATTCGATGGTGAGTGTGATGGTCGAATGCTTGTTACAAAGGTTCCTATAATATTTGTTGACGTGGGATTAATTAACATCTATATGCATTGGGTATTAATTAAAACAAGTTCGAACTTTTAAATTGAAATGTCCGTGTACTTCAAACGCATATGAAGAATAGATATGTTGAGTCCAGTTCTTAATACTTTGGTTCTTAATAAAAGACGAGGGTTAAATTTAAAGTGAGCTGGTAATGTAAGAGTTGAAAGCTTGCATTGGGTTATATAAGTGCGAATGTTGATTCACATTTGCATAAAGTGTGAGAACCGAAGTTTACATTTGGTTTTAATTGAACTTGGAATAATTGATTTGAAAGTTCATAAATGGGGTAATGAAATGAATTGGTATGCTGCGGCATATTAGATGATGGGGTTTTATCATATGGTTTTAACCATAAATTGAATAGCAAAGCTTCCGCATGAGTTTTAATGATTGCCAAAGAGTGAGATTGAAAATTATATTGAGAACCGAATTGGGTCATGAAATTTTATATACACAAGAGAGTGTGATAGTGGATTGAGAGGTTAGCCCGGGCATCAAGTGGTATCATATCAGGATAGCTCTGTTGAAAGGCGAAGAAGTTTTGTAATAAAATCTGAAAGTGTGATGAAGGAAGATCAGATTTTTAAATCTGATATACAACAGATACATATTTGCAGTGAACAGGATTTGAAAAAATGAATGAAGAACAAGATCATGCAGGTAAAATAATTTTAAATATGATTTTGAAATTATGATTATAGATATGATGAAGACAAGGCTTTGAGGATGAATGTAGTGAACCTCATATTCAACTAAAAGTTGGATAGGGAGAGCATTTGCAGTGTTCTCAAGAGTAGGTGAGTTGGTGAGCAGTGCTTAACTCTGGTTTGAAGAATTGTTTGCAGAAATCTCAGCAAAGTAGATCACAACTTTGAGAGCAGTGATGAAAGAGTCCAACAGAGGATTCTAAAGTGAAAAGGAAAGTGTGGCAGAACTTGGAGAATTCCCAACAGAGGTTGGATGAAAGAAGAATAGATGCGTTCTTGAAAAGTTGTAGAGTGAAGCCTAGAGAGAGAAGAAGAGATTGCTCAAGAGGTTCCAGCAGAAGGAGAACCAGTACTTGCGAAAAGCCCAGATTCGGAGGAAAGGATTGGTGAGGTAAGTGGCAGTAGGAGAGCTTGCTGTTGCAGAGGCTTAGTGCAGCTTGTGAGTGAAGAAATGATGGAGAAAGAGATGACTACTGATAGTCATAGCAAAGATTTTAGAGATTCTGAGAGAGGCCACAACATAAAAGAGGAAGAAGATGCCAGGACAAATGGCACGAGGAAGAAATTGACTAATGCAGAATATTGGAAAGAGGCAGCTGAGATCAGAGAACAATTTAATAAACTGAAGATGATGATAGAAGAAAGCCAGAGAGTTGGTTGGCTCATGAAGAAGAGAGTAAAATGGCAACCATTACAGTTGAGGTTGAGGCAAAAGGAGATTGCCTTATTGAAAGAGGGACTCAAAGAAGCTGAGTTGAGAAAAGATGGTTCTGTTTGTGAAGCAGAACAGAGTACAGATGAAGAATGGAGATCTGCAAGATATCTTGTGAGACATGGTGAAGGTTTAAGGCAACAAGAAGTTTGTCTTGCTGAAGAGGAAATCATTGATGATTTCCCGAGGTATTGGACAAGTCCAGATCAGCTGGATGATGTAAAGCCTTGTATTTTTGAACCCGACAATTGTGAGGTGGTTACAAGTTCTACAGGGGAAGAGGAACTCAGATTTCTTGAGTCAAGGATGGAATTTGAAGATTCCACATGCAGATCTGTTCAAAGGGAAGTGCTTGAGAAAGCAACCAAGACTGAATTTTTTTTTGGTTTTAAAACTAAAGAGTTGTGTATGTTTGCAGGTACATCACAGGGAGGTGAACAAGCTTTAAAGTTTGTTAAGGAGGAGAAATTGAATCTGAAATCTATTCAGATCAATGCTGAGATGGGAAGATCTCAGGAGGAATTGAAGACAAGGGAGTCTAATGAGAATATTGAGGCCAGAGATGAAGGACCATCTGATGATCGGTCAAGAACAAGTGAAGGTATAAAAGGTTGTGTGAGGTTCCCAAAATCTACTCCAATTGAAGTTGTTGAATTGTATAGGAGGTTGGATTTTCAAAGAAGAGAATTGGAGAAACAAAGGACCTATGCACAGAATAATTTGCTAAGGAAGCAGGGCAGGAAGGTTTTCATGAATAATGTTCATGAAGCAGATGATGGAAAGAAGGAGAGACTAGCTGACAGTCTCATGGAGGATGAAAATCAGCATACTGATTTGCTGACAGAGGAGTTGGGAGGAAACTCAGAACAACATACTGATGTGTTGTCAGAGGAGGAAGAGGTATTGAGACCTTGTAATTTTAGTGTTGAAGGTTCATGTGGTGATTATGCAGGGGAAAATGAACAGCAAATGCAAATTGTCAAGAAAGTTAATAAGAAGGAAACTATGTTAGCTGAAAACATAGTGAAGGATCATCATTTTAACATGGTGATTGGAACAGTGGAGATAACTCTAGAAGCTGAGGAGAAAGATAGTGAAGATTTTCTGAGTCCTAAAGAAGACTTCGAACTGTAGAGAGAAGAATTGGTGACTGAATTAGCAAGTGAGACCATTGGGTCTTGTGATTTTGACACTGACAGTTTTTTTGTGTTCACAGGTGATGCAGAAGGTAATCCATCATTTGGAATTGCCTTGAGAGAAGAAGAACTGTTGCAGAAAGAAGATGAGACAGTCATACCTCATATGCAGAAACTTGTTACTGTTGGTGACAGAGAAGAATTGGCTTGTCTGATGGGCCAAGAGCAGACTGTGGGGCAGATTTTTAAGACTGACACAACGATGAGGAACCAAAATTCTATTCTGATAGAAGGTGAAAAGGTAGAATTTGAAGAACTTGATTTGATTGCCAAAATCAAATAAGAAGGTCAAGGACAATTGCTGAAGATTGTCAAGGAAGAAGAAGAAGAACATGTTGAACCAAGTTTGCAGCATATTGATGAAAGGCTTAAGAATAGATGGCTGAAATGTTTGCTGGAAACAATTATACAAGAGGAAGGAGTTGCAGACACTAGAGTAAAATTGCCTGAAGTTGTGAAAGGAGCAGATACTAGTTTGTCAAATTTGATTATGCTTACTATTATAATGAATGAGTATGTTACTGCAGGAAGGGAATTAAATAAAAGTTTTTTTTTTAAGAGTAAAATTGCAGGTGATGAGCAAAAGAATGTTGCAGAGGGAGATATCCTAAGGGATATTCAGGAAGTTTGGTAGGAAGCCACAGAGACATCAACATGTGGGGTGACATCTGCAAAAGTAAAAACAATTACAGCAACAATCGGGGAGGTGACAGCAACAGCAGTAACAACAGCAACAACAAAGGCAGCTACAGCAGTAGAAGGTGAAGGCAACAACAGTGGGCAAAGTAAATTCTAGTCAAAGGAGAGGCTGGACATAGAAATTTAAAACATCAGAGAACTGATGATGGAGGTGTCTCAGGAGCAGCAGATAGTAGCAAGAAAGCAGAAAAAATTTGACAAAGGAAAGACAAGAAGAGACTGTGAAAGCATAGCTGGAGGTAAGATGCTGAAAAAGATATGGAGACCTGGAGAAGTGCAGTTGGAGTGTAATGCAGCTGTTGGACAGCAACAGAACAAAGTATGGGATCCAGGAAAACAAGGACTGAAGGCACATGATCAGGAGATCATGAACAATTTGAACCTTGGGAGTTTGATGCAGGGGCATTAGGCACAATAAAATACTTTGTATCTAAGTAGACATAGGGGGGTCTCATGTTTTTAAATTCTCATGTAATTATTAGTATTTTGAATAAAATAGTGAGGAATTGTAAATGTTCTCTAACCATTAGAGAACATGGGAGGAAGGTGATTAGTTAGGAATGTGAAGGGACAGTTGAATTAGGATTAGTTTCAGTTATTTTAGGAATTGAGTCTAACTTTAGGACTTTGGATAATTCCAAGAGTCTTTGTTGAGCTG
The DNA here is from genome assembly GCA_034641835.2 of Pinus albicaulis. Classification (NCBI taxonomy): domain Eukaryota; kingdom Viridiplantae; phylum Streptophyta; class Pinopsida; order Pinales; family Pinaceae; genus Pinus; species Pinus albicaulis. Next base: position 764,071,647 of record CM076574.1, on the reverse strand, counting down.
TTAAGGAAGCTGAACTGATTCATTATTAATTTGTATAAATGTAAGCCTACAGGCAGATAGAATAGCGATTCAAGAGGCAGAGTAGTGAGGTAGAAGGGCCATCGAATTGAAGATCTGGCCAACCAAGAAGTTGTAAGTGGATGCTTTTGTAATTGATGACATTTGTATATATTGATGAGGAATTTATTTCTAAATTCTGTGTGAAATTTACATGTATTCTTCGGATTTTGTATGAGGAATAATTGAGTTTCTGTGGACAAGTGTGAAACTCTGTGTTATGTGTTGAAATGGTGACTCTGTGTGAATTAGAAAATTGATATAAACTTGCATTCATATCAATTAAGGAAGATCGATCACTGAAAGGATCGATCATCCTGGAGAAGGATTGAATTCGAATTTTAATTCAGGATTGACAATTGGCATATGGTAATGTTGTTTGAAACCCCATATAATGCGTAGAGCTGGAGTGATACATCAGCGAAGATTTAATTAAATAGAGATAAAATATCTGGTTGCCAAAATGATGAAATCGAAATAAATGGAATAAATCTAGAGGATAAATGCACGAAACTGTATAAAGACCGAGTCATTCGAAAGAGGCAAGTTCATATATAATAATAGAGTCCGCAAAACCGTTGGAGAAGGAATAACTGTTAACGTAATTGAAGAAGTTAAAGTCGAGAGCAAAGAATGTATGCTGAGAGGGTTTGAATGCTCAATGAACCCTCGGCCTGCCCGAGCTTTGATTTGTACCACACGGAACGAGGATTTAATTGCATGCAATAACAAAAGATGTAAGTTGACTATGTTATAAATTTCGCTGCAACGAGAAGACTATACATACAAGAAAATGCGTTGGTTAATAGTGTAGTTTAGAAACGGAACTGGAAGCATTGAATAGATCGGACTCGAAGTTGAATGGAATGGTGTGGAACCTTGAAGATAAGGAGTGGAACTGGAAATTGAACAGTGTGGGTGGTTTCCGAAATCAAACTAGCAGTATCGCATGGTGTTTTGAGCGGTAAGTTGTTTTGAGAAAAAATATTCGATATCACTCGTTAGAGGACGTGTGGCAATAAGTGGTACTTGAAAACCATTTATGTCGCGTCAATTTTGAGAATTAAAACTCGTGCATCTCAATAGCGCGATATCCGTTGGTTGTACATCTAATTCGGTTATAGAGAGCGATGAATGATCCACCGTTGGACCATAAATGAATTTTCAAGGCAATTAATGGTAAGGTAAGTTAGTGATGTGCCGTGGGCCCGAAGCTTTCATTAATATAGTGCGGGTGACATTCGATGGTGAGTGTGATGGTTGAATGATTGTTACAAAGGTTCGTATAATATTTGTTGACGTGGGATTAATTAACATCTATATGCATTGGGTATTAATTAAAACAAGTTCGAACTTTTAAATTGAAATGTCTGTGTACTTCAAACGCATATGAAGAATGGGTATGTTGAGTCTAGTTCTTAATACTTTGGTTCTTAATAAAAGACGAGGGTTAAATTTAAAGTGAGCTGGTAATGTAAGAGTTTAAAGCTTGCATTGGGTTACATAAGTGCGAATGTTGATTCGCATTTGAATAAAGTGTGAGAACCGAAGTTTACATTTGGGTTTAATTGAACTTGGAATAATTGGTTTGAAAGTTCATAAATGGATAAATGAAATTAATTGGTATGCTGCGGCATATTAGATGATGGGGTTTTATCATATAGTTTTAATCATAAATTGAATAGCAAAGCTTCCGCATGAGTTTTAAAGATTGCCCAGATAGTGAGATTGAAAATTATATTGAGAACTAAATTGGGTCATGAAATTTTATATACACAAGAGAGTGTGATAGTGGATTGAGAGGTTAGCCCGGGCATCACAACTCAAGCCATATGATTTTTCGAGCATTCAGATTTGACTACTCAAACAAGTACCTCAAACCATAGTGATCAGACTACAATTCATTTTTTAGCCCATCAGATAATGTCTCCACCTCTTAAGAGCACAGATGATAGCTGCCAATTTGAAATCATGTGCAACATATTTTTTCTTGTGGTCTTTCAACTTTCTAGACTCGTAACATAACACATGTCCATTCTCCATAAGCACTCTGTCCAAACCCTCTCGGCATGCATCAATGAATACCAGAAAAATCCTCATTTGGATCTGTTATCTTCAGTATTGGTGCACTTGTTAACAGAGCCTTCAAATGTGGAATGACTTCCTCACACTTAGAGGTCCATTGAAATTTCAAAACCTTTTCTCTGCAACGAAGTGATATATTGTGCAGTCCTAGAAAATCCTTCAATGAAAATTTTGTAATGATTAGTTAACTCCATAAAAGACTTGAATTTTGTAACATTCTTTGGTGTTGGCCATTCCTTGATGGCCTTAATATTTTCTTGGTCTACAACTATCTCATCCTCCAAAATAATATGGCCTAAATATGAATATGCTTTTGATAGAAATAAAACTTACTGATATTAGCATACAGTTGGAGTTCTCAAAGCACCTGTAAAACTAACGTCAGACATTGCTCATGCTCCCTTCTAATTTAGAATACCCCAATATATCATCTATAAAAGCGATAAAAAAACTTGTCTAAGTATTCTCGAAATACACCATTCATTAAACACATGATTACACTTGGCGCATTGGTTAATCCAAAAGGCACCATCATGATCTCATAATGTTTGTAACAAGTTCGAAAAGTTGTTTTACTGATATCTTCCTCCTTAATTCACAATTGGTGATATCCTGACCTCAAGTCAATCTTTTAAAACGCCTTAGCTCCTCGAAATTGATCAAATAAATCATCTATCCCTAACAATGGATATTTATTCTTGATAGTCATTTTATTCAATTTCCAAAAATCCACACATAAGTGTAAGATTCCATCCTTTTTCTTAACAAACAAGACTAGAGCACCCCATGGCGATATACTGGGTCAAATTTACCCCTTCTTCAACAGCTCCTCCAAATACACATGCAATTCTTGGAGCTCTGGAGTGCTCATTCTGTAAGGTTTCTTGGATACAAGATCAACTCCATGCATCAAATAATTGAGAAATCTATATCCCTCCTCAAAGGTGATCCAGGGATTTTCACAAATACATCAACATGTTCTCTCAACATTGGATAATCTTCCAATTTGTCTTGTTGATGTCTATTGGGTTCCTCCAAATGAACTACCAGAACATGAAAACCTTTTTATAAAATTGTTTCTTAACTACAGGGTTGATATGTCTCGAACAAATATTGGTCTAGGGATTCCCAAGACCTGCCTCTATGAACCTTTGTCATCAACACAGGTAAAAAATGTATTATAACAATCCAAATTTGAAGGATGTTTCTCTAGCCAATCCATACTGATCAAGAAATTATATGATTGTTATACAGTAATTTGTCACCGTCCCTACAATCCCCATCTCGCCCATTGGAGGTTCATTTCTGTGACCAATAAGTAGTGTCATGCCTTGCAAATACCATAATTGAATCCCTTGCCATGAGGACAACATTCCTTCTGTTGATGATTTCCTGAGCAGACCCCTAAAAACACCTGTTTTTGCCTTGGCGCTTGTAGCCCGTTATGTCCTCTCTCCAATGAGGAAAATTAACACTAATCCCTCGCCAGTTGGCGCTCTGTCCCAGTTAAGCACCCGCGGCAATATGCTTATGGAAAGTTTTTTAAAAAAAGAGGTGAAGTTTCGATTACAACAACTTCGTGGATGAGTCATGAGCAGTGGTTTCGACTGAATAACCACGGCCTTCCTCCTTTGGCCTCTTGTTTTCACCTTATGGGGAACCTCCCAAGAAATAAGACCTCCCTTCCACTATTGTAGGGATCCCAACCTCCTCCTCTCCTTTATAAATATAGCCATCTTCCATTGATGAAGGGGTTGAATGGTTGAGCCTTAGTAGTCTTAGTAGCCTGAATAGAGCTGAATCGATTGTAAGGAGATTATCATCAGACAGTCGAAGAGAGAGAGACTTGTCCTTTTCCCGACGAGCTTTACCGAGATGTACTCCTCTATCGACCTGCCGAAGGAAGATCCAGCGTCAGAGCTCAGGTTGTATCTTTCTTTGTTCTGATTAATAATAAGTGACTTCGATTATGGTTCCACTCATATGTTCATGTTTTATGCTATGATTTGTGTCTTCTCTGACTGATACATAATTGCATGTATTAGGTTTTACGCTTGTTTGTTTGTTGTTTCTTCTTTTACGTGCAGGTGTTCGATCGCATTGAGCGGGAGAATTGTGATCTTCCAAAGCAAGGGACGAAAGCGCCATCTTCTCCACAAATGATGGCAGCGTAGGACTTAAGGTAGGCCTCTTGTCACATCTTGGTCTTTTGCGATTAGGAACTTGCGTCTTAGCGTGACTCGGTTGTCGCTAGACTCGATCTGGGCTAGTAGGGATCGCCTCTGTTCTCAGAGGGGATTTACCTCTCCAACAAACTGACGCCTCCACTGGGGAGACATTGATTGGGGTTTGTCTTGTCTTTTCGGTTGATTTTGGTCTTTGTCTGCTTGATCAACTCTTCTTTTTCGCTTTTTTCTTGTGTTAAACCTCTGTTCAGCCCCAAAGGATCATATCTGACCTCTGCTTTTCCGAAATTTTCATCTTTTCATGGTTGGCTTGATTGGCGCAGTTTCCACCCTGACAGTCGCGCCCATTGGCGCAGGTTGCCAGTATTTCATTTGCGCCATCCCCTGTCTGGCGTGGATTACAGCCAGACAGTCGCGTCATCTCCTGTAGGTGCTATGGTTTTCCGTTGTTCGAAAATTTCTTCTGGTCAGTACTTTGCTTCTAGGTTTGTTTTAGATTTTGCTTGAAGTGGTGAGTCTGGTCTTGGTTGGGAGAAATTATTTGTTTTTTCGTTTTCAGGCGTTGGCGCTTGTTTTCAGTTTGCAACCTGCGCCAATTGGCCATTGGCGCTAGTTGTCAGTGAGCAAGTCGCGCCAGTTGGCGCTAGTTTCACCTACAAAAGTCGTGCCAATTTTAGGGTGTGTGAAAATTGAGATTTTTTACCTAAATCCTTCACCAATGTGTCTTTCCCTTCCGGTCTTTTCTCTGTATGAGCATAGATTACATTTCTCATTGTTTGAAACGTCTTCTTTCCATGATTGCTTGATGTAAAAGGGAATGAATGCCTTGTTTTGATCTCATGCTTTGGAAGTCCTCTTTGTGTTTTGTCACCTTTTGAGGAATTTCGTTACAAAGTATTTTGAAACAACAATTGCATTCTTAGTGTTTGTTTGCATCCCTTTTGCCTTCATCCTTTCATTAAGGAGATTTGCGTTCATTTAGTTTTCGTCTCAAAGTTTTCTTTTCGTTAAAATGCATTAGATCACATTGCATTGAAAAGTATTTTTGAGATTTATCATTTAACTTAGATCACATTGTTTAATGATTCAAAGCTAAAAATCGCTTCGAGTGCATTCTCTTTCATTAAAAGCATGCATTAAGTAGATTCTCATTTCATCGAAAAATGCATTGAGTGCATTCTTGTTCTTTCAAAAAAGGGAAATTGTGCATAGATTACAATTGCATAGTTTTCAAAAAAGAGGATTTTGCATAGATTGCATTGCATTATTCACATCGTTGAATGTTTGAAATTACTTTTGGACAGTGAAAGTCATCTAGTTTGGAAAATGTTTCGTTTTTAGTATTGTTGTTGGTTACATCATTGTTTGGAACTCTTCCCTTAACTAGATAGCATTCATCGAATTGAAATATTTTTTTCCTCATATAGCTGCATATAGGAGATTGTCAGGTGACATTCGGTAGGGCCTGAAAATTGAAACTTAATTGAAGATCAACTCTAAAATTTATTCAATTTACCTTAAGGCAACATTGAAAAATTAACGAAATATTTAGAGGTCTAGGCTAGTGACGTGTTCTGGCATCGTTAAACCTAGTAGCTGTTGTTCGCCTCTTGGCTTTAGACAACACTAGTACGGACTTGTGCTCCCCGTACCATCGCGTATATAAAGGGAGACCCCACTAGGTTGCTATCCTTTATCCATAGGAAGCCGAGTCTGCCGCCTTATACCCGTGATACACCGGACACAACATCCGGGGAGATTGCCTGCACGTACGTCAAGTCCTTGGTTGAGTTCTCTTTCATTTTGAAACTAAGGTGTATATTGCAGTTCACGGATATCTGGTACACCCTTGCCTAGAATTCCAGAGTAGTCATTTTGATCTTTTCTGACTCATTAAATTTGAAAGGATCATCAAGCGCTTGTCCTTTCACACTTGTTTCTAATCTGAAAGCGATAGAGTCACCTTTTGCCTGTTTCTTGACTCTTAAAAGATGAAGCAACAGAGTTTTTTTTCAATGTTTTAAAAATTAACTACCCAAGAAATATTCCTAGTTAAAGTTAGTTTCCTTAGGGTGTTGTTCTAAAGCTGTTTCTAATGGCAACTTTTCCTAAGTTCACCAACCAAGGAATCCTCTCCAATGGGAATCTAGGTCATTTTTCTCCTTTTGGGAATGTTGGTGCTCCTTACATGGCAACGTTGTCCCTTCCTGGGTTAACTGTTGGGTTGCCTGTTTGGTTGTTTTCAACCTCTGTGGTCCCGAATGTCCCATCTACTGTTCAATTAGTTCCTCCACCTAAACAACATCATGTTGATTCCAAGGTGGACCTCTCCCCTTCTTCGCCTGTTTCTGCATCCTCCTCTTCTACTTTTCCTGGTGAAAGTCTGGATTCGAGTAACCAAGTGGCTAAGAAGCAGAAGAAGAAGACAAAGAAGAAGAAGTATGATAAGGGAGAGGCTAAGGTTGCAGCTACTGCTTCTAAAGCGTCTCCTCTTGACAAACCTTCCAACCCTCCGCGGAAAGTCAAGTTCCCCTGCATGTTGTGCACATGAGACGATCTTCTTCGAGACTGCCCTGGCATTCCCAAGGTGCTCGAAGTATGGTCCAATGGTCGTCCACCGTTTCCTTTGGCTTCCGGGAGTCAGGTTGGGGGCACGTCTTCAGCTAGTGCTAATAAAGCTCCTAAGAAACAGGGTAAGATCACCGATCCCTGTAAGTTGTGTGATGGGAATCATGCCATTCACCTTTGTCCGTATATGGATGAAGCCAAGAGAGTTTTGGACAACTCAACCGTTTCTACACCATGCCTTCCAACTAGTTATAAATAGCTTTCTTTGAGTCCTCCACCAGCTGATCCTACGATTAGTCAAGAGTCACCCTTGGTTGATCCCACTCCCTTGGAGATTCCAAATCATGAATCCATCCCCGACCAACCATTGGTCGTGGGATCGGTTGAACTGGCCCCATCTGCGGTGCACCAGGTCTTTTCCATTGAGAGTGGACCTTACATCCCTCAGGTTCTTCTTGTTTCTTCAGATTCCTTAGACTTGGAGAAAGATTTTCCTGTCCCTATATCTCAAGAAGCTGCTCCTCCGCCTCCCGTGATAGAGGTCCCGGAGGATACCCCTCCCACCTTCGAGATGGAAGTCGTGGAGGACGCTCCTTCTTCTTCCGTAACACCAGGGGAAGACCATCTCGGTTCGATGGTAGCCCCTCCAAGTAGTTTTCTTGTGTCAAGCTCCTTAAAAAATGAAACAACCTCTTCGGAGCACATTTTTTTTTCTTGTGTCAAGCTCCTTAAAAAATGAAACAAGGTCGTCTAAGGATAGTTCTTTTAATGTGTCAACCTCGTTAAAATAATGAAACACTTTCCTGTTCAATTCGAGTCTTTGTTTAGATCTCGTAAAATCCCAGTCAAGTCTTTCTCTTAATCTCGTAACTTGAACCTTCACTCCATCTTCCTTTCATATGGACTGAAGCTTGGGGGGCATGTACCTTGAATTGAGTCACCATGCTGGGGGGCATGCTTACTTTTTCAAGCATAGTTTGTTTCCATTTCAAGCTTGTGTAAAAATGAAATCGGTTTCAAGCATAGTTTATCTTTGTTTCAAGCTTGTGTAAAAATGAAACCAACTTCAAGCAGAGTTTTCTAATTTCAAGTTTGTGTAAAAATGAAACCATTCCCATTTTACCTCTTGTGATTGCCATTTTATCAACCTGTTTTTCCAGATGAGCCTTGGTTTTCTCATTCCATCGTCACTATCTGTTTGGCCGATTATATGCCTTCACTTGGTTGTTTTACCTGTTCCTGAGGAACCGCTGTGATGAGTGGTCTTGTTAGCCAGCCTCTTGACCTTTATCTTGTTCAGAGCAGTTCCACCATTATCGGAACCAGTTACTACTCTTTATACCACTCGTTCCTCTAGGAGGAGTCAACTTTCAGCTCTTTTCTGACTCTCTAAACATGAAAATATTGCCAAGCCGCTTGTCGTTTTGATCTCGTTAAATTGGCTGCGAAAAAACATCTACCCAGTATACGTTTACCCCTTTTTCAGGCTGGGATAGATTATTTACGAAAAAGGAATACCCTAGCCTATCGCGACTAGGAGGTTTTCTCAGATATAATTTTCTACCTTTTTGGATCCGAGGAACTATTCACGAAAAGGGATTGTTGGAGTTTACTTTTCCGCTGTCTTTTCAAACTCTCTAAACATGAAAAGACGCCGAGTTCTTCCTTTGTCAAACTCGTTAAAAACTGATGACATCAGACTCCGTCGTAATGATGTTATTTGAGTTTCTCCTTCCTAGGGCTCGTTAAATGTACTAGGATGGATTCGTCCGAAGGGCGAACTTATATGACAAGCATATGGTATCCTCTTAAATCTTGTGTAAAAATAAAGAGGTACTCGCCAGAAATGGTGGGGAAAAAATGGAACCAGTATCATCGTCGTGTCGGCAGTATGTCGCTCTTGAACATGGCACTTGTCTGCATTCGTGTCAGGTTGTGGACATCTCATCTCGTTTTCCACTTGCCTCTGTTGCACTGAAAATTGTCATCCTGACATTCTGCTATGTGTATTAGCTCATTATCACTCATACTTCCTCCTTTAAAAGTCTAACATATCAGTTCCTCATGTCAAGCCTTGAAAATAAGAGAAAAGTTCCTAAAAATCTCCTTAACTCTGGTATCGCACTTTCTATGTATCTTGCCTACGGTCCCACACCTAATGTTCATGTCTCCTGCGTACCTGAACGCACTTTCTCTGTGTTATGGGTGCAGACCCCTGTAAATATTAAAAAGGTGAATGTAAACTCAAAAAATCTCACTTTAAGTAAATTCTAGAAGCCTCTAGAAAGAATCTTGCGGTGGCAGAACCGCTCTTTTGAGGTTCATGTATCCCTTACCTTATGGAGCTAACCCCTTGATGTGAGGAGATTATCCCTTTGAAGGAGGATTCTATCCCTTCATAGTTGGAACTAAAACCTCCTCTTTTCCACTATAAAAAGAGGCATTGGGTAGCCTCAAGGGGAGTTCAAGCTTTAGAATTATTTGAGGTTAAGTGTTGTTGGGATTCACACTCATTTAACTGAGATTTTTGTGAGGAGAGATCACATACCTCTATTTGTCTCAGTTGGAAAAGTGCATAGCTTATCAAATTAGAGGAGATTCCTGCTTTGGACCCTGGGAAGGCCTGTTCAACATCAAGGCTAAGGTTGTAAGGTTTTCCTTCTTTTAAAGTTAATACAAATGAATTCATTTTTCTCAATAAGCTATTAGTTAACTGTTTATTTAATGGATTCCTTGATCACCATGATAAGCATGATTTACGATGTTTACTATACAGGTATTATTTAATGTTTTCTTGTTTGTGACTACAGGTTTATGAAGATAACTCCTTCAAGTGCACGAGAGACAACAACTACTTCAAACAAGCATTGGACCTACGGTAAGTCTTTGACACCTCGATAGTGATTTTTGTAAATTGTATATGCTTAGAGAACGATAGGTTTATTTGGATGTTTGTTGCTAGATTACCTTTTGGTAATAGAGAGATCGATCTTGTCTGCAAGATTGATTAATACGCCTAACAAATTGGCGACTCCACTAGGGAAAGAACTTGTTGTTTTTGGTTCTCTTTTATTTTGATTTGAGGAAAAGTTTTTCCTGGTTTTTGATTGATAGATATCTGCCTGGGTAGATTAGGTTTTCTCTATTTTTGAAAATTTTGAAATATTTTATGTTTTTCTTTAGTTTTTCTAGGGACCGCACTTTGTTCTTTTGCACAGTGTGGGCAGTTTCGCACTTTCCTTAAGTAAACAGTGTGGGACTGCACCTGTTACTTCTGGAAGCCTACAGACCCTGTTAAAATTTTGGAAAAACTCTAGATTTATTTCTTCAGTTTATCTTTATTTTGATTTAGAGGTCTTAGAATCTGCCCAGATTGATGTTGTTTCTGTCAAAATCCTTTTGTGAATGAATTCCAACAGTATTTGTGTTTTGATGATTTTCTAGAAGTTTTTCATTTTGGATTGCTTTTCACTTGGTCTTTGTAGTAATTCGAAGCATTGGTAGTTTGAAATACCTCATATTACATTGGTCTTTTTTCCTTTTTGTTGAGTTTTACCTGATTGTGAAATCCATCCTTTAGATCTACTTGTTTCTTTGCAAATCTTCGAAAAAACTTTGCTATAGGTTTTGAATTTCATTTTTATTAAAAAACATATCTGAGTGTTTTCTGATTTGTTTGTTATTCTGGAAAAATAGATCCTTAGTTTACTGAACAACTATGTAAAACATTCTTCAAAAAATATTAAAGCTTTTATTCAATTAGATTTTTAAAGTTTGTAGATCTCAAAATTAGTTTTGTAGTTTTGAGTGCTTTTAAAATTTGTAGATTTCTTTTGAAGGAAATTTTTTTTTGTAGTTTCAAGTTTTTGAAAGTGAAAAGATTTTGTTGTGAGCTTTGATAATTTGTCTCATTTTTAGTTAGTGTTGAAAAGAAAAAAATATTTTTCTTCCAGTTATTCTCTATGTTCAAAGAAAGAATTTTTTCTTAAAATAATTGCATTCTCGAACTCTTTCTTTAGCTAGAATTTCATTGAAAGAAAACGAATTGATTATCATTTTTAGGTGCATTTTTAGTTTTTTTGGAAGTCGAGTCTTCACAACATCAAAGTTTCATTTCTGTACCTATTGACTTAATAAACAGCTCATAAAATTAACGCTCAATTAAAATTCATCTAGTAATCTTTTTATTTCTAGGACTCTTATCACCAACATAGCTTAGGCTAGTATCTTGGAGTAGGGAGTAATTAATTCTCCAAGATAGTAAAACCAAACAAGTAGATAAATCTTGCGGTAGGAAATAAATCCAATTGTAACTAGTATATTCTGGGAAGCTTCTCTTAAAGAAGTCAATCACAAGATCATGTCCGAACCTTTGAAACAATCAATTATGTTTCATTGGGAAGGATAGAATATTTTGCGCACATTTTAAATAGTAAACCTAGGATTAACCATTGTCGAGGAGCCTGGGGTCACTTGTCGGTAAACCTCGAATTAACCATGTCGAGGAACCTTCAAGGGGATTGAGCTTTGTTACTCTGCCCTTGCGTGTGGGATCAGATCGTAGATTGTTCCCCCAATTGTATTTGTTACTGTTGGTAACCTTAGTGTCCAAAAACTTAATATTATTTCCTAAGGTGACGGTGAAGGAAATATCTCACTGTACCTGGAGCAGACGTCGACTAGAGTCACTTGGACTCTCTGGGGGGTTCTCTTCACACGAGATGATTTTGTGAAGAAACTTGTGTCAGTCTGTTTCATTAAGCAGGTTGTTAGGGTAACTGTTCCAATCGCCCTTTCTGTATTAAATTTCTACTAAGTTGGATTTCATCACCAACTAGTGTTTTTAGTACGGGAAGTTTACTGTTTGTGTGTGGTTTGAACTCTTAGATTTTTAAGCATGTGATTCAGCTGTTTGTTTTTTTTTAGATACTTTAGGTGTTTTTATTGAAATTTTTCTTTGTTCGCGTGTGATTAGTTAATATTTAATCGTGGCGGAATTGCCAAGACAATCCCGGAGACTTCAAGGGAAACCCACTGAATATACACCAGGTAATCTTGAAGGGCTACGTGCTCTAGTAACATCTAGTAGCGGTAGAATTAGATCAACAGAAGTTGGAACTTCATCTATAGTTGTTCACCCTGATCATCAAACACCCACGATAGAACACATTCAAGAACCAATTTTAGTTTCGGAAGTTACTGGTAGTATTTCTCCTTCCAGTGAATTAGCTGATGAACCTAAAATTTCTGAGCCTGAAACTAAACCTTATGTTTTGGAAACATCCTCAGGATTTATTACACCAACTTCTAGCGATCTTGGTTCACCTAGGGCAAGAAATATTGTCACTGAAGATCTTCCATCTGGCCTCATTTCTATTGAAGAACTTACTAGTCCAGATGAAGAGTTATCTCTTCCCGCATCCCCTCAGTCTTTAAATCTTAGGGAGTGTGAATCTATTTTCTACAGCCCTTTTCGAACTGATGCTTGGTATCTATCCTTGACAAACTTTTTAGAGAATCTGGGTCTTGCTTTTTCTCCACCTCGAATTCCATTTCATCCTACACCCAGAGGTTACTACCCGTCATCCATTATGGCAGGGGAGTCATCCATGTTTTCCCAGAAACCGAAAGCATTTTTACATAGTGGTCCTTCTGTTCCTTCGGGATATCAGGCTCTATCTGGTACTTTTTCTGGAGCAGCTTCTCAACCAATTAAACATGTTTTATCATCTGGTCTTAGTGGAATTAAAACTGAAATGTCGAATGCAGAGCAAATCTTTATGATGTATGGTAATATTATGAATCCTCAACCTCAAGGCAGTCAGTTACCGCCTGGAGGACAGCTTCAGAAAAATCAGTTACTGCCTGGCGGGCAACCTCAGGGTAGTCAATTACTTTCGGCGGGGCAACCTTCAGGCAATCAGTTACCACCAAGGGGGCAACCTCAAGGTAGATTTTTCCCAAGACAAACTATGGAATCATATTATTTTGGAGGAAAACCTCAAGGGCAGTACATACCTCAAGGTTATCAACCTCAAGGACAGTACATACCCCCAGGTCAACCCCAAACTCAATATGCTCCTCAAGGTCCTTATCAACCCCAGCCTCAATACGTGCCTTAGGGTTATCAACCTCAAGCTGAGTACCCAATTCAAGGTTTCCAACAGCCTTCTGGTCAATCATCTGTACAAGGAGCCAGAAATTTACCACTTACTTATCAACCCTACATTCAACCAGGCTATGGTCCTTACATTCAACCTTCTATGGGACAATACCCTGGAATGAATATGGTGTGGGATCCATCCCAATATCAACAACCTATGCATACTAATGTGCAGTTGTCTTCTCAACCTGTTCAGCCTTTGTTTTTTGGTCCAACCCAGCAGCCTGTCCAGCCTACTATTCAAACTTTTGCACCTAGTTCTGTTCAGTAGTCTGGGCCTAGTACACCTCAGACTCTGCCTCAAACTGCTGCAACTGCTGCAAGATCTGTTAAACCTATAACACTTGTTTCTGGAGTATCTATAGCTCCAAGTTCTTATATCCCTGCATCCATGCAAATCCCTCAAGTCTCTTTGTCCCAGTCAGGATCTTCAGTTCAGATGCTTGCGAGACAAGCTGGTACAAGTACGGTGGTTACAAGTCAACCACAATTCACGTATCAACCGTACCAGGGATAGCCTCAATTCGGTCTCATTTCACAAAATCTAAATTATCAGTATCAAACGTACCCTGGCTATACTTATCAACAGCCTCAACAACCCCAGTTTGGTCCGATTAATCCTGGTTACCCAGGAGGTTACACAATTCCTAATGAAAATCCGATTCCCAGTTATCCTGGGTATCCTCCTCCCGGAACTTCTTTGGCTACTCAAGGTTTTCATGACCCTAACCATCAATTACCATTTATTTCAACTTCGGATTTACCTGATTTGACGCGCCTTACGAATGATCTAATTTTCTATTATCTGTACTGGTCGCCAATGCTGCATAAGTTTCCCACTGATATACCAAAATTTGAAGGTAAGTCAGGAGAGGATCCATCAAATAACGTTATGACTTATCACCTCTGGTTTGCGTCTAATTCAGTAATTGATGATTCAATTTGCTTACGTCTTTTCCAAAGAACTCTTATTGATCTTGCTACCAAATGGTACATTGAGTTACCACAAGGCTCTTTTAATAACTTCAGTTAGTTAGCAACTGCCTTCTTGACTCATTTTCAGTTGCCTATCAGATACGACAATGGCACCAAACTATTAACTTCACTAAAGCAATCCACGTCCACATATATTTCTGATCATATTCATGAATGGCGACGTAGAAGGCGTTTGGTGAAAGTTTACATTCTGGATCAAATTTTGGCGGAATGGTTTGTTAAATCATTGTTACCCAAAATCACTGAAGACGTAGCTAAGGCCATAGTTGTTACTAAGGAGCAAGTGATTGCTCAAGCTCAGTAACTTGACCACGTCTATACGCAGTCAGGTACTTTACATGAAAAAATCCCCGATCTTCCAAAACAAGGTCAAATAGCTGCAGCTCCTTCAGGGTCTCATGCCGCTGATGGTATGATTGGTACGGTCAATACGAAAAGAAAGAATAAATCTTCAAAGAATTATTTTCCTATTATAACTTTACTTGATTCCCTGAAGGGAGAATCTTCCCCCGAAATTTCTGCCGACATTCATGTCGTAGAGACATCTACGACCAAATCTAAATCCGGCGGTAAAAAGAAAGGGAAGAATAAAAACAAAAAGAATTCAAAAGAGAAAACTGATAAAAATGAATCCAATGACGAAAAACGAAAACCTCGCTATCCTTGTTACATTTGTGACGAAGATCATTTTACTAAGGAATGCCCACAACAAGCAGAGGTTGCAAAATTCGTTAAAGGTTCACAACAACCTGATGTCTTGAAGGATCCTTTTCCAACTCAAGATAGTAAGATGGTTGGTTCTACCTCGAATGCCTCAGAAGAACCTATTTTGATGATGTCTCATGTAAGGATAGCAACGCAATCGCAAGATTATGGTAGTAAGAATCTTGTTTATGGTAAAGAGGTAGAATATTCTAGTGAAAACACATCAACTACACCTCCTCCTATTTCTGGTCCGCTACAGATCAAGAAACAAAATCCAGACTTAATAATCAAATCGCCTGCTA
The DNA here is from genome assembly GCA_034641835.2 of Pinus albicaulis. Lineage (NCBI taxonomy): Eukaryota > Viridiplantae > Streptophyta > Pinopsida > Pinales > Pinaceae > Pinus > Pinus albicaulis. Next base: position 764,056,585 of record CM076574.1, on the reverse strand, counting down.
AAGGTGTTCTTCGTAAATCAGCTTTCAATCCACATGCGAGAGCTGCTTAGAATTACAACATTGTTGAAGATTTAGCTATTTCCCCTTCAGCAATGTCGGCTTTGGAAGTGTTGCAATCATGCCCAGCACAGTGTAAATTACTTTTTTCTGCCATAGGAGTTGTCAATATTCAGGATTCGAACCTTATAATCTTTGATTTAGAGAATAGTATACCTCGCCTACCTCACCAAATGGCTTTCCAAATTCCAGTGTTAGTCAAAAACAGACCAATATATTGGACTGTGATTGATGAGGGAGCTTCGATGTGTATTATGTCCATCCAGTGTTGGAAATCGCTTGGTTCTCCTACATTCAATCAGTCTCCGACAATTCCAAAGGCTTTTGATGGCCGAGGTTTCCATCCTTTTGGTATTTTGCAGGATTTACCCATAGAGGTCGAAGGTAAAACTGTAAATCTAGATGTGGAAGTGGTTGATGCCCCTCTAGATTACAACCTTCTCCTAGGTCACAGTTGGTCTTATGCTATGATTTCTGTTGTTCCTTCGGTATTTCAGCTCATAAAATTTCCACATCAAGGAAGGATTGTTACAATAGATCAGTTAAGTTATTTTTCTTCCAATCTAGCCTCTACAGAAACAATCCAGCACGTTGGTAAAGCGGTTATCCCTTACAAGGATGTTGGAGTAGTTTTGATTAAAGATTCTGGTTTACTAGGAACTTTTTCCTTTCCTCCTCCCAACGTATCACCTTCTATCGCAACTATTCATATGATTTCGTCTGACACTATTATATTTGATGATCCTTGTATCATACCTTCTGACTCTGAGTTAGATTCATTTGATGGCATGATGCCTTTGAGTCCATTTGAAATTGCCTATCAGGCTGTACAGTCACTTTTCGATGCTTCTTCAACCGAAACTGATCCAATGAATGGGATCCATGAGGAATCACTTTCTATATCTAATTCAGCCACAACGAAATTTCCTGATCTTGTTCATACTGATGAGAAGATTCATGAACTTTTGTCTGTTGACGATTTACCATGGGAAGATCTACATCATCGATCTTCGTTTTTACCTGAGCTGGATCATTTTGAAGATGATTTCGCTTCTATTTTTACTGATGAATATGTCAAAGAACCACAGAATCCATTGCAAAATCATGATTCTGAGTTTAATTTGGAAAATATCTCTCGAACGATTCCAATTGACATTTCAGTAAAGCCAGGAATAATTGAAAACATTCATATAGGTGCTTGCTGTATAGAAGATGAAATTCAAGCTTATAAAGCCCTATTTCAAGAATTCTGTGATGTGTTTGCCTGGTCCTATGAAGAAATTCTAGGAATCGATCTGTCAATTGTCGTACATGAAATCAAGACTTACCCAGATGCCAAACCTATCCGTCAATGTCTACGTCGAATACATCCTAGAAAAGCTGCTGCTATCAAAGCTGAAGTTGAGAAATTACTTCGTGCAGGTTTCAATTATCCAATTCCTTTAACTGATTGGGTATCAAATATTGTTCCTATTACTAAAAAATAAGGACTGATATGAGTATGTATCAACTATAGGGATATTAATCAAGCTTGTCCTAAAGACAATTATCCAACCCCCTATATCGATCAAATAATTTATGATTGTGCTGGCAGTGAAATGTTTTCCTTTATGGATGGTTTTTCCGGTTACAATCAAATAAACATACTCCTTGCTGATCAGCCAAAAACAACTTTCATTTGTCCATGGGGGACATTTGCTTATTGCAAACTACCTTTTGGATTGAAGAATTCTGGAGCAACTTTTCAAAGGGCTATGTCTTACACATTTCATGACATTAAGCACATTGTGCAGCCTTATCTTGATGATTTACCTGCTCATTCATCGCGTAGGGCCGACCATCTCACTCACTTACGAGCTATCTTTATGAGATGTAGGCATTATCGAATTAGGCTGAATCCACACAAATGTGTTTTCTGTGTAGAATCGGGTCACTTACTGGGATTTGTTGTTTTGAAAGCAGGCATTCATGTTGATCCGTCGAAGGTTGAAGCTATTGTCAATTTACATCCTCCTTCGACTCTGCACCAACTCCAAAGTTTGCAGGGGAAAGAAAACTTTTTACGTTGGTTCATTCCTAACTACGCCGAGCTAACAAAGGTTTTTACCTGGTTGTTGAAACAGAACGTTCCATTCTTTTGGGATGAGATCGCTGATCGATATTTTGATGCACTTAAACACACGTTGACCCATGCACCATTATAAAGCAAAATTTTTATGTCGGTTCATTCCTAACTACGCCGAGCTAACAAAGGGTTTTACTCGGTTGTTGAAATAGAACGTTCCATTCTTTTGGGATGAGATCGTTGATCGATCTTTTGATCCACTTAAACACACGTTGGCCCATGTACTATTATTGAATCCTCCCAACTACAACCAGGACTATGTTTTGTACCTCGCCGCCTCTCATTCCACAATTGGGATGGTTTTAGTTCAGGAAGACGAATCTAACACTGAACATGTGATTTACTATCTTAGTCGAAATCTGCATCTGACTGAGATCAAATACACGCATGTGAATAAATTGGCCTTGGTAGCTGTTCAAGCTGTCCAAAGATTTAGACACTACATCTTATTACGCAAAACCACAGTAATTTCTGACTGTAACCCTATGATGTATATTTTAACCAAAAAATTGCTAGGGGGCAAGTATTCCAAATGGATAGTTATCCTGCAAGAATTTTACTTGGAATTTGAAAAATCCAAGGCAAAGAAATCTTTGGTTTTTGCTAAACTGATGTGTGATTTCCCCTCTACTAATACTAAAACTATGGCAGAGGAGCCCATTGCGGACGAATCCTTGTTTTTTATCAGTGCTCTTGATCCATGGTATGGGGATATTATCGTTTATCTACAAACCCAATATTTTCGGCCTGAAATCTCACGATCTCAGCAACAGAAAATATGTTTCCAATCCCAACAATACAATATTATTGGTGATACACTCTATCTTCATGGAGCGGATTCTGTTTGCTGACGTTGTCTTACTCATGAAGAAGCTGAGAAGGTTTTAAATGACTGCCATTCTGGAGCATGTGGCGATCATATGTATGGGTATGCCACAGCCCAAAATATATTACGCGCTGGTTATTTCTGGCCGTCGTTATTCAAATATTGTATCTATGAAGTCCATAAATGCCACAATTGTCAACTTTTTTATCGTAAGATGCGTGTGCCACCCGCTCCTCTTCACCCTATAATTGTTTTCGGTCCTTTCGAAAAGTGTGTTATTGACTTTATTACATGTAACCCTCACTCGGCCAGGGGTCATGCGTATATTATCTTAGCGGTAGATTATTTTACTAAGTGGGCCGAGGCGATGCCTACATTTTCGGCTGATGGCAAGACTACTGAAAATTTCGTATTCAATCACATAATTGCTAGATTTGGTGTTCCTCAAGCCATTATTACAGATCATGGAAGTCATTTTCGAAATATCATGATGACTGAAATGACAGATCAAATTGGCCTGCGCCACAATAGTTCTACTCCATATTATCTGCAGGCCAATGGTCTGGTTGAAGCTATCAATAAAGTTTTAGTCACTATGATCAGAAGAATTATTAGTATTCATAAGACAAATTGGAATTCCATGTTATTTTCAGCACTTTGGGCATATCAAACCTCGGTAAAAACATCAACTGGTTTCACTCCCTTTCAACTGGTTTACGGTTTGGAAGCTGTGTTGCCGATTGAATGCGAAATTATGTCATTGAAATTAGCCATAGAATTACTCCCAGCTACGTCTGAAGAGGAGAAAATTTTTTTGTACTTGGCTCAGCTAGATGAGAATCGATGAAATGTTGCAATAGAAAACAAGGCTCATGTCAAACGAATAAAAGCTCAGTATGATAGAAGTGTTACCCCTCGGAATTTTTCAGAAGGAGACCTAGTCTTAGTTTATGATCAAGCCAACGATAAGCTAGGAGCTGGAAAATTCATGCCTATGTGGCATCGTCCTTTCATTATTAAGTGGAAGCTGGCAAATGGGTCCTACGAGCTGATAGATTTCGACAGTGTCCCTTTAGAAGAGATATTATGCTTAAACTTAGTGTGGAGATTTTTTGTTAGATTATATTTCTTTACTGTTGGTGTGTCTTAGATTAGAAAAGCATGCCTAGTTTAGAAGTGTGTTTTGTCACTATTCCTACTTATCTGAGTTTTACTCTTGATATTGCAGATGTTGACATCTCTTCAAACCTACATTGTTTTTGCTGATGGTGCTTGTCATAGTACACGGAACATTTCTTCCACAGCTTGGGTTATTTATTCACCCTTTGACGAGTTAGTATCCATGCATGGGGTAAGCCTTGGTCAAACAATGAATAACATTGCAGATTATAGTGTATTGATTGAGTTATTATCTGAATGCATATCATTTGGAATTCTGAGTTTGATTGTTAGGTTGGATTCTGAACTTGTTGTATTACAGCTCAACAGGGTTTATGCCATTAGAAATCTGGTGTTATTATGGTTATTTTTAAAAGTTCGTCTCTTGGAACGCGAATTTGATTAAATTGAATATCAGCATATTCCAAGACATTTAAATACATTAGCAGATGCAGTTGCCTCTAGTATGATAAATTTACATTTGCAATAATCAAAACAGTAAATTAAACAACATTCATAACATGTACACAGATTGTCGGTAAATAGTGATATATCATAGTATAGAAGTGTTTTCAAAAAATATACATCGTCTTTGATCATAGGTTGGAAACACCTTATGATTGGCAAAAATGGTAATACAAAAGGTCAAAAATATGAGTCTATGACATGATCATCCTATCACTGATGGTGATCATGACAAGAGACCATTGCCCAGGCCACCCTACATAGGAACCTCCTAAAAGGTCCTGGGACACCAATCACGTATCTCTGTAATCTGAGTGGAATATCATCTATGTCCATCTCTAGAATGTCTAGAGTCAGGCACTCTAGGTGATGCTCTAAATCAGAAAGGATCTCTGTTGATTGGCCTGCTAGGGCTAGTGCGGCTGCAGCTAGTTGTCTCCTTTCATAAGGCTGGAGATGGGCTGGTCACCGTGGGCCCACATCTGCATTTAAAAATTTTGGTTATTAATTTCAAGACGATTAAAATACAAAAAAAATTAGGACTTAGAAACTGTTGAAAATGATTTTACCTGAGTCATCCCACTGTTCCCCTGCTGGGAGAGTCATCTCTCAGTTGCCACAAAAATTTATCCCGACGTATGGAAAGTCCTCTGTAACAAAAATTTAGCATTCTAGCCAATGAAAATATGAAGGAGGAAATCTAATAATCTCAAAGCCCTCAAAAGCATGACGGGGCATCAATGCAACCCAACAAACCATCTTAGGTTCTCGAGGTCATCCAGCATCAACAGGAATGTTCTGCGGAGCTAACATGGGGATCCTCTCTAGAGCAAAGGTGACTACAATGGATCCATATCCAAAGTTATTTAGTTTTCCATTCTTTGCTCTGGTTAGTTGGCCTTTTACATTAGCCAACACAGCTTCACACCAGTTGAAAATGGTGCCTCGAAAACAGTCTATAGCAATGCGCATTTGGGAACCAGTAGCCACATGCAACGCTACGCTCCCACACAGTCTGGTAACAATAAATGCAATAACTTTTAGCTCGGGACGGATGATAGTTTTTATGTCAATCCGTTTGTCCCTAGGGTCTGCCTGATCATTACAGAACTCTTGTCGAAGACTAGCGACAGTCTGGCCACCTGGCCTAGTCCCAAACAGAGAAATTTTTTCACCCCTTTTGGACAAACCAGTCAGAAAATAGATATCCTCCAGCTCAATTTCAAGCCGGTGGCCGCCAATAATGAAACATTGGTCCTGTACGTTCCACCTGTTCACCAGCCATGTTAGGAGGTCTGCCTGTGCCCTCATGCCCTGAATGGCCCAAAATTTATACAAATCACATGCTCTTAATGCCTGCATTGTAGGAAAATGGAGCATTGTGGCATCATCTACGTCTTCATGCTCACGTTCTCTCCAAATTAGCATCTTTTTTATCCTACAATGCATAAAAAGATATATTAGAACAATATAATTTAAAAAAAATTGGGTGGAAATTGAGAAATTTATGTTTGAAATTTAATTGCATGGGGTCTGCACTTTGTTCTCATACACAGTGCGTAGGAACGCACGGGCACTGTGAGAAAAGTGTGGACCCACGAATTTTTTCTATGTAGGAAAAATTCGGGGTCCGCAAACATATTTTTGCTTAAAAAATGAAATCTAAAGCCTAAAAATGAAATGTAAACAGATGAAATATAAGATTACGAGGTCATGAATTACCTAGAGCAGACGGTTCTCAATTTCGTCAGACGGATTTTCCAGAATCTTCATAGGAACTTTTTTACCCAAAAGCTTTTACTTTTCACTCTGAACTCAAATGGTAAAAATGAAGTTAGAAAATGCCTTTTTATAATTTTTTTCAAATAAATGAATTTTTAATTTGTTTATTTTTCACTTTAAAAAGGTTATATCTGAAAGCATTTTTATTTATCTCAAACAGGTATGTGTAATGTTTCAAGTTTTTGTGCAGAAATTGGATTTTTCAAGAGAACTGATCATTTTTCAACAAAGAGCATACTTTTATCACTTTTTCGGACTCTTTCAAAAAATTTACAAAAAAACGAAACATTGGAGTCCTCTTTTAAGCCCTTTTCAGACTCTCTAAACATGAAAAGATTCCCGAGCACTTGATTATTCAAACTCGTTAAAGTAAATGAATGATAGTCCTTTCAGTATAGGTTTACCCCTTTTACGGACTGAAATGGACTATTTACGAAAAAGGTATAAGTTGACTAAATACGGTCAATAGAGTTCTCTCCCGCATTATTTTATTCTTTTTCGGGCTCGAGAGACTAAACTTACGAAAAAGTACACCCACGGAGTTTTCTTAAGTTTTTCTTCTGACTCCCTAAAATTGAAAAACACCGAGTTTCTCCTATACTGGACTCGTTAAAATTTAACAGTAAAGGACCTGTTCAATTTTAAATAGGAACGAACCACTCCTTCTTAGGGTTCGAATTTTAAACTAAGTTGGACTCATCTGAAGGATAAGCTTATAAACAAGCAAATGTTATCCTCCTCAAGCTTGTCAAAAATAAAGAGGTACTTGCCAGAAATGGTGGGGGAAAAGAGAGAAAAACGAACCTGTTTGTTACATTTTGATTATTCGGAAAACCGTTAACCACTCTTGAACATGACACTTTTGTTCACCTGGGTTGGGAAAATCCTTTGCCTAATAGTTAATCAAACCATATTGAAAGTCTTCAGCCGGTTTCTGGGTATTAGCTTTGGGTCAATTGTCACCAAGCCATCTGCAGTGTCGTTATGTGTTCAAGAGGATAGTTCAAATAAACCATTCATCTGCAAAATATCTGTCATCCATTTTGACCATCCCTGAGTCAGTCCTTGCCAATATATTTTCAAAACTTGATCTATGATTTCGTGTTGTGGGCTTGCCTACGACGGATCACTTTCTATCGACGATAGCTCATTATCTAGGAAGTTGATCTAGAAATCGTCAGTACCTTGAAATCTGCATGCCTTAATGGCAGGTTTCTCGCCTTCGACGACGGGTTGCATCATTGACCTTCGATCGAATGATTCCGTGACATGTTCGACTTCAGCTCATTCATTCACATTTCATGGATTGTACTGAGTACTTTGAGAGCCATTGACATTACTGGTGGTTACTCTCACACTTGTTAATAGTTTACATCATTGACTGGTAATCAAGTGGTTTCTACCATGTTCGACTTCGACACATTCGTTCACATGGATAGAATCGTACTAGTTCGAGATGCGGAAATCAAGACCCTGGATCTAGTTTCTACCATCCAGGCTGCGAGGAATTTTGTTATCATTCATACAGTAGACTATTTATAAACAGATGGCTGCGTCCATACTGTGTCTACACATGTCTATACTATGATGTATTCAAAATCATTCCTGTATCAGAAAAATTTAAGTTAGTTCTAGTTAGTTTTGATCTGAGTATGGGAATGCCTACCTCAGCGATGATATGTATACATATATATTTTGCATTGAATGTTTTTACAGGTTCCGACTGGGGTGTCCACGGGATGATCCTTGAAATGATAAAGTATTGCACTCTTCATATATGACAGACTTCAGCTTCATCTATTTCAGACTTTGCACTTTAGGGGGCAATTTGTTACACTAAAAATTGTCATCCTGAAATTATGCGATGTGTATGAGCTCATTATTACTCATACTTCCTCCTTTGCAAGTCTAACATATTAGTTCCTCATGTCAAGCCTTGAAAATCAGAGAAAAGTTCCTAAAAATCTCCTTAACTTTGGTGTCGCACTTTCTCTATATCTTGCCTGCGGTCCTGCACCTAATGTTCATGTCTCCTGCGTACCTGAACACACTTTCTCTGTGTTATAGGTGCGGACCTCTGTAAAGATCAAAAAGGCACAAGTAAACTCAAAAAAGCTCACTTTCAGTAAATTCTAGAAGCCTCTAGAAAGAATCTTGCAGTGGTAGAACCGCTCTTTTGAGGTTCATGTATCCCTTACCTTATGGAGCTAACCCCTTGATGTGAGGAGCTTATCCCTTTGAAGGAGGATTCTATCCCTTCATAGTTGGAACTAAAACCTCCTCTTTTCCACTATAAAAAGAGGCATTGGGTAGCCTCAAAGGGAGTTGAAGCTTTAGAATTATTTGAGGTTAAGTGCTGTTGGGATTCAGACTCATTTAACTGAGATTTTTGTGAGGAGAGATCACATACCTCTATCTGTCTCGATTGGAGGAGTGCAGAGCTTATCAGAGTAGAGGAGATTCCTGCTTTGGACCCCAGGAAGGCCTGTTCAACATCAAGGCTAAGGTTGTAAGGTTTTCCTTCTTTTAAAGTTAATACAAATGAATTCATTTTTCTCAATAAGTTTTTAGTTAACTGTTTATTTCATGGATTCCTTGATCACCATGATAAGCATGATTTACAATGTTTACTATATAGGTGCTATTTAATTTTTTCTTGTTTGTGACTACAGGTTTACGAAGATAACTCCTTCAAGTGCACGAGAGACAATAACTACTTCAAACAATAATTGGACCTATGGTAAGTCTTTGACACCTCTATAGTGCTTTTTTTAAATCGTATATGCTTAGAGAAAGATAGGTTTATTTGGCTGTTTTTTGCTAGATTACCTTTTGGTACTAGGGAGATCGATCTTGTCTGCAAGATTGATTAATCCGCCCAACAGTTGTACCTCTTATTTTTCCTGCCCTTTTTTTATTTTCTCTATTTTTGTGTTTTTGTTTTTCTAATTTTTCATAAATAAATGTTATGTACAATGAATGAAAGCTTCAAACTAGGAATTTTGACAAAAATAGTGCTTGAACATCCTGCCGTTGACAGGACCTCCAAATAACTCTATGCCATCCAGCTCCTGTAAGAAGAAATGATTATTACCTCTAACTGAGTGAATGATGTAAGGACCCTTCCACAATTTTTTAAATTTTCCATGCTTGCCTTTGTCCTCTCTCCTTGAATCTCATTTTATAACTTTGTCTCCAATCTAGAAATCATTGGCTTTGGTCCTTCTGTCAAAGATCTTCTTTATGTTCTCTTGCACTTCTTGTGTTCTTTTGTAAACTTCTTCCCTTGACTGCTGCAAATGAAAGTTTTGGTTTAGCCTCCTTTGCATATCATTCTCTTCTGGTTGCACCTCTTGAAGAAGCTTCATAACTGGAACTCCCAAGGATGTTGGGAAAACTGCATCCATGCCATACACTAGCTGATAGGGATACATATTGATTGATTTCTTGGTTGTTAGTCTATCAGCCCATAGTGCATGCACTAGTTTGCTATGCCATGACTTTTTGTTCTCTTCCAGTAACTTCTTGATGATATTCACCAAAATTTTGTTAGAGGAATCATCCAACCCATTTCCTTGAGGTTAATAAGTTGTAGAGTGCCCTAGTGTGATGTGGTACTTGTAGAAAAATTCCACCATTCTCTTGGACTTGAATGCAACAATGTTATCGGTGATGATCTTTTTAGGACAGACAAATCTCGACAAGATGTTGGTTTTAAGGAATTTGATGATGACTAAGTCGGTGGCATTCCTTGAGGGGATGGCTTCTATCCACTTGGTGAAATAATCAGTGGTAGTGAGGATCCTCTTCTGTTGGGAAGATGAGGCAGGGTGGATTTTGCGAATGAAATCTAAACCCCATTATTGAAAGGAGTTTCAACACTGATAGGATGCAAGGGAAAAGGCAGTAGTTTTCTCTTTCCATCAATTATTTGGCATTTATGGTAAGTTACAACTAGCTTGTGTATGTCAGGGAAAAGAGTGGGCCAATAGTAACCAGCTCTAAGGATTTTTTTGGCTGTGCTTTTCCAGTAGAGATGACCTCCACACTCTCCTTCATGAAACTCATGCATGATTCTATCTGCATCTTCTTCAAGAAAACATTTAAGAAATATACCAACATAATTTTTCCAATACAAAGCTCTATCTAGAATGCATTAATTTAAAGCCTTTTGTTTCAAGAATGTATCTTTTGTTTTGGAGAGAGCAGGAGGAGCATTTAGGTTAACAAGCACATACAATATATCAGCATACCCGAGTAAGTTTAGGAATGCTTCTTCAATGGGTGGAGTTGCCAATTCCTCTTTTTCATCCAAATAATGTAACATGTTTATGTCTAGTGCTTGAAAATTTTCTTCAGCCATGAGTTTGGCAAGTCCCTGTCCTTTAATCAGTTTAGTGGGTATAATTTCTAAATCATATTCTAAGATGATACCAATCCACTTACTCCTTTTACCATCAGGGTCCTTATTTAGAATGTCTTTAACAACTGTATGTGGAATAAAAGCAATGACATGGGAGTGCAAAATGTAAACTCTAAAGTCTTTCAATGCTTTGATCAAGGAAAAGGCTTGTTTCTCCATGATGTTATACTTTAAAGGTGCATCCCTCAATGCCTTGCTAAAGAAAGATATGGGTTTTTCTTGTCCCATTATGTTATTTTGAAGCAATACTGCAGCAATAGTGTGTTCAGATGCAAAGGGGAAAATGAATAAATCCTTGGTAAAGTTGGGGCTAATTAGAACTGGTGTTTGGATAAGGGCTTTTTTTACCAATTCAAAGGATTGTTTGGCTTCCATGGTCCACTTGACTCCTACTTCCCTTTTCAACATAATTGTGATGTTTCTCAGGAGTTCAGCAAGTTTTGGTATGAACCTTCGTAGGAAGTTGATCTTTCCAATGAAAGATTGCAACTCTTTAATGTTCCTAGGGTGGCCGATCTGTAATATACCTTCAATCCTTTTGAGGTCTATCTTTATCCCTTCCTTAGAAATGATGTGGCCTAAGAGTTTTCCTTCTTGGAGACCAAACAATGTTTTCTTAGGATTCAAAGATAGGCCATACTTCCTACATTTCTCAAAGAACTTTCTCAAGTGAACTAGGTGTTCTTTATCGGTTTTAGAATAGATAGTGATGTCATCAAGGTAAATTACTATGAAGTAAGCTATGTCTTCAGAAAATTCTATGTCCATGGCTCTTTGGAAAGTGGCCCCCACATTCATTAACCCAAAATTCATTTTGACATACATGAATGTGCCCCAAGGTGTTGTGAAAGAGGTTTTGTGCTGATCACTTGCAAGTACTAGTACCTGATTATACCCTGAAAAGCCATCAAGCAATGATATTCTTTTAGAACATACCACCCTTTGCAGTATACGATCCATCGTAGGTAAAGGGTAGTTGTCTTTCAGGGAGGCTTTGTTCAAGTTTATAAATTCTATGCATAGCCTAATTTCCCCTATTTTCTTTCTCACTGACACAAGGTTAGAAACCCATTCTGAGTACCTAAGTGGGACTATGATTCCAACATCATACATCTTCTTTATTTCCTTCTCAACTAGAGGCACTAAGATGGTGTTTATTCTTCTCAATTTTTGCTTGAATGTTTTCTGGTTTTCCTTGAGAGGAATCTTATGTTGAATAATGTTTGTGTCGAAGGACTTCAAGTCCTCATAACCCCATACAAAAAAATCTTTAAACTCTTTGAACAACTCTATGTATTTATGTTTTTTGTGAGGTGGTAGAGTTTTGGACAACTTGATCATTTTGGGTTCTTCTATGCTACCTATGTTGCATTCTTCTACATCAATCTAAGTAGATTCCATTTTTGGCTTCCTAGCAACATCATTGAAGTCAAAAAACTATTCTAAGGGGGCAAGGCCTCTTGGTAACGAGTTATCTTTGCATTGAAACACCTCAAGGTATTTTTGATCCAGGTCCCTAGAAAATTCTGCTTCATGAAAGTGTTCTAGCAAATTTACATCAGCAATAGGAAATGGCTTTGTTTTGGATGTTTTTTCTTCATTTGGGCAGTCTTGTTCATGATCTAAGCTTGGTTTTAGTATTAAAAATTCATTATTAGATTGCAGGAAATCATCAATTTTTTTATCACCCTCAAACACTTGCCAATAATCTATGTTTTCAGGCACTGTAGGCCTGTTTTTTACTTTTACAGTGTATTTTTCATTGGCATAGGGTAATTGGCAAGTTTTGGAAGCAAAGGAAAGTTCATTGGCAAGGCTGTTTTGTGCTCTATGGATGGAGGTAAGTTCATACTTCTCAAAAATTTTCATGAGGTCTAAGGCAGCATTCCTATATTCTCTTAGCTTAGGATTCTTAGCTGAATATTCTCCCTTGATTTGTCTAATGATTAGCTCGGAATCTCCTTGAACATAAATTTTTTTGGCTCCTATGTATTTCAGCAAGTGTAATCCTAGGAGAAGAGCCTCATACTCTACAATATTATTTGTGCATTGAAAATCTAGTTTTTAGGAGTGGCCTTCATTGGTGTTACGTATCCAAACACCTGATCCTGAACCAGCTTTGCCACAAGAGCCATCAAAGCTCATGTTCCAAAGTGTTTCAAGTTCAGATTCACCATTATGTTGTTGTTCAAGGCTGTTAGAGTTTTGGCTATCATTTTCTTCACTTTGTGTTTGCTTTGACTATTCTGGTAGGCCTAGCTCTTTCTCATTTTAATTCACTTGCTCATTAATGTCATCTTCATTATACAAGATAAATGAGTCAAGGTTTGAATGGATAGAATAAAGAGGGGTGTTTTTTGGCCTATCTTGGCTGCTTACCATGTATTTCATGTGAGATTCCCAGTATAATCTCCTTGTTTGGTTAAAGACCGGGATGGTAGCATAGGTCATGTACATTTGGAGGTTTCCTTTGAGTTTGACTCCCCATGATCTAGATAAAAGCATGTGATACGTCGGGGGAATGTCAGCCACTACAATGTCAATGAATAGGCGCTTAGCAGGTATTTGTGCCACATTGACACACAAGTCCTTGATTAGACCCAAACATTTGACTCTACTTTAATTGAAAGAGTACAATTATTTGTAAAGTTTGGTTATTTCGAGGCCTAATCTCTCCATCACCACCTTGGGCATGAGATTGTGTGAGGCACCGAAGTCTAGCATAGCATTGTGCAAGATTTTTTCATGAATGTTTAAGCTAACATAGAATGGAGGGACAACTCCTTCCTGATATTTTCCCTCTACCTTAGGTCCAAACAATAACTCTGGCTTGTCATCAGTTCAATTCAGAGTGTCGGTGTCATTTCCTATGTTCAAGGCTTTCAAAATTTGGGACCTATATACATCCTGAGTTACTAGTTCAGTAAGAGGTATGCTTATTTTTATCTTAGCAATCTCACCCCCAAAACTAAAAGGTGCTAGTGCTCTTGGCATATTTACATCAGTTTTATCACACATAGTCTTTTCAGCTACCTTGGTTTGCTGAATTTTATTTGGTATGTCAGTTAGAGCAGTTTTTTCAGGGCCACTAGCTAATGTACTAGGGCAACTAGGGTCACCATTATGTTGGCTAGTTTTGTCTTTGTTTTGATCAGATTTCTTAGCCATGGTGTTTGTGTTTTCTCCTGTCTTTTTCAGGATGTTTTCAAGGGTCTTCTTAACAACAGTTTCTAGTTTGTTTTTCTTGGAGGCATCTTGGGTTTTCTTACTCCTAAGGTCATATTTCCTATGAACCTCCATGATGGAATTTTCAAATCCTAATTTGTACTCTTCAGAATCCTCATATGTTCTATCAGTTTGGTTTGTGGAAAAGAGCCCTTGTTCTTCTTATGTGAGAAAAACATCGCCCTCATTATCAAAGCCTACCAGATTTACATGGTTTTCTTCCTGCTCTTCAATCTCTCTTTCTTCTTCTTCTACATAGTTTTCTTGGAAAGGAGGTCTAATTTGCTGGTCATTTTCTCTTTGTCTTTTTTGAGGAGGGTCTCTTCTGAAGTTTTGGTTTCTATTTCTGTTTTGGGGATTTTCTTGGTTTTCCCTAGGGGGTGTTCTTTCATTCAAACTGATTTTCTCCATCATCATTTCCATTACTCTAACTAGGTTGTTTATTTTGGCATCATATGTGGAGGCCATGGTTTCATCTTTGTATGTAACTTTCTTTTCTGACCTCATCATAGCCCTCTTTTCAATTAGATTTGCCTCTACACTCACAACTCCCCTTTTCATGTCTTCTAAAGTTAGGGGATCTCTTTCTCTCAATTGGTAGGCCATTTCTAGATCAAAACCCTCTGGAAATTTTATGAAGGCTAGGCCTTATGGGGGTTTCATGTGAGGTGGGAGTGCATTGTATACACTATTGAACCTAGTGTAGTAGTCTTGGAAACTTTCCCCAACATTTCCCTTAAGGTTGTTATACTCTAAGATGATTTGAAGTGGGTTTTTCTCAATCTCCCAATTGTTTAGGAATGTTTGATAAAGAGAAGGGAGGTCATGTATGTTGTTAGGAGTTAAGTTTTTGAACCATTTCTTTGCTTCTCCTCCTAGAATTTGGGCAAACATTCTCATTTTTATGGTCTCCTCTTATATATCTTGGTAGTAAAAGGCATCATTCATCCTATCTACATGTTGTTGGGTAGTGGTAGATTCAGCTCCAGTAAAATGAGGGATTTTAGATTGGTAGTCTTGAGGCATAGGCAGTAGAGGTTGGGGTAGAACCAATGGGGCAAACCATGCTACCATGATTGCAGGTAAAGGAACCCAAGGAGGGTTTGTGAGAGGGGCGTTTGTGAGAGGAGGTGGGGGATGAAATGGAGTGGTTTGCACAGTGGATGTGTGAATGGGGGTGGAAGATGTACTTGGACCAACAAACTAAGACTGAGCAGATTTGAAATGAAAAGAGCCAAAGTTTTGGAGAAGCTGAAAATCAGGAGGAGTGGAAGGAGAGGCTTCCCTACTAGGACTCTGTTGCAAATCTATAGGCTCAAGATATGTCTCGTCTATCCCACTTTGATACTTAGTTCAGAAAAGGTTTTTTCTATGGTTTAAGTCAAATTGGGGATCTTGCAAGGCTGTGAGGGTTTCAGGGGCATAACTTTCTTTGTGAATGGTCCTAACAGTAGTTGAATCTTCAGTCCTAGAAGTTTTCCACAAGACCTTTTCTGCGTCATCAACTATGGTAGGAGGGTTATGGTCAGGGCGAGATCTGGTGCTTATCCTTTTTGAAGACATATTTCAAACTCAATAATGCAGAGAGGCTAAAATTCTAGGAGTGTCTTGAAAACAGACCTATATGCAATAATATTAAGTTCACACAAAGAGTGACTGGGTTTTCTACTGTTATGATTGATTAGTACATTCCTAGGGGAGTCTATGAGAACTAGTGGAGTTAGTAGGCCTACTGGAGGCCAGTGGATTTGCGAGGTGGGTGAGGTGTACTTCTTCGAGGGTTGGCTTGTTGTCCACCATCAACAATTCAAAAACCAATCTAGAGATGTTTTGGGTTTTCTGAGTTTCTTATGTAACACTAAGATTTCAATGATTTTTCCCCAGTTGGTCATCATATTGCCAATATGATGAATCAATTAGATACTACTCTTGGCTAACACTTTATTTTCTAATTTTGATAGGGATTTTAGAGTTCTTAATTTATACTTAGGATGTTATTGACTCAGAGTCCCACTGTCATCGCCATTATGTTAGGTCCCCATAATTTGTTAGATTGGCAAGACAAAATGTACAAGGGTAACATAAAACTAGTCTTTGGAGTCCTAGGACCTAGCCTTCCTGGACTCAGAGAGGGTTATCTCTATACTTGTGTAAAATTATGTAACTTGATAGATTTTAGGGTTTCAATTTTAGGCTAGTTATAAGGATTAGGGTTGGTTTGTTTGTTTGTTTTTTTGGTTGGGTAAGTTGACAAGAAAAATAGATAGAGTGAGAGAGGTTTAAACCATTGGGCTATGGAGTCTACAAAAGGTCTTGAGAAGTGCAACAATAGATCAAGGGTATATCAGAAGGCAAGTCTAACAAAGCCAAATGGATCTAAAATATTATGTGAGTGAGGTGAACATTAAATTGTGAACATAGTAGGTTCAAAATGACAGTTAAGAATCCTTCAACAAATACTTTAACAAGAATGGTCTTTAAGATTACTAAGCATAAGGAAATAACCAAAGACAGGGCATACCAATAATTTCTTTGAAAAAACCCTAGCAAGTAAGCACTAAGACAACAGTCCAGTGAATCATAGAAAGAAAGAAATTTGTAAGTCTTCTAGTGATTTCACCTTCAAGCAAGGAAAACATTTAAGATAAACATGTAGTAGAGATCAAAGAGTATGGAACTCCTAATTTCTTTAATCAAACTATAAATACCTCCAAATAAACCATTTAGGATAAACAAAAGGGCATGGAAAATCATAAACCTCTTCAGCTAAACCTAATCAGCAATACTTCAAAGAAAAGACCTTAAAAACAATGTTTAAGTTACATCAAATAGTAAGGCTAACCATGAACTACTTTGACATAAAGAAGCATCAGTGGAACTAGAGAGCATTCAAGAATTCTCTAATCTGACCTAGCAGAGGAAAACATACAAACACTAGACAACAAACAGAGCCAAGGTGCCTCTAAAAAACATTTCTTAGCCTAAAATTTCTGTCCTACTACATGAGAAAGATGAAACGAAATGATAACATAAGAAAATAAACACTAGATAGGAAATACATCACCATTACCTATGCTCAGGAATCATGCAAGTAAGCTTTATCCATCATCATGCAAATCAAAACATTCACAAAGTCCATAGCCAAATTTCTCCTCAATCTTCAAGTCTATAATATTTATCTCAATAATCATCCAACATGTACAATGAGGCCTCAATGTTGTATTTAACCAGCAAAGAGGACCAAAACCCTAACTAGGGTTTCCAAAATTTCATAAATACATCATAAATGTCAAATTTGTCCATTAAGACCATGCAAGGCCAAACACACAAAATATCTAATGTAATAAATGAAAAATAACTCCAAACATAAATTTTGAGCTAACTAGGAGTGATTTGCCTCAAAATTCCTTGAAAATATCTTTTTCCTTAAATTTGTGTATTTTGTTGACTTTGCAGGCAAGGGTGCAACGCCTGCACCAGAAAAATAGGTCATCTTGCAGTTGTGTTATGAAGGCCTTCCCAATGTCCCGATGAGCTCCATGTTAGCTCATTGGAAATCTTGTCAAGTCTACTTTCAAAAAATTCCTTTAGGTTTTCATTTGGAGTCCATTTTCGTGCCCAAAAACTCATTCTCATAAGACTATTGAGGGCGCAACACCAACTCTAAAAATATGGCAGAAATATGGTTGTTTTGGTGTTTTTGGTACTTTTGGAGGACCAAATCTTCTCCAAATGATCTGAAATTTTGTGTGCATGATGCCCTTTGCCTAAGGATTCCAAAAATTTAATCCACTCCTAAAAAATGTGCCCCAAAAAAGAGCACAACGTTAGGGGCGCTGCGCCCTTGGCAAATTAAATCAATAAAAAACCAAAATTTACAAAAACTTGCCAAAATTTGAAATTGTCTTGCTCATGGTGTTTGGGATGCCTGTAGGGAAGAATAAGAAAGGATTTCAAGGTTTTATTTTCCTTTTGCCTCTTTGAGGGCTTGAGTCTTTGCAAGGGCTCTTTTAAGCTTAGCCCTTGCAATCTTGTTCCTGAAGGCATAGTGCCTTGTCATCTTCTTTTGGAGGTATAGGTCCCTCTTGGTCTTCTCCAACAAACCCTCTAAGTGCATGTTTTCCCTCTCAATCCAAGGATCACAATAATAGTTATTCTCCCAAGTAAGCTGCTCTACCAAGGCTGCCTCTTTCTCTCTCCCCTTGGCTAAGGCCTTCTTTAAGCCAATTTTTCTTGGCCTCCTCCTAGGAAGTTGTTTTTCCTCTTCATCAGCATCCTCATATCTATCCAAGGCCTCATCTAGCTTGGCCTTGGCTTTTTTAGCCTCTTTCTAAGCTCTGATAGCTCTGACCTCATAGATTTCCTTCTGTGCCTCTAGCTACTTGTTTTCAATCTCATAATAGTGAATGACATTCCTAGCCCTTCCTAGATTGGCTTGCAAATATTTGATTTGGCCATATTTGCTTTTGAGCAACATGCTTGAGATCCTTGCCTCATTTTCATCATCACTGTCAACATGAATGAGTTCAAATTCTTGTTCAGTTTCATGCTAGTCTTCTTCTTTTTCATCCATGACCTTATATTTGCCTTTGTCAAGCTGCTTAGTTGATGTAGAAGGCATGGCCCCTTGCCTTTTAGAGGTAGCAAAAACATGCCTATTTCCTCTTTGGTAGGTCAAAGAAAAAGGTTCAATTTTTCTCATTTTAGTGTCTTCAGTCCTGCCTCCATCATGAATTCCATCATCATGGGTATCTTTACTGTCCTCATGGCTCTTATCAACACTTCTGTAATGGCTACTTTCATCATTGGTATTACCATTGCTATCATGGCCCTTTGACCCACTGTCATCAATAGTGCCAACATCATCACTATGTTTAAGGCTCCCTATTTTATCACTGACATCATCCTCACTGATATCATTTCCCTTATCAGCACTGCTGATTTCTACCTCATTTCCTTTATCTGATCCACTTATTTGTGCTTCATCACTGTCATCATGGCTTTTTGACCTATTGTCTTCTTCACTGCCTTCTTCTTCATTGGTTTATGCTTCACTATTTTATGATTTTTTGGCATTTTCTTCATTTTGCTCATCTTCACTAATATCTGCCTCATTGCTATGAGCCTCACTATGCTCTTTACTGCTATCATCAACCTCACTGCCCTCACTATTTGATTCTTCATTATCATCTCCTTCATTGGCATCTTTTCTACTTTCTTCATTTTTATCTTCATTGTCCTCAGGGCTCTTTGTTCCACTGCCATCATCATCACCATCATCATTTCCACTGCTTTCTCCTTCATCTTCCTCATATTCACTGATATCTTCCTCCTCTATGCTTTCTTTTTTACTGTCATTAGCCTCACTGCCCTCACTTTCTGATTCTTCATTGTCATCTCCCTCTTTGTTAGATGCACTAGTATCATGAGGTGAAGGTGGGTGATTTTGATAAAGTTGTCAAGGAGGGTCATTATCCTTAGGTGAAGGAATGTGAGTAGAGGTGAGGTGGAGGATTCATGAGGTGATATAATGTGAGCATATGGTGATGGATGTGTAGTGGGGTGTGATGATGAAGGAGGAATGGGAGGCTGAGAAGATGAAGGCACATCTTGTTGTTGTTGGCCTTCTGTATTGGTGAATACCTCATGGGAAATTAAAAACTCCCATGGCATACCCTTCTGCTACAATTGATGCATCACAACCATCTTGATCAGTGAGTGGTGAAAGAGGCTCTACATTTACTGGGGATAGTCTCTCTTTTGTACAATATAGGACATTTTGTCAATACTTCTGTAGAGGTAATAGGGTAGGTGCAACATCCTAGCCCTAGTAAAGTGCATGAGCAGCCTAATGTGATAGGAGTAAAGCATAGAGAACCTTCCCTCACATGTAAAATATTTCATAATGATTCTCATCATAGGTGCATATCTCTCTAGCAAATGTGAGAAAGGAAAAATGGATTTGCAATTGTCTTTGTATCTAGGCTTTATGAAGGGTTCAAGTAGCTCATGTCAAGGTTGGCCTACTTGAACCATTTCTCCCCTGCACTAGGTATGCATGTGGCATTGGCAATAACATTTGAGGATAGCTCAAAGTTTACCCCTGAAAGGTTAACCTGTTTCTCATGTAAGTTAATAATGAAAAGCCTTGTCAGCTTGAGGTGGTTTTGCACCTGCTGTACCCTTTCACAAAAATAAAAACACCCCACATGCTGGAAACATGAAATAGTTATGGGAGAAACCATTATCTCTATTGTGTTTGGAGGTCCAAATCTGTTGATTTTTCCACCTTTGTGCCCATGCCTCCTTGGCATTTGGCCTTCTCCTTCAGTACCACTGTCCTCAATGTCTGGCATCATGACCACTCTACCTTTGAAACCCTAGCACTGATATGAAACTAATATGGAAGATGGAAATGGAATGGCAGTATGCTTGTGAATGAGATGAATGAGTGAGGGTGTAAATAAGGCAGAATGAGAAGCTAAAAAAACCTTGATGAACACCCCCTGTTGATTTGTAAAAAATCTGCTTTCCCACACCTTGCACTTATGTTAAATTGAAATGAAAGAGAGCAATGGAAGGTCAAACTATTTGCAATGTAAGGGATAGAGCTAATGAGTGAAATGTAGTGAATGTAGGCGCAGCCCTAAGTGAATGAAAAACTTTCAACCATGTACCCTTATGTATATCATTAGTCTTTTTAGCATGCAAATGGAAAGAGGCTTGAATAGTGACTTCAAGGCTTTTGAAAATTAGGTTTTTCACCTTAGGGTTTGATTTCCTTCCAATTAATTTATCAAAAATGCTTGCAGGATGGCTGAAGGCATTCACTTACCATTTAGCATCGCTTTGGAGGACCTTGGAGAAAAATGGGGGGTGTTTTGAGTTGATTTCAGGATCTGCAGGGTGTAGGAGGCCCTCCTGGCCAAGCGCATATCACCCAGGAAAATGGTGGGTCGGTTCGGGCAAAGGCGCAACGCCTTGTTCTAGGCGCGCAGCGCCAAGGTCCCTTTACCGGGCCTGTCGGGAAAAATCGTTCAAGCGCGCAATGCTTTTCCAAGGACAAAACCTTAATAAAATGCATGGATGTTTTTTCCAGGGGCGCAGCACCCGACTCCAGGCATGCAGCGCCAACCTGAACGCGCAGCACCTCAACACTTAGCCAAAATTTGTCTTGAAAAACTCACAATTTCCTCTCCTGAACGCTCTGATGACTTTTCAAGTGAACAATGGGTTGTTGAAGTGTTGATATGACCTTTTATATGCTTAGGGATTTAAAATTAGCTTTACAAACCCACTTTCTAATTTTTTCAAGGTCACTTCCCTTTTGCTTTTCTCATCAATATTCCTTTGATTTTTTTGCCTTGCAGGTGACTTAGATCATGAAATTAAAGCTTATTTTTTATTCTTGAGGCATAATATACTCATTTTTATATCCTTGGATTTATATTAGTCATGATATCACTTTCAAAACTTTCAGTGGCTTCTATTACAATTTTTAACTTGTCTTTCTTACCTTGGTTGGCAGTTAGGAAATTTTTGTTCTTTTGTGTCCTAAAAACTTGACACATTCATTCTGACACAACAAAAACCTTAAAATCATCTTTGGTTTCTAACTTGGAGCTCAACATCATGTTTTTCATATTTTTGACAACTGCTACTTTGTAGGTGACTGAAATGATAATTTGACTCTCTTTTCACTGATACCCTTTACCTTCTCCTTTTGCAGGTTTTCTTTGAGTCATAACGTTGGCTTCTCTTGGCTCATTGATGTCCATTAACACTTTTTTTTGCAGATGACTGAGATGGTGAATTTTGACCTTCTTGTTGCTTCTTGAAGCATAAGAAGCTCACTAAACATCTTTGAGGGGTTTTATAATAGTAGAACTGTCAAAACCTTCTTATGTCCTTCTGTTTTTTTTGTGACAGAAAACATTGATTTTACCTTTCTTACTGATACTCTTTATAACTTTTCCCTTTGAGGCAATGAGACATTCAGCTTGGAAAACTTTTGGGATGACTGTATACAACAACACCCTCACAATCCTTTCTTTGTTGGCATCATGGAGTTCAAACCATGCATTTTCACCTTCTTTAGCCATTTTCCCAAAACCTTAGCTGTTTGGAGTGCATTTAAGACAATCATCAATGTTGTCTTCTAATTTCTCTATAGCCCTTTTTAGTTCATTCATTTATGTTCATTTCACCTCACCATTTTACCTATTTCATCCATAATTTCTAAAAAAAATTCTCTTCATGTTTGGTTTTTTTGGTGTGCCTCCTCCATGTGACTTGCTGCAAGAGGTTAGTGTTTTGACATTTAAGTGGGCCATTCGGATCAAAATCTCAGTTCTCCTTTCAAGATCATCTTTTTTCTCTTTACTTGCAGTTTATGATTTGATAAGACAAAATTGTTTGGAAACTTTCTAGCAAAGGAAAAGTAGTGCCTTAAATGCCTAATTACGACCTTCAACCATGTAAAACCCTAATTGAGCTAGTGGGGAGGATTCTTTGACCTGGTCTTTGACTGAAAATTGGCTTGGAGTCTTCAAGTGTAAAAACGGAGTATTGACAAAGTGGTGTATTGAAGATCCAAATCCAATGTACTTGATTTATCTGAAGAGCCTATAGAGATCGTTTTGAGACCATCAATGCTTGAGGAACCTTGTTAATCATGGGAATGAGTTAGGCTATAGGTAACCCTAGATGTAAAGTAGATTTATGGGCAAGGGAAAAACAAAATAATGAGGTCATAAGTGGGAAAAAGGATGGATATGAGTGGCACAAACCCATAAGGAGTTTTTTAGGAGTGGTAGGGTGACCATGAAATGGAAAAATGGTACAATAGTGAAAAATTTTCAATAAGGATAATGAAGGCAGTGAGATTTCTAAAACTCACAATATTCATGGAATTTTGTTTTTAGAAATCTAGAACCAATATTTAGTCATCTACAGATAGTAAAAATGATTGATGACTAACAGTATCCGGTGAATCGGTCAAGAAACTGCCTTTGTCTGCATTGTGAAGTAGGGACTCCTACATTCTGTGCCACATCAAGCTTCAGCATCTCAGCTTCTATGGTACGCCTTCTATTAGTTCTGATGTTTGGCTCTGCGTGAGTGGACTCGTCCACTCCATGAACCTCCACCTGTGGTTGATCCACATCTAGAGACTCATCTTTGGGAACAAGCAGTTCCTCCTCTGCATGCAAGTCTAGCTCCCTCTCAAGCGACAACTTCATGGCTTTCTCCTCATTGAATTTTATATCCCATCACACCATAGTGATTCAACTGTTTTGAAAATACAAAAGATAATTATGGGGTGTATTTTTGTACCCCACAAATTATATCCCAACTTCAGCAGTCGACTCCAGCTTCTTCCTAGTTTTCTTGGTCACATGAACATAAACAAATGAGCCAAAAATATTAAAGTGAGAAACATTCAGTTTCTTACCAGTAAAAGCTTCTTCAGGTGTACTCATGCCAAGTACTCTATGAGGACAACAGTTTTGCACATAAACTGCAGTGTTGCATGCTTCCGCCCACAAGTGAATTGGTGGGCCCTGATCATGCAGCATAGCTCATGCAACACCCACGATTGTTCTGTTCTTCCTCTTCGCGAACCCATTTTGTTGTGTGTTATGAGGCGCTATGAGTTCTCTTCAAATTCCTTCTTTGCTATAGAATTCTTTGAATTCATTCGAGATGTATTCACCACCATTATCGCTCTGCAGAGCCTTCACTTGCTTCCTTGACTATTTCTCCACCAATGCTTTAAACTCACAGAACTTTGAGAATGTTTGATCTTTCTTCTACATGAAGTAGATCCAGCATCTACGAGAATAATTATCAACAAAAATAACATAACACATGCTTTTTTCAGTTGAAGCAACCGATAATGGCCCACACACGTCTGTGTGAACTCTCTCCAGGATCACCGAAGAATGGTTATCCTTTTCATGAAAGGTGGTCTTCACAAACTTACCCATAGTACATCCCTTGCACTGATCTATCTGCACAAGTGTACCCTTGGGAAGTCCAGTAGAAATCTACTGCAATATCTTTAGGGCGCCATGGTGAAGATGGCCCAATCACCTATGCCATAATTCGCCCTCATCCCGGCTCACCACTTCTTCTTCTTTGCCCACCATTGCAGCGTGACCATCTACTTCTATCTTGTAGATATTCTTAACTCGAATCCCTATCCTCATGGTTTGACTCGTTTTTTTATGTTGCAGGAAATATTTTCCATTGCTAAAAACAATGTCATAACCTTTGTCCTCCAACATCATGACTGAGACCAAGTTCTTCTTTACACCTGGAACATGCATAAAATTTTTCAATAGAAATGGTTTATTTGACTCCATCTGAAAGGTAATTGTACCTGTTGTCACTCCTAGAGACATCCATGAGTTGTAAAAATACCAGTGCCAAGGACATCATAAACGCAAGGAGCATATGACTCAACTGATTGCAGTTGACAATGTTAGGCTCTCATGCTACTATCAACTAATGAATTGCTTTGATAAGGATGGGACTGAGACTCTGAATGTAGTCACAGCAAAGAAGGAAACTGTAGAGACTGAATATGAAACTTAATAAGTAGATGCATTAGATAGCTTTAAAACATAATGCTGTAAAGGGGGCCAACTTGTGAGATGAATTTACAGAGGTCAAGCTTGTAAGTGAGCGAAGGATATGACAGAAAATGAGAGAAGATATTAACTATAACTAGGCTTATTCTAGGATAAGAATCCAAATATTTATTATCAGCAAAACTACGGAAAAGATATGAAAATGAACAAAGTATCATGCGTGAGCCATATTTAAAGCGCTATAGATGAGTAAATATGAGTATCTTCTATGACAAATTCACATATAAGCATCGAAGCACTCGCATTCCAGAACATTTAGATACAAGAAATGTAGAGAGATACGAAATAAACATTTATATTTAAAAACATGGAGAAGAGTTACAAACTGCAAATTATCTCAAGTGGAATCCCCAATTCCAGAAAAATATTCTATTACTGAATCCCTATGGGATCTTCAACATCAACTATTGAATCCATACAAAAAATACACATACAGAGTGCTTGAGCTAGTGATTCTTTCAGAAAATATGGAACCCTCTATATGTCTTTCCTCTCTTCTTTTATAACATTCTGATGTTTTTTACGCGGAAAGATATTTTGGGAAATATCTTTTCCGCATGCCTGTAAGCAGTTTCAAGACTTAATCAAAACTAAAAATTGATGATGGGGTAGAACCCTCCCATCATTTTACAAAGTGGGATTAAAGCCATTTCTAAGGGAAATACTGAACAACTTGCTAACTGAAAGTAAAAAATGCAAGAGTGAAATATGAATTTCACTCGAAATTAAAAGTAAAAGAAAATAATGTAAGAGGCCACCTAGGCCCAATCATGACTTGTCATTGTTTTGCGTGAGACGGAGTGGGGGCTGATGTTGAGGGAGGTGGTACTGCAGTTGTAGACGAGCTGGCTTTCTTTTTGGTAGATGGAGTTGACAGGGATATCATCATAGTGACTGATGAACTCATATGATCTCTACACCTCTGCCAGGTGTCAATTGCAGGACCATGTATCGCCACGAAAGCGTCGACCAGAGCATGCACTTCTGTCAGTTCAGCATAGTTCGGTTGAGTAAGAAATCGTTGTTTAACCTGATAGAGGAGACATAATTCATTACCAAGTGTAGCAATTATTGTTTCGGCCTTAAGCCGAGTGGTCTTCCCAGATGGTATATCTATTTTATTCATCACCTTTGTCAGTTTGCATTCGTAAACTTGTAACGGTTGGAGTACAACATTTGCAGGCTCCCAACATGATGGGAGGCCAACAAGCGTCAATTCAGTCCATTCCGCATAAAAATGCTCCAAACTCGTCACCATATGTTCTAAATTTCCCAGTGCAAGGTTGCACATGGCTTTCTTTTCCATCACCCTTCTGCATTCTTCTACCTCCTTAAACCTGTCAATGATTCCCCAGTTGGCCAATTCTTCTGGGCTTGCATTATTTAAGAAGGAAATATACCCTCTGGAACTTTTAGCTTTAGTTACAGCATATGTATGCCCTTCATGTATAGTTCTTCTGAATTTACGAACCGCGGCTTTCTTTTCTTCAATTAAGGTCAGGAAGGCCCAACGCTTCTTTACCTCCATGATGATGTCTATCCAGATTAAGCATTAGGCATCCAAGAGGGTGATATTTCCTTTCATCCAGCTCGTCAAGTCCCTGATATTCTTTTCCTACTGCAGCTTCTCTTGTTTCCCCTCTTCTATTTCATTCTGCAGAGCCGCTACCATTTTTGGAATTCTCCTTGAGGGGGGTCTCGAGCTCGTGAAAATTTTGTTGTGCAGTTTGAGCCTGCTTCTCTACTACCTGAAAATTTTCCAATGCTATAGTTAACTGTTCCAAAAGCGAGCTAGATACTTTAGGAGGTGGCGTGGAGCATACATGTGTATCCCAGCTTCTTTGCACCTCATCCATCTTCTGGTGGAGGGCAGTCATCTCGCTCGTAATTTTAGCGCTCTCCTCTTTCTCCTCAGCTAAGGAGTCTTCTATGTTAGCCTTTTCCTTTTCCATATGGGCCAATTCAGCAGTTTGCACATGCTAAAATCCCGGCAAATTTAGTTTATTCTTCAGAGCTGCAACCTGTTTTTGTAGCTCTGAAATGACATGACCTTGAGGATCTGATTTATCACTCCCTTTGCCCTTCACAGCCGTGTTAGTCATCAGTATTTTTCACTTGTTAGTGATGACTAGTTCTGACAGCCAAGTTTTCTAGCAGCTGATCCAAAAATTTGTCATATTTGCCAGCTGGGAAAACACCCATAAAACTTTTCCGCCCTCCTACTTTTCAGTTCCGCCCATGACGAGATGAAATCTCATTATCAAATCCTACCTTACCTCAGCCATACTAGTCTGCCCATCAGCTCTAAAAGGACAATCCAAATCTATTCAAATAGTCTCCCCTAAGTTAGGAAGTGGCGCTTTAAGACAATTCACCCTTGGCAAACTATCCAAGAGCCAAAAACCTCCATCTGCTATAGACCAGTCATAACAAACCTCCCACTCTGCTAATAAAGTTGTTCACAGCCCTAAGTCGAGCCACTAATACACCCTTAAGTCTCAGCAATACATAGACCATAATCTCAAGCTGATTTTAGGTGTTTTACAGTTTTTTATGGATCTTTCAAGGACAGGAAACATACCAGCATCTCAAAAGACAATTTTGGCGCCACATGAGAAGACAGCTGCTTCTCAATGTGATCCTGAGCCTGAGATGCATCTACAGGGCAAAGATTTTCTCATCAAGCTCTTGCAACCTCATTCAAGGCCTGAAAGGAAAGTGGAAGAAAAACAACACTGTCAAGGGCTATTGATACAACATGACTGAGAAATCTCCTTCATAAGCAAAGGATTAAGAGCGCCTCCTTCATCCACAAGAAGAGGACCAAAGAGGTTAAAATAACATCAGACACTTTGTCAAGTAAAGGGCCTCCTTCATTCATAAGTAGAGGGCCAGAGCAGTACTTGATTCCAGAGTTTTCACTGACTGACAGACAAATTGTAAACACAATAGGGACAGATGAAACAGAGCAAGCATGAAAGAACAAAGAAAGAAAGCAGGGGTACCACTGCAATCCAAAGGGTTAAAATTGTGTCTTATCAAAGTTTCTTTCAAAAAGGCAGTCTGGAGCCCAATTTTGCTAATAATTAAGGGACAGATCATGACACAGACCAGTGATGGTAATTGTTTGTCAAAGGTACTCATTTTCCTGCTCATGAAAGAATGCCTTTCGGATAGATCATTTAAGTGGACAAGAAGGCCAAATTATATTTAGCTTTCCAAAGAAGAGGTAAAAGATGCCTTGCTGGTACATTTTGAACAGAGGAAAGGTGTTAGAAGAAGCGCCCTTCTTAATAGACAGAGGATGACAAAGTCTAAATGAATGCAACTGAAGTTGTGCACTCATAGTCATGAGAGAAGCTCAAACTCACCTGCCATCTCATTCAGTTTCCACAGTGAACATGTCCATATCCATACCATCAAGGGCAAACTGTGTCAGCTTGGGTTTTCAAAGGGGTAAAAGCTACTTCCTCCAAAATGTCAAAGAGACCTCATGTGACTCAAGTGAAAGTGGATATGCCATACAAAGATAATAGGTGGAAAAGGAATTTGAAATTACAGTTGAGTTTTCCCCCTAGCAAAAAGGTAGTTGCATTTAAAAAAGGCATTACTACAACCCTCCACATGGCTCAGAGAACTTTTCCTTCCACAAATGCAAATATCAAAAGGGGAACATTTTTTCATTTTTCATTGAAAAATTGTCAAAGTTCTAAATCCTCAAAGGGATTGTTTCATTTCGAGAAGGGAAGTCAGGCTTATGAAACAAATGGTATTTTCCACTGTGACATTTATAGGGACAAAAGAGTATCGGGTTGTGTTCTAAAGAAAAAAGGATTCAGTTTTTGTTTAAAAAGGCATTGTCAAAAATTTTCTTAAAAAACCCTCAACAGTCAAGTATGAAAGGCTTGTGACTTATTCGCATTTAAAGAGACAAAGGGACCATAGAAAAACCTTTTTTAAATTTTCAATACATAAGGCAATGTTCCCCTCTGTTTTCCACAAGATCGAAGAACGAGTGTTGGAGAAAAATTCACAAAGTTTTCAGGTTTTTTGTCTGCGCGGCGCGCCTGTAGGTGTGCGCGGCACGCTCAAACAAAGATTTTACATTGAAATACACAGGCGCGCGGCACGCCTGTAAGTTTGGGTCACGTCGGCCCGACAAAACGACCAACTATTGTTGCGCGGCGCTCTCTCATGTCAACGAACCGCGCATGTGTTCAACACCCCAAAATCACCTCAAATGAATCTCTAAGCTGCTCTAAGCTTCAGCCAAAGCTTGTCATCGAATTCTAAGGGTATTCTATGTGCCTTTTTGCTCTTTGTAAAACTGTTGAGTAGAGTGAAAGAGATAAAAATCACGGTGTGAAGTCACAGTTTTGAGCTTTGTCTTTTTATTCTGAAAATGAGATTTGCTGTGGTCATTTTGGCTAGAGATGAAATAGAAAAATGATGGGTTATTATTAATATTTGAAAACCTATAAACTGCCCTCTAAGGAATGTTGAAAGATAGAGGCATTGTTTTAAAAGCATAGACTCAGTACTTGAAAGATGAAGCAGTAGCCTTAATTTCAGCCATGGAAGTCATACATAGGTCACCTGTTCATTGGTCAAAATTCTCTTCAAGGTGTTGAAAAGACAAAACAATGTCTTGACCTTCCATTCATAAAACATAGCAGTAAGCAAAGTTACCATTTGCGGTTCAAGGTGTTGTCAAACTAATATGATAGACAGTGAAGCATAAAGAAGGCAGTGTTTTTTTTTGTTGAAGAAGAGTTGATTGTTGATTGAATGCTACAGAGCTCTATCACCTGATCCTATAACACAGTAAACTTTGACTGTGAAGATACTTATTGATTGACTTTTTTTATATTATTAAATATATTTGGTGAGCTACACAAGAGGAGGAGAGTGTTGAACAGTAGCAACTCAGTGGTGATGAATATCAGGAACAAGAGGAAGGGCAGCAGCATGATCTTGATGATCAAGGGCAGCAGGTTGAACAACAAAATGAACAGGAAATTGAGGCAGAACAGCAGCTTGGTATTGATGATCAAGGGCAGCAGTTTGAGTAGAATGATATTGAGGAGCAGGAGCAGCCTGCAGAAGATACACAACATTCTCCTCATGATATACAACAACCTCCTCAAGACACACAGCAACCTCAAGAAGAAGAGAAAATTCAAAAGGATGATAAGCAAGATGACAAAGGAAAAGGAATCATGCTTTCCTCTCCTGAAAAGGTCAAGCCTAAGACAGCAAGAAAGCAGGTGCCCAAGGTTGTCACTCCGAATGTGACAAGAACTCTCCATATCAAAAGAAAGTTGCCAAAGAAACCTATCACTGACTTGCCTAGGAGGAAGAGCACAAGACTAGCCTTCAAGGGCAAAGGAAATGGCAAGATAGGGGAAGGTCATGAGCATGGAGGTGCATTGGATTTCATCCCAATCCAAAGTGATGACAGTGACAACGAGGCCCGGATTCTAGAAAACCTCCTAATCCATAGAGAGGACCAAATTGATGCATTGGAGGATGACCTTCATCGGGCAAGGAACTTTAATCAATTCTTGCATATCCAAAACACCCAAATGAGTGCCCATATGGCTGTCTATGAGACACGAGCAATCAAGTACAAGAAAGAGGCCGCCAAAGCCCAAGCAAGGATAGATGAGCTCATGGGAAATTTTTATGAAGATGAAGAAGAAGACCAGCCTAGGCGGAGAAGGCCTAGAACCATAGGGCTTAAAATAGCCCTTGAAAATCAAAGGGAAGAAGAGCAAGCCCTTCTCCAATCCACTCCCCTCACTGCACTGCTTGAGCAAGAGATTGAAAACAATAAGGAGGCATGGCTAGAAAGAGCCAATGAACATTTGGAAAGGAAACTTGAGAAAGGCAAACAAGGATTTAGAGTTGCAAAGGAGGATGACAAAGCATTATCAAAAACTAAATCAGTTTGCCCGTCGCAAATTAAAGGCTGCCCAAGAGAAACTAAAGGAGGCTAAAGGGAAGCGCCCGGCACGGAAAGGGAAGAAGGACACATCAGGACTTGACATTTTGGCTTCTGTTTCAGAGCATGTTGATAGAGACCCTTGAGGGTCATACACACCGATTTCGGGCACATTTTGACATATTTTGGTTTTTTGGCATTTTTGAGTTTTTTGTCAAAACTCATGAAATTCGCCATTTCATTGTGGGGATTCGTCAAAGGAGGAGAATGGTATCATTGGATGCCATAATTTTAGGAGCATACCCTCAGCGATTTTCAGGACATTTGGAGATCATTTGCTTCCCCAAAATGACGAAAAGGGCTCGCTTTTTGCACACTCTGCCCGGTCTATCAGCAGACTGTAATTTTCTGGTTTTTTACACACAGGTGCAGTTTTTGAGGACTTCCAGCCATTAGATCAGAAAAATTTCAGTTTTTTTGGAAATTAGACACTCAGAGCTTTCCAACGAGCTATCATGAGTCTCGTTTCGACATCAGGAAGGCTGCCAAAGGTTGCTGGCAAGTAAGGGGACCTTTTGCTGATATAAATATTGAGTATTTTTGTAATTTTTGAACCTTCAAAAATTGCTTTTTCCAAATGTGCGTTTAGCTATTTTTGCACATGGAAAATAATGCAAAGTTAATTATTTTTCCTTTTTTAGCATTTTCTAGATATTTTATGAGATATTTTGTGCCTTGGGCTTTGCAAAGCCTCAAGGACAAGTTTAGATATTTTGATTAGGCCAATAGGATGGCAAGTTTAACCATGAGGTTTTCCTCACTTTGGCCTATATATTCCAAAGTTTTTCATTGTAAAACAAGGCTGAACTTGAAAAGAGAAGCAATATATGGTCATATAAGCTTTGGAAGAAATACTTATCTTGTGCTTTTGGATTGCCTCTTGGATGTTCTTGGATGATGAATGAAAGATTGTTGTTGGATTCCATGACTTGGTAGAATGGTATAGTGTCTCTTGCTTTGTTGTTGTCTTCTATTTTTCATTCATGAATACATGTTTCTTGCTTGCTATAGATTAGTAGAGAATAAATTTGAGATATGCCCATGGAGGCACCCCAAATTTCCTGTTTCTTCATAGCTTCTTTGTTTTCTTCTTCCTAAGTAACCTTAAAGAATTCTTGACTACTCTTTAATATTTAGGATATTGTTGCTTGTTTCATTCATGGTTTTATACATGCTAAGTATGACTTACGGTACGCCCTGCTTACCTATGGCTAGCTATAGTTCCATCCATGAAATTTCTCTTTGACTAATTAGATTATCATCTTGTTGAAACAAGGAGGCCTAGTTTCGATCTAGCCCTTTGCCTAAAACTATGCAAATAATGTTGTTCAAAGTGCCCAATAACTTGAAGTACTGTGTTTAGGCATTCCGGCATAGTAAGTTAAGTTGTTTTTCTTCCTTAAGTGTTTTCCCCAAAGTCTGATAGTCATTTTCCAAAGTTAGAGGGTCATATACTTCTATGCATGGCTTGAATGTTTATTTCTATGTATTTATTAGCTTATAGTTACATCTTGCATGATTAATGGTTTGCCCTACCATGTTTATGTCTGCTATTAAACTAGTTATGCTTGAAACTCTTTGTTGTTCACAAACTTGATGTCCATTTACTCCATTTTGCCCAAAGATCCTTTCTACCTTGAATCAAATCGGCCCTTCAACAGCCTTGCATCACCGTCTTATAGCTTTCTTGACCTTTTCGACCCCATAGCCCAGTTGATCTGACATCTTTTTACCTATCTTATATCTTTGATCAGTTTCATCCCTCACAACCTAAAAACCAAAACCACAAAAAACCTACTTCATAACTAGCCTAAAATCATAACAGAATAAGCAAACACACAGATATCCCTTACACATATAGAGAGAGCCCTCTCTGAGTCCAGGAAGGCTAGGTCCTTGGGCTCCAAATCTTGGTTTTTTGTTACACTGTCATTTGGCTTGCCAATCAGCCAAATCACGGGACCCTAACATAATGGCAATCACGGTGGGAATTACTGAGTACATGACAGTCTAGAAAACTCTTATAGACTCTTTAATCCTTCAACACTAACTTATATCGTCAGCCTTTAGAATCATTCAGAGTAAACTCTCTGTTTCACCATCTTAGCAAAGTGATGAATCAGGTTTATAACACTCTTACATCCTAGGTTGCGCATAAAACTCAGAAAAAACCACAAAAACTCCCTCAGATTCGTTTTTGACAGTATTGGTGGTGTACCATACACATATACCTCAAAACAACTAAAAATCCACCTGGCGACTCCACTAGCCTCTAGTAGGCCTTACTACTTTACTAAACTCTAGGCTACTATCCGATTAAGCCACCTCATCGCCACACTAACATAATGGCGATCACGGTGGGACTCTGAGTAACAAAAAACTTAGATTCCCTAGACCTTAAGAGACTTTTTGAGAATACTATCTGATTGACTTATCCCATCGCTCACTAACATAATGGAAATCACGGTGGGACCTTCTGAGTTAGTGACAATCTAAGTACTCCTTAGTAACTCTCGAAGTCTCATTCAAACTTAGAAAACTTAAGTGTTGTCCGAAGAGTAGAAAATAGCCCCTTCACCATCTTAGCAAAATGATGAGTCAGTCATAGGAAACTCTTCCAAACCTCGTAGGCACATAAAAACTCAGAAAACCCCAAAAAACTCCCTTAGATTGGTTTTTGTCAGTACTAGTGGTGGACCATACACATATACCTCAAAACAATTAAAAATCCACCCAGCGACTCCACTAGCCTCCAGTAGGCCTTTCTATTTTACCGAACTCTAGGTTACTATCTGATCAACCTATCCCATCGTTCACTAACATAGCAAGAGATGGTGGGACATTGATTACATGACAGTCTAGCAAACTCTTATAAACTCTTTGGTCCTTTAGATACTTAAACAAGCAAGCAGTCCATAAAATCATTTTGAGTAAACTCTTTTTGTTCTCGCCACCCTAGCAAAGTGCCGAAGCAAGTTTAGAATACTTTAAACAAACCATAGGCTGCACATAAACTCAGAAAAACCCCAAAACATTTCCAGATTGGCTTTACCTTAGTTATCAGTGGTGGACCATAGTTTTCATAAAATCCACCTCGCGACTCCACTAGTTCATCCTTTTGGTTTTGACCATCCTTCACTTTAGTATAACCTTAGAGAGGTCATCCATCCGAAGCTTTCACAAATACCACCCTCTCTAAAACTCTAGACTCAAAATCTGGCTTCACGAAGAATTTACACCAGATCTCACCCAGACCCAAATCCCCCTATCATAGTAGATGACCCAGAGAAGATTTTGTGGCAAGTTTCCAAAACTGAAAATCTAGCTACCGATAGGTCCATCCGTAAAACAAGATCAGTACCTGAAAATCTCACTATCTTACCAGATTCACCTTCTAAATTAGAGTCAACAAAAACTCTTTTTAGAATCAAATCACATAGTAAGATAAACTCTGTCAATCTTGAACC
Source organism: Pinus albicaulis (assembly GCA_034641835.2). Classification (NCBI taxonomy): domain Eukaryota; kingdom Viridiplantae; phylum Streptophyta; class Pinopsida; order Pinales; family Pinaceae; genus Pinus; species Pinus albicaulis. The sequence continues at coordinate 764,022,398 of CM076574.1, read as the reverse complement.
CCTAGACCCACCACAAAGTCCTAGTAGAGAAGCCTCACCTTCCACACCCCTTGACTTTCAACTTCTCCATCACTTTGGCTCATACCGTCCCAGATCTGCTCAAAACCAGGTCATTAGTCCAAGTACATCCGCCACACCTATCCGAACCACTACTGTTCAAACCACCTCAGCCCATCCCACAAGCCCTCATCTTGTACATCATCCATTAGCTCCCGTAATGGCAGCCTGGTACGCACCTTTGGTGTTGCCACTACCTTTGGCTCCTCTCCCAAATAAATATCAAGACAAAATCCCACACTTTACCGGAGAAGACACTGCCACAGCTCAATAGCATATAAGTAGGATTAGCGATGCTTTTGAATACCTGGAAGTACAAGAAGAGACCATCAGAATGAGAATATTCGCCCAAAGCCTGGGTGGGGAACCCAAAGCATGGTTCAAAATCTTGCCTCCAAAAAGCATCCACAACATCCCAGAACTATGTCAAGTCTTCAGAAACAGGTGGAAAAATGGGGAAAGTGCGGAAAGTGTCCATGCATACTGCACTAGGTTCAACAGTGTGTATAACGCCCTCCCACCTCACTTCAAACCCCCACTTGGTTTAGCCTTAGAAAAATTCCCCGAGGGTTTTGATCCAGACATGACATATCATCTGAGAGACAAGGATCCCCCTACCTTAGAGGAAATGCAACAAATAGCCATAAAAGCAAAAGCCAACTTAGCAGAAAAAAGAGCTAGGACTAGATCAGAAAGAAAAGTCACATATATAGATGAGGTCTCCACTTCATCTCCTTCCCTAGATCCTAGAATAGATGACTTAGTCAAGACCATGGCAAAAATGTGGGAAAGGATAAATGAAAAGGCCCCTGTTAGGGACAATCAGCCAAATCCTCCAATCAGAAATCAGAGCCAAAATTTTAGGAGGGAGCAGCCTCAAAACAGACCAAGGGAAAATGACCAACAAATTAGACCTTCCTTCAACGAGAATTATGTTGATGAAGAAGATAGGGATACTGAAACCATTGATGAAAATCATTGGAATCTCATAGGTTCTGATAACGAGAGTGAGGTTTACCTCACAGCGGAAGAGCAAGAGTTATGCTCTCCAGGTCAGGACGAAACCAAATATGAAGATCTCGAAGATCCTGCCATAGACTTCCAGAATGCCATTATAGAAGCTCATAGGTAGTATAACCTTAGAAGCAGAAAAAACCAAGACCATTCCAAGAAGGGTAATCCTGACATTACTAAAACCTCTGATACCATCCTTAAAAAGGCTATGGATAGCAACAAAATTGTGGCCCAGAAAATTGACCAAAACAAAGATAAATCTATTCAAACAAGCCTTGGCTCAGACACTCCTAGTACCTCTACAAAAATCCCCGAGGTGACTTTGTCAAACAAAATCCCGAACCAGAGTCAGCAAATTAAGAACATAGAAAAAGTCATGACTGAGAAAGCTGAAACAAATCTGTCCAGATCACAAATTCCTTTTAGTTTCGAAGGGGAAATTTCCAAGATAAAAATTACTATACCCCTTACTGAACTAATAACTGTAGATAGGTATAGATCTCAAATCTTCAAAGTTTTTGACATAGGAAGCGAGGCAGATACTTTGAATCTAACTGACGACAAACCCGAGCTCCTATTCGGCCCGAAGATAGAGGGTCAATACCAAGAGGGATTTGTTTCCCCTTTCTATGTGAGTTTGAACATACGAGACAAGATACTACATAATGCTATGTTAGATTCTGGTGCCTCCCATAACCTAATGCCTAGAGCGGTCATGGAAAACCTAGGACTAGAAGTAACTCAACCTTACAAAAACCTGTATTCCTTTGACTCAAGTCAGGTCAAATGTTTAGGTCTGATAAAGAACCTAGATTTTGCTCTAACACAGCTACCAGCGAAAAACTTGGTCATGGACGTAGTAGTAGCCAATATCCCTCCTAATTATGGAATGCTACTATCAAGGGCATGGGCTGCCAAAATACAAGGTGATCTCCAAATGGATATGTCATTCGCTACCATCCCTGTTTTCAACCAGACTAGGAGATTATACCGAGAAACTCACATGAAATACATGGTTAGTAACTGGGATAAGCCGAACAACACTCCCATTTATTCCATTCATTCCAATTTAGATTATTTTATCTTATATAATGAAAGTGATGTGGACAAGCAGATAATAGAAAATGAAGAGGTTTTCAAACCATTAGAAACACACTTCCCATTACTGAAAATGGAAACCAATGACCAAAGTGCCAAGAAACCTGAAAAACAGCTTAGTATCTTGTATGAAAAGGAAGTTCTTTGGATTATAAGCTTTGATGGTTCTTGTGGAAAAACTGGTTCAGGGGCTGGAATCTAGATACGCAATACTAATGAAGGTCATTCTTTCAGATTAGAATTCCAGTGTACTAATAACATTGCAGAATATGAGGCCCTTCTCATTGGTCTGCACATACTTAAGGACTTAGGCGCCAAAAAAGTATCAGCCCAGGGAGATTCAGAACTTGTAATCAAGAAAATCAAAGGTGAATATTCAGCAAAAAACCCAAGACTAAAGGAATATAGGAATGTAGCTTTAGACATCCTCAAAACCTTCGAGAAGTATGAACTCACTTATATCCCTAGGATTCAAAATAGTTTGGCAAATGAACTCGCCTTTGCTGCAAGCAATGGCCAAACACCATGTCTAAATGAGCAATATAGCATTCAGGTCAAACATCGCCCTACTATACCAGATAATATCAATCATTGGCAAATATTCAAAGATGATGATCAAATTAATGACTTTTTACAATCTAGGAATGAATTTGAAGGAACCAGGAAAGATTTAGAAAATGAACAGAGGGAATACAACCACAATCAAGACCAAGAGCTAAATCTGCCTTCTTGGACAGATCTAAACCTTATAAATCCTTCATCTAGAACTGAGATAGGAGAGGACATTGATCCAAGAGAACTCGAAGTCTTACATTGTGAAAATGACACCATACCCAGAGGGCTTGCACCTCTATAGGAATTGTTTGATTTTAACAATGTGGCCAAAAAGCCAAAAATGGAATCCACTGAGGTCGACATAGAAGAATATAACATAGGAAGCTCGGAGGAACCTAGAAAGGTCAAACTATCCAAAACCCTTCCACCTCACATAAAACATAAATACATTGAGTTGTTTAAAGAATTTAAAGATGTGTTCGCATGGGGATACCAAGATTTGAAATCATACGACACAAACATCATCCAACATAAAATCCCCCTCAGAGAAAACCAAAAGCCTTTCAAACAGAAGTTAAGAAGGATAAACCCAATATTACTACCTTTGGTCGAAAAGGAAATCAAAAAGATGTATGATGCTGGGATAATAGTGTCTCTCTGATACTCTGAATGGGTCTCAAATCTAGTATCAGTTAGGAAAAATACTGGAGAAATCAGACTCTGTATAGATTTCCAAAACCTAAATAGGGCCTGTCTAAAGGACAACTATCCCCTGCCCAAAATGGACCACATACTTTAGAAGGTAGTAGGTGCTAAAATAATCTCATTGCTTGATGGTTTTTCTGGTTATAACCAAGTGCTGGTTTACCCCACCGATCAACATAAAACAGCTTTCACCACACCTTGGGGCACTTTTATGTACGTTAAAATGCCTTTTGGATTGATGAATGCTGGCGCTACATTTCAAAGAGCCATGGACATAGCCTTCTCAGAAGACATAGGTGTTTTCATACCCATATATCTTGACGATATAACGGTATATTCTAAATCAGATGAAGAACACCTAGTACACTTAAGAAAGGTTTTCAACAAATGCAAAAAATATGGTTTATCCCTAAACCCCAAGAAAACACTTTTCGGTCTAGAAGAAGGAAAAATCCTAGGTCACATTATTTCGGAAGAAGGAATAAAAATAGACCCCCAGATAATTGAAGGCATATTGTAAATAAGTCACCCCAGAAACATAAAGGAGTTGCAATCCTTTATCGAGAAGATAAATTTCTTGAGAAGATTCATCCCAAACCTTGCCGAACTCCTGAAAGATATCACAAATATGTTGAAAAAAGAGGTCGAGGTTAAATGGACTATAGAAGCCAAAAAATCTTTTGAACTAATTAAAAGGGCCTTAACTGAAACACCAATATTGATAAGTCCTGACTTCACCAAAGATTTTTACATTTTTTCATTTGCCTCAAAACACACAATAGCTGCTGTATTGTTACAAAAAAATGCAGCTAGGCAAGAGCAACCCATTGCCTTTTTTAGCAAATCCCTGAGAGATGCTCCCTTGAAATACAACATCATGGAAAAACAAGCATTCACATTAGTAAAAGCACTGAAATATTTTCAAGTTTACATCTTGCATTCTCATGTCATAGCTTTTGTCCCTAATACTGTCGTCAAGGACATTCTGAACCAAGATCCCGATGGTAAAAGAGGAAAGTGGATCGCTATCATCTTATAATATGACTTAGAAATCCGACCTACCAAACTAGTTAAAGGACAAGGAATTGCAAGGCTAATGGCTGAAACCAACCTCCAAGCTTTAGATATAAATTTTGTTGATGCCTTAGAAGAACAGGAAGAATGCACACTCCCTCCCATTGAACAAATGTTTCTGGATTCGCCTTGGTATGCGGATATTCTTTATGTATTATCTTATCTAAATGCTTCTCCAACTTTATCGAAAACAAAAGCAAGATTTCTTAAACAAAAATCTTTAAAATTTTGCATTATAGATAGTCTTCTGTATTGAAAAAATCCCACTGGTATGCTGCTTAAATGTTTGCTCGAGTCTGATGCAGAGAAAATTATGCGTGAAATGCATGAAGGGGAATGTGGGGGCCATCTTTACTGGAAAACCACAGCAAAAAAAATCCTTAGAGCCGGTTATTATTGGCCTACCTTATTCCCTGACACTCACAAACTAGTTATGACATGCCATAAGTGTCAATTTTTTTATGGCAGAAAAAAGCTTTTACCTTTGCCCTTACATCCCATCATAGTCGAAGGACCCTTCCAGAAATGGGGTCTAGATTTCATCGGGGTAATTCACCCCTCCTCATCCGCTCAACATAAATGGATCCTCACAACCACTGACTACTTTACCAAATGGATAAAAGCCATACCCTCCAAGAATGCCATCGATTCAGTCATCATCAAGTTCCTAGAAACCAATATCCTATCCAGATTTGGCTGTCCCAGAAAGATCATTACAGACAACGTCGCTGCCTTCTCCTCCAAAAGAATGGTCGACTTCTGTTACAAATATCACATTTCATTAGGAAATTCCACAGCTTATTACCCTCAAGGTAATGGTTTAGCTGAGTCTTCTAACAAAAGCCTAGTCAACATCATCAAAAAACTTCTTGAACAAAATCAAAAAACATGGCACGGAAAACTAGTACACGCACTATGGGCCGATAGACTAACCACCAAAAAATCCATAGGTATGTCTCCTTACCAACTATTTTATGGCATAGATGCCATTTTCCCAACATCTTTAGGGGTTCCAGTAATGAAACTATTGCAGGAAGTTCAAATAGAATAAAATGACATGCAAAGGAGGGTAAATCAGACTATCCATCTGCAGCAAACCAAAGATGAAGTTTACCAAAAGGCTCAGTTAGCGCAAGACAAAATAAAACATATTTTTGACAGGAGAACTAAGGAAAATGATTTTTAGATTGGGGAAAAAGTGTTAAAATGGGATTCCAGAAGAGAAGACAAAGGTAAACATGGTAAGTTTGAAAATTTATGGAAAGGGCCTTACATCATCAGCTCAATCAGCGGAAACAATGCCTTTTTTCTACAAGAACCTGATGGGACTGAAGCTTTTGGAGGTCCTGTAAATGGCAGGACATTAAAGCATTATTTCTATCAAGAACTCCAGTTTTGAGTTTGAAACACTTTCATTCATTGTATATACCACTGTTTGAAAAATAGATAAACAGAAAAGTCAAAAGCAGTAAAAGATAGAAAAGAGGGCGGTTGAAAAATAGGAAAAAGGCCCCATGTTCCAAAAAATAGTCCTTCAGAAAGCACACAAGTCTAAATGCCGCTACTAGTACTCAAGTGTCTTGTTCAGCTATCTAGCCTAATCATAGCTGAACATGTTTAAATTTATTTGCTGATAAGTTAGTGAGTGAAAAAGATGGTCAACATTGTGTAAGATTGACTTATCACAGAGAGTAGATTAGGAAAAGATACTGGTTCCACACGCCCAAAATAGAACCAAAGAGAGAAACGACGGATGGAAAACACATTGTAGACCTTAGCCCTGTCTTTCTAGATTTCCCTTTTGCAGAATAATATTTGTGTGCAGCTTGTCTTTCATGCAGCAAATACATGACAAATCAGAATGCCTAATCCTGATCTGATCATCTTTTAAATTTCATGTTTTAGATTAGAGAAAAAAATCCTGTCAAAAAGCTTAATCTTGACAGCTGATCTAGCATAGATAGAGTAATGAAGGAGTTCATCAGTTTAATCTGAACTCCTGGCAGATATAAGTATAGAGTTAGATAGGTTCATTTTGCAAAAAGAAAAAATATGCATTGTCAAAAAGTCTGCTAGTTCAAATGCGCCAAAAAGAAGGAAAAAATGTTAGGAAAGATAGTGGGGTAGGTAGAAATATCATTAATGCTAATCATGCTGTCCCTTTTCAGAAGTAGCATCAAAGAAGAGTGAAATTTGTGCCAATGGGTAAGGCACTGGTCTTCATAAGCCAGAGATCTGAAATTTTGGACACCTCCTAAAAAGGAGCTGCCCTCCCCAAATGGAGCCACTATTAGTCATCAGTGTTTTTCACTTGTTAGTGATGACTAGTTCTGACAGCCAAGTTTTCTAGCAGCTGATCCAAAAATTTGTCATATTTGCCAGCTGGGAAAACACCCATAAAAAATTTTCACCCTCCTACTTTTCAGTTCCACCCATGACGAGATGAAACCTCATTATCAAATCCTACCTTACCTCAGCCATACTAGTCTGCCCATCAGCTCTAAAAGGACAATCCAAATCTATTCAAACAATCTCCCCTAAGTTAGGAAGTGGCGCTTTAAGACTTTTCACCCTTGGAAAACTATCCAAGAGCCAAAAACCTCCATCTGCTATAGACTAGTCATAACAGACCTCCCACTCTGCTAATAAAGCTGGTCACAGCCCTAAGTCGCACCACTAATACACCCTTAAGTCTCAGCAATACATAGACCATAATCTCAAGCTAATTTTAGGTGTTTTACAGTGTTTGATGGATCTTTGAAGGACAGGAAACATACCAGCATCTCATAAGACAATTTTGGCGCCACATGAGAAGACAGATGCTTCTCAATGTGATCCTAAGCCTGAGATGCATCTACAGGGCAAAGAGTTTCTCATCAAGCTCTTGCAACCTCATTCAAGGCCTGAAAGGACAGTGGAAGAAAAACAACACTGTCGAGGACTGTTGATACAACATGACTGAGAAATCTCCTTCATAAGCAAAGGATTAAGAGCATCTCCTTCATCCACAAGCAGAGGGCCAAAGAGGTTAAAAGAACATCAGACACTTTGTCAAGTAAAGGCCTCCTTCATTCATAAGTAGAGGGCCAGAGCAGTACTTGATTCCAGAGTTTTCACTGACTGACAGAAAAATTGTAAACACAATAGGGACAGATGAAACAGAGCAAGCATGAAAGAACAAAGAAAGAAATCAGGGGTACCACTGCAATCCAAAGGGTTAAAATTGTCTCTTATCAAAGTTTCTTTCAAAAAGGCAGTCTGGAGCCCAATTTTGCTGATAATTAAGGAACAGATCATGACACAGACCAGTGATGGTAATTGTTTGTCAAAGGTACTCATTTTCCTGCTCATGAAAGAATTCCTTTCGGATAGATCATTACAGTGGACAAGAAGGCCAAATTATATTTAGCTTTCCAAAGAAGAGGTCAAAGATGCCTTGCTGGTACATTTTGAACAGAGGAAAGGTGTTAGAAGAAACGCCCTTCTTAATAGACATAGGATGACAAGGTCTAAATGAATGCAACTGAAGTTGTGCACTCACAGTCATGAGAGAAGCTCAAACTCACCTGCCATCTCATTCAGTTTCCACAGTGAGCATGTCCATATCCATACCATCAAGGCCAAACTGTGTCTGCTTGGGTTTTCAAAGGGGTAAAAGCCACTTCCTCCAAAATGTCAAAGAGACCTCATGTGACTCAAGTGACAGTGGATATGCCATACAAAGATAATAGGTGGAAAAGGAATTTTAAATTACAGTTGAGTTTTTCCCCTAGCAAAAAGGTAGTTGCATTTGAAAAAGGCATTACTACAACCCTCCACATGGCTCAGAGCACTTTTCCTTCCAAAAATGCAAATATCAAAAGGGGAACATTTTTTCATTTTTCATTGAAAAACATTCAAAGTTATAAATCCTCATAGGGATTGTTTCATTTCGAGAAGGGAAATCGGGCTTATCAAAAAAATGGTCTTTTCCACTGTGACATTTATAGGGACAAAAGAGTATCAATTTGTGTTCTAAATAAAAAAGGATTTAGTTTTTGTTTAAAAAAGCATTGTCAAAACTTTTCTTAAAAAACCCTCAACAGTCAAGTATGAAAGGTTTGTGACTTATTCGCATTTAAAGAGACAAAGGGACCATTGCAAAACCTTTTTTAAATTTTCAATACATAAGGAAATGTTCCCCTCTACTGTCAACAAGATCGAACAACGAGTGTTGGAGAAAAATTCACAAAGTTTTCGGGTTTTTTGTCTGTGTGGCGCTTGTAGGTGTGCGTGGCACGCTCAGACAGAGCTTTTACATTGAAATACACAGGCGCGTGGCGCGCCTGTAGGTTTGGGTCACGTCGGCCCGACAAAACGACCAACTATTGTTGCGCGGTGCTCTCTCATGTCAACGCGACGCGCGTGTGTTCAACACCCCAAAAGCACCTCAAATGAATCTCTAAGCTGCTCTAAGCTTCAGCCCAAGCTTGTCATCGAATTCTAAGGGTATTCTATGTGCCTTTTTGCTCTTTGTAAAACTATTGAGTAGAGTGAAAGAGATAAAAATCACGGTGTGAAGTCACAGTTTCGAGCTTTGTGTTTTTATTATGAAAACGAGATTTGTTGTGGTCATTTTGGCTAGAGATGAAATAGAAAAATGATGGGTTATTATTAATATTTGAAAACCTATAAACTGCCCTCTAAGGAATGTTGAAAGATAGAGGCATTGTTTTAAAAGCATAGACTCATTACTTGAAAGATGAAGCAGTAGCATTAATTTCAGCCATGGAAGTCATACATAGGTCACCTGTTCATTGGTCAAAATTCTCTTTAGGGTGTTGAAAAGACAAAAGAATGTCTTGACCTTCCATTCATAAAACATAGCAGTAAGTAAAGTTACCATTTGCAGTTCAAGGTGTTGTCAAACTAATATGATAGAAAGTGGAGCATAAAGAAGGCAGTGTTTTTTTTTGTTGAAGAAGAGTTGATTGTTGATTGAATGCTACAGAGCTCTATCACCTGATCCTATAACACAGTAAACTTTGACTGTGAAGATACTTATTGATTGACTATGTTTATATTATTAAATATATTTGGTGAGCTACACAAGAGGAGGAGAGTGCTGAACAGCAGCAACTCACTGGTGATGAACAGCAGGAATAAGAGGAAGGGCAGCAGCATGATCTTGATGATCAAGGGCAGCAGGTTGAACCACAAAATGAACAGGAAATTGAGGCAGAACAGCAGCTTGGTATTGATGATCAAGGGTAGCAATTTGAGCAGCATGATATTGAGGAGCAGGAGCAGCCTGCAGAAGATACACAACATTCTCCTCATGATATACAACAACCTCCTCAAGACACACAGCAGCCTCAAGAAGAAGAGAAAATTCAAAAGGATGATAAGCAAGATGACAAAGGAAAAGGAATCATGCTTTCCTCTCTTGAAAAGGTCAAGCCTAAGACAGCAAGAAAGCAGGTGCCCAAGGTTGTCACTCCGAATGTGACAAGAACTCTCCATAGCAAAAGAAAGTTGCCAACGAAACCTATCATTGACTTGCCTAGGAGGAAGAGCGCAAGACTAGCCTTCAAGGGCAAAGGAAAAGGCAAGATAGGGGAAGGTCATGAGCATGGAGGTGCATTGGATGTCATCCCAATCCAAAGTGACGACAGTGACAACGAGGCCTGGATTCTAGAAAACCTCCTAATCCATAGAGAGGGCCAAATTGATGCATTGGAGGATGACCTTCATCGGGCATGGAACTTCAATCAATTCTTGCAGATCCAAAACACCCAAATGAGTGCCCATATGGCTGTCTATGAGACACGAGCAATCAAGTACAAGAAAGAGGCCGCCAAAGCCCAAGCAAGGATAGATGAGGTCATGGGCGATTTTGATGAAGATGAAGAAGAAGACCAGCCTAGGCGGAGAAGGCCTAGAACCATAGGGCTTAAAAGAGCCCTTGAAAAGCAAAGGGAAGAAGAGCAAGCCCTTCTCCAATCCACTCCCCTCACTGCACTGCTTGAGAAAGAGATTGAAAACAATAAGGATGCATGGCTAGAAAGAGCCAATGAACATTTGGAAAGGAAACTTGAGAAAGGCAAACAAGTATTTAGAGCTGCAAAGGAGGATGACAAAGCATTATCAAAAACTAAATCAGTTTTCCTGTCGCAAATTAAAGGCTGCCCAAGAGAAACTAAAGGAGGCTAAAGGGAAGCGCCCGGCACGGAAAGGGAAGAAGGACACATCAGGACTTGAAATTTTGGCTTCTGTTTCAGAGCATGTTGATAGAGACCCTTGAGGGTCATACACACCGATTTCGGGCACATTTTGACATATTTTGGTTTTTTGGCATTTTTGAGTTTTTTGTCAAAACTCATGAAATTCGCCATTTCATTGTGGGGATTCTTCAAAGGAGGAGAATGGTATCATTGGATGCCATAATTTTAGGAGCATACCCTCAGCGATTTTCAGGACATTTTGAGATCATTTTATTCCCCGAAATGATGAAAAGGGCTCGCTTTTTCACACTCTGCCCGGTCTATCAGCAGACTGTAATTTTCTGGTTTTTTACACACAGGTGCAGTTTTAGAGGACTTCCATGTATCAGATCGGAAAAATTTCAGTTTTTATGGAAATTAGACACTCATAGCTTTCCAACGAGCTATCATGAGCCTCGTTTTGATATCAAGAAGGCTGCCAAATGTTGCTGGAAAGTCAGGGGACCTTTTGATGATATAAATTTTGAGTATTTTTGTAATTTTTGAACCTTCAAAAATTGCTTTTTCCAAATGTGCGTTTAGCTATTTTTGCACATGGAAAATAATGCAAAGTCAATTATTTTTCCTTTTTTAGCATTTTATAGATATTTTATGAGATTTTGGCTTGCCTCTTGGATGTTCTTGGATGATGAATGAATGATTGTTGTTGGATTCCATGACTTGGTAGAATGGTATAGTGTCTCTTGCTTTGTTGTTATCTTCTAGTTTTCATTCAGGAATACATTTTTCTTGCTTGCTATAGATCAGTAGAGAATAAATTTGAGATATGCCCATGGAGGCACCCCAAATTTCCTGTTTCTTCATAGCTTCTTTGTTTTCTTCTTCCTAAGTAACCTTAAAGAATTCTTGACTACTCTTTAATATTTAGGATATTGTTGCTTGTTTCATTCATGGTTTTATACATGCTAAGTATGACTTACGGTACACCCTTCTTACCTATGGCTAGCTATAGTTCCATCCATGAAATTTCTCTTTGACTGATTAGATTATCATCTTGTTGAACCAAGGAGGCCTAGTTTCGATCTAGCCCTTTGCATAAAACTATGCAAATCTTGTTGTTCAAAGTGCCCAATAACTTGAAGTATTGTGTTTAGGTGTTCTGGCATAGTAAGTTAAGTTGTTTGTCTTCCTTAAGTGTTTTCCCCAAATTCTGATAGCCATCTCCCAAAGTTAGAGGGTCATATAATTCTATGCATGGCTTGAATGTTTATTTCTATGTATTGATTAGCTTATAGTTACATCTTGCATGATTAATGGTTTGCCCTACCATGTTTATGTCTACTATTAAACTAGTTATGCTTGAAACTCTTTGTTGTTGACAAACTTGATGTCCATTTACTCCATTTTGCCCAAAGATCCTTTCTACCTTGAATCAAATCAGCCCTTCAATAGCCTTGCATCACCGTCTTATAGCTTTATTGACCGTTTCGACCCCATAGCCCAGTTGATCTGACATCTTTTTACCTATCTTATATCTTTGATCAGTTTCATCCCTCACAACCTAAAAACCGAAACCACAAAAAACCTACTTCATAACTAGCCTAAAATTAGAACAGAATAAGCAAACACACAGATATCCCTTACACATATAGAGAGAGCCCTCTCTGAGTCCAGGAAGGCTAGGTCCTTGGGCTCCAAATCTTGGTTTGATGTTACACTGTCATTTGGCTTGCCAATCAGCCAAATCACGGGACCCTAACAAGCCGCTTGAACACCTTGTAGGTTGTTTTTAAGTGCTCTGACATTAGTCTTCTCCACCCTAAGGTTCTCTACCACTTGATTGTACTTGGTTTGCAGCTTCCTCAAGGTGAGAGAGAGCTTCACAAACTCATCCTTCAACATGTCGCTGAAACATTGAAACAAGTTTCATTTATCATTTGGAGGAACCTGTGACATGTTTATTGCCACCTCCAGAGCTCTGTAGCTGGTGGTCCCAACCTCTGGATCTAGAACCGCTTCATTCATGGCCATCAGAAGTTGTTACTTATCCATATCAATCTCAGCAGTAAATCGAGTATGATATTTGTCTACATATCCCGCTAATTCCGGCCAAAGATTCTCCCTGATAGCTCTGTTCTTCCCCTTTATTTCGCCCCCTGTCTCACCCCTGTTTATAGAGACAGCTTGTGAAACCTCTGAGAAATCAGAGGATGACGGACCATCATATTTTACGATGAAGCGTGCTTTTCCTTTATCCGACTCTCCATACAGTGCCACTTTTTCTAGCGGCGGCTCTTCTCTGACTCCTTCCTCATCGTTTGTTTTCTACCTTTTAGAAGGTAGAGAATCTCCTCCTGGGACTTCTGCTTCCTCAACCTATTTCTTACCTGCTTCCCGTGTTGAAGCAGTGTCTCCTTTCTCCCCTGTCACAGATGAATCAATCTCCATCTGTGAAAGCAAAGGCCAGGTATCATGATTAGCTCTCCACTCGATGAAGGGCCTAGTTTCATGAGCATATGCAGTGGATTTAATCTTCCTCCTTTTGCTTGAGATGATGCCTTTTGGATCATAAGGCCAAGCTTTCCCTTGCCTTAAATCCATACCCTTGAGAAAAGTTTCCACTATTGGGAGGGCATGCCTTGAGTTAATAATAAAGGGGCCGATGGTGGTAGGAACTTTAAGAATGAACCCCTTTTCCGCACGGAGGAAGTGGAGCTGGTTAACCTTCAAGGTTTGCCGGAGGTACTCCAAGGCGAAAATCTGCATGGCGGGAAAAACTGGCAGTCTGTAAGGGGAAACCTCTACACCGTAGACCCTTATCTCAGTGTAGTCATCAAATAGGTACCAATCTCCTGTTCTTTCTTCCTCACTGAACTGTAACCAGTTCCTCTGCTCAAGAAAAATCTTGGGCAAAGGGTTGTCATGAATAATATTATAGGCTATTGTCATGAATTCGTTCAAGAAGCTTGAATAACCCACCTCATTAGCTGATGCACTGCGGGGTTCTAGTCAAAGACAGTTCTTGGCTAAGAATTTATCCTATAAACCCTCTTGAGATCCAAACCCTCAAATTTATTAGCTTGTTGGAAAAGGAAAAGTTAAAATACCATGGAGCAGAAACAAAAATGACCTATGGCTGGGAGGTCCTAAAATTGGGTTTGGATGGCGGAGGCCAAGAAACCAAGGATGTCCAATACAACGTTGGGTTGTGACATTAACCATAAAAGGGCTACACACTCCTTCAAGACTTGCTTGACCCCCTCTATACCTAGTAATCCTACAATGAGAGCAAGGGTTGGCTGAAGGTCTTCCTTGAATGTACTCAAAGGAACCGAGTCCGTAGATGGGAAAGCTTTGAGGCGGGAGTAAGAAATAGCAGCGATGAAATCGCTCTGCTGCTTCCAGGGTAACTTAGAAAACTAACGGGATAGTGACATTTCAGTGAAACCGACATAATTTGAACTGGGAGGGTAACAGAGGGCTTTCCTGATGATCTTGGGAGATATATTGAATATCTTGTTCCCTTGAGTTGACAGGACCATATATCGACGTTCATCGTAAGCTTCTTTGAGCCAACATATGAATTCGACAACTGGGTAGATAGGCAGAGTAATTTGGTGTTATATTCCCAATAAAACGACTCTGAACCTATCCCTATTTTCTACATGTTTCCTGAATATCTCAGGCTTGACACTACTAATGAGGAACGGGTATTGTGGGTCTCGAATGTGGGCTTGCATGTCTGTGAATAGATCAGGTCTAGGAGTAGCCCTAGACTCATGAACTTGAGGGGTTTCGAGCTCTGACTTCTTAATCTTGATTCTACCCATGACCATTATGAAAAATGCAAAGCGGAAGGAAACTACATAGTGAAAGGGGGACATAATACCTGCGCAGTAAGGAAAATGCTCGAGGTAAAATGATGCAAGGGACTTTGAAAGCGACTTGGTAGACCTAGTACTGGGAGCTTACGCCTTGGCTATACGATGTCTTGTAAAAATGAAAGTATTTTACCACAGTGAACATAGAACATGATTAAACGGTTTTAGATTGCCCGGAAAAAGAGGCAAGGACGACACTTGTAGGGCTGACGTCGTAAGGACGTCGACATTGAGACGTGTGGCAGTTGGTGATTGCTTATTAGAGTTTGGTTAGGTGTATACCACACGCTGGGTTAAATACCAGTACTGGTCGTGTACCGGGTGTCCTAGGACTTACCTTACCTCCGTTTCTTGCGATAGCTATTTACCTGAGTGGACCCACTAGAAAGTCCAGCGGGGTCTTGGAACGACTCTAAGCCGGCAGCCATCACCACACAGAAAATATATCTCAGGTCCCACCGTATGCCACATCAATACCATTCTGGGGGGTGAGCTTCTGCCTTCCCCCTGCCATCCTTGATGCCCCCGAAAACACTTAATGCTGCCTCCTTATTCTGACCGTTCAGAACTCGAGCGGGTCCCGCCCTATACAGCTGTCTTGCATACATATAATCTTTTGTTTCGGGTAAGTTTTACCACAAAGCATAAAACTATATGTTCTGCCCTCTTTTCTTTACATTTTCATTTACATCAACCCTCTTGCTCCTTTAAATATTTCTCCCCTTTATGCTTCAGGTGATCTCTCTTTGGAAGTTTCTTAGGGTGGTAGTGAATTATATAACAACATTGGCTCCATTTGGGGATGGCATGCTCGTCCTCAAACGTGTCGAGAACTCCACGGACCATCTGTTATCCTTTTTCTGTGACTGCAACTCCTTGGCACTTCTACCTTCCTTAAGTCTAATAAAGAATAGCCAACATAAGAGTAAAGGTAAATAGATAATGTACAATATATACGACAGGCCTCATGACCTGGATCAGTACTAAAATTAAGGTTTTAGAAATTGCCCATTTATAGGGGCTTCAAGTAGGTCGCCTTCCAAATTTTCCAGCCTAAAAGTATTATTTCCTCCAGCTTCTGCAAATTTGAAAGGTTCGAACCATAGAGGATCGAACTTTCCATGCTTTCCTTTTTCAGCCCTTCGTATATCCCATCTTAGCACCAGATCTCCGACTTGCATCTCTTTATCTTTAGCATGCTGATCATACAGGTCTTTCATTTTCTCTTGGTACTCAGTCAACCTCTGATTTACTTGACTTTGGGTCTCTTCCAGCTCTACTAACTAATTTATTCTTCTAGTAAGATCGTTTGGTTCCTCTTGACAGTCCTGCATGAACCTAGCCACAGGTAAGGCCAATTGTATCGGGAAAACCGTTGCTTTACCATAGACCAATTCATATGGGGATTTTCCTGTTGACCTCTTACTATTGATTCTGTTTTCCCATAGCGCGAACTTGAACTCAGAATCCCAGTTCTTCTGGTTTTCATTTATTGCCATTTTCAATGCCCTTACCAAAGTTTTGTTTGACGATTTTTCCAATCCATTTCCTTGTGCATAGTATGCAATAGAGTGTCCTAACACAATACTATATTGTTGGCAAAAATTGATAAATTTGACAGACTTAAAAGCTTGAGCATTATCTGTGACAATCTTAGCAGGGCAGCCAAACCTTGAGATAATGTTATGTTCCAGAAACTTGATCACCACTGTGTCTGTAGCATTCCTTGCCGGCACAGCCTCCACCCATTTAGTGAAGTAATCGGTGGCTATTAGTATCCACTTTTGTTTCCCTCTTGAGGCAGGATGAATTTTGCCGATGAAATCGATTCCCCACTATTGGAAAGGTTCTTCTATGTGTATCGGGATCATAGGCAAAGGAGAGAACTTCTACCTTTTAGCAAATTTCTGACATTTTTCACAGGCCCTTACCCAAGCATGAACATCTCTGAAAATTCTGGGCTAGAAAAAGCCTGCTTTCAGAATCTTGTGTGCCGTGGCCCTCCAGCTGTAGTGGCCACCACAGATGCCCTCGTGGAATTCCGTCATCACTTCTTCTACTTCGTTTTCCATAAGACATAAAATTAGTATGCCCAATGGGTCTCTCTAGTACAAATGGCCATTTGCTACGATGAACTTCTGAGATTTTAGCCTCAGCGTTCTATACTTTGTCTTGTCGCAGCTTGGAAGACATCTAAGAGTCAAGAGGTATTCTACAATTTATTTGTACCATGCACTGAGAAGGTACATCATATGGGTCTTTTGTATATTGGTTTCTATCTCATGTTGCTCGTCTGCTCTTTCAAGCTCTTCATTGGCCACCATAGAAAAATTCATCCCCAAAGCCTGACAGTTTGATTTGGAAAGGATCTTGGCTAATCCATGTCCCTTTATTAGCTTAGTGGGGTGTATTTCCAACACATACTCCTGTATCTTGGCTATCCATTTGCCTCTCTTTCCTTCGATGTCTCCCTGAATCAAGATGTCTTTTACAGCTGTTGTGGGTACGAATGTAGTTATATCTGACTGCAATACATACATCTGAAAATCCTTCAGGGATTTGACCAAGGCGTAACCCTATTTCTCCAAGATGTTATATTTTAGCTTAGCATCACGAAGCACTTGGCTGAAAAAGGTGATGGGTTGTTCATGACCTTCCTCATTTTTCTGCAATAATATAGCTGCGATGGTGTGGGGAGATGCAAACGAAAATATCATGAAGGGTTTTGCATAATCTGGTCCTGCCAATACTGGGGCTTCTGCAAAAGCATTTTTAATTCTATTAAAATCTTCCTGCGACTCAGTAGTCCATTTTACTTCGTTATCCTTATTCAACATCTTAGTTATGTACTAGACTATCTCTACATAGTTCGATATGAATATTCTCAAGAAGTTGATACGTCCAAGAAAAACTTGGACCTCTTTCTTGTTTCTGGGCATGGATATACCATTTATGAATTCTACCCTTTTCGGGTCAATTTTTACCCCTGCCTTTGTTACAATATGCCCCAACAGTTTACCCTCTTCTAAATCAAACAAATATTTTTGTGCATTTAAAGAAAATCCATACCTGCATCACTTGTCAAAGGTTCTGCGCAAATGCTCTATATGTTCAGCATCGTCCTTTGAGAAGACTGTGATATCATCCAGGTACACCACCACAAATTTATTTTTTTCCCACACAAAAGCAATGTCCATGGCCCTTTGAAATGTAGCCCCTGCATTGATCAATCCAAACGGCATTCGAGCATACATAAGTGTTCCCCAAGGAGTAGTGAATGCGGTTTTCTTTTGGTCCTCCAAAAGCACTGCTACTTGATTATACCTAGAAAATCCATCCATCATATAAATTCGTGAAGATCCTACCACCTTCTGCAATATATGGTCCATCTTTGGTAGCGGATAATTGTCTTTCAGAGATGCTCTATTCAAGTTCCGAAAGTCAACACACAGTCTTATGATCAATCCAAACAGCATTCGAGCATACATAAACATTCCCCAATGTAGAAATTTGAATAATTGTTAAATTATTCACCGAGATTATCATGATCACACACTATTTGAGCTTCATGCATAATACATAACCTCTTCTACTATTGATCATTAATTGCGGAAACATAAACAATCGCATGTGCACATTAAAACCATAAACAATCACACATATAAACACAGTATTTATGGGAAAGCTTAAAGCTGAAAGCCCCAAACTATCTGTATATTATAATGATAGAGATCATGTAACAATCATTTTACAAACTCCTCACAAGCTCTCAGTACAATCTCCAAAATCTCTCCAGTTGCTTTACTACCGACTCGGATCTGCTTGACTTGTATACGATACGCCACATGTTAACTGCCTCTCATCGCAATCCAAGATGAATAATGGCCAATGTTGAGTTCGAATCACGGTATGCCATTTTGCACACAATCCTCATTAGCATCTCCAATCACTGGTTGTTGCAAATCATGCAACAGTATAGTCACAACTGATAGTCACACTGCTCTTTCACCTACCTCTTCACTGGTCTCCACTGAAACTGTCCATGCACTGTAGTTAACTGATGTATTCTTTAGTTGATTAATGAGTTAATAATTAGTGAATTAATTAATAATTAATTCACACCACTCTCACTAGTGTATCGATCAGTTAGACTAGATACAACTAGCTCAACTATGTTTAACTCAGTTAAAATGAACACAACTCCACCAACTACCTCAATAACTCCACCAAACTCTGTCACGTGAGTTCTAACTAAATTCCTCCATGCAATAGCTCCAGTAAACCCTCAGGAATAGCATAATTCCTTCTGTCAGCTGTTGTGCCACATCTGTGCACTTAACTGAAGTGCTCCAAAAGAATAAGATAATGTTTAGAGTCCAAATATTATTAAGAGCTAATAATATTCGACATATCTATTTTTAGACTGGCAATCTAAAAATAGATTCCGCCCAGTATGTCTAAAAATAGAAGTCCATCTATTTTTTCTGACTTGACAAACCATCCACAAATAGCATCCTGCAACTCATAGAACATGATCCATGTGTCTAAAAATAGACATAGTCTAAAAATAGACTTTGCGCCAAAAATAGCCTGCGGGCCCACTTAGTGAAGGCGACTCCTTTCCACTAAGCTCATCATCTTGTTGTAATCTCAACACTCCCTCTCAACAAGATATGGATTATCTGCAACCCCTATCCTGCCCCTGTGGTATTCTAATTTTCTCCTGGTGAGCGCCTTTGTCAAGATATCAGCATCCTGATCCTCCGTAGGAATGTGTAAATACTTGCTGATCTTGCTTTTACGATCCTGCGAAAATGTGAGTGATGCGGATGTCGGTATGTTGAATATCATGAAATACGGATTAACGGGGGTTTTGTACGTACGGTTATCACGATAAATCACGATGGGATCCAAGTATGAACCAAACAGCGACCGGGATCTTCCTCATCCATGTAGCCTGTGCGTGAGCTCGCTGCCATATAATACGGCCTCTACGGGCGGGTGACACGGATCTCTTGCTTCTGTGTACGGTAAACTACGTACGACCGAAATCACGAAAATCCCTCCCGGATGTGCTCTTTACACGGTTGGGCTCTGCCCAATCTGCATCATGGTAAACCACATAGCCTCACCTCATCAAACTTTTTTGTGCCATAATCCATATCCGATTTGCCCTGCGGATATCTAATCGCCTTTTTGCCTTCACGAGAAGAGCCGGTGAAGCAACACGCCGAAACGCGCGGTTGGTTAACAGCATAGCATATTTCGGGTCGTGTATTGACCAGATACATAAGCGACCCCACCAACTGTCGATAAACAGTGGCATCCACTACCTCCGCTGAAGTAGCATCCTCCTTCCTCCATCCACCAGGAAGAGGAGTATCAACAGGCTTGCAGCCATGCATGTTGAACTTCTCCAGTATCTCCCGGGCATACTTACCCTGAGAAACAAATAGTCCACCACTGCGCTGCCAAATTTCCAATCCCAGGAAATAATGAAGAAGGCCCAAGTCCTTCATCTCAAACTCCTTTGCAAGATCAACCTTGCATGAGTGTATCAACAGTTCATCACCTGTCAAAATAAAATCATCTACATAAGTCTGGGTGATCGACAACTTGCCCCTACTGCCACAGCTATTATAGGTTTGGATCACTTGCTCACTCTTGGAGAATCCAGTGGGTGAAATAACTGTCTATCGTGTATAGGTGCACGAGGTGCTTGTTTAACCCATACGATTATACGGCTGCACATGTGACTCGTTGCGAAGATCTAAGAGCCTTCGGGATGCTCTTGTGTCTCCTCCCCTACGGTAGATCGGGTTGAGGAGACGCGGTCTTCACATCCGTACGGTAGATAGCCTTGCCCCCATGTGACACGAGAGAAGAATCGTTGGCTCCTTCCGGGCCTAATACCTTGTGACGGTGCAAAGTCCTCATAATTGATCCCTCGATCTGCGATACCTTCGACGACAAATCTTGCCTTGTACTTCTCCCAAAATGTCATTTCTTTGCTTCTTTGTGGTGTCTCGAACCCACCAGCTGATTTCCTTTAAGCATGGGACAATCTCCCATGCACTGTTTCTGATAATCGAATCATACTCTTCCACCATGGCATCTACCCATGCGGGATCCTCCACAGCTTCCTCGAAAGAGGATGGCTTTGTCACGATACACTTGCTCACAAGAGCCATGTATCCAGTATACCGGTCAGGTGACTGTCTCTGTCTGCGCTGTGATGTAGGTGCTCCTACAACCTTCTCTGCATCTTGTGCCAGTCGCTCAACTTCTGTAGTGTGCTTCCACCCTCTGATGGTTGGCGCTGCATGAGTGGTCTCTTCCACTCCATGAACCTCATCTTGTGGCTGATCCACATCCTGAGACTCATCCTTAGGAACTAATAGCTCCTCATACGCAGAAAGTGGCTCCCTCTCGGCGGAGCACTTGCGGCACTGTCCCTCCACAAAATTTGATATCCCGTGCACACTGCACAACCCGTTCTTGGGGCACACTCTGGAAAATACACACGACTGGTTGTAGGGGCGTATCGATGTACACAAATGTCCCAACCTCTTGTGGTTATCCATTATTAACGGCATCCTTCGTCACATGAATGTAAACGGGTAGACAAAAATCCTCAGGTAGAAATATCGGGCTTACCGAGAAAACGCCTCCTCGGGTGTACTCATGCCAAGTATGCCCGCGAGGACGTGGGTGGATAGATCTTTAACGATCGTGCATGCCGGTTTCCCACCAGTGGACTCGATGGGCCACAGTCATACACGACATCACCGTCGGCACACGATGGGTGCTGTTCTTCGCATCGTGACCCGGGTGCTGCTGGCCAGGTTGCTGGTCTTTGTAAGGCTCTTTGAACTCATCACGCTGCAAAAGTCCTTGAATTCGCCAGAGATGAATTCACCACCATTGTCTCTCCTAAGAGCCTTCACCTGCTTCCTCGATTCTTTCTCAACCAGTGCCTTTAACTCACAGAACTTTGAGTATGTATCACTCTTCTTCTGCATGAAGAAGATCCAACACTTACGAGAAAAATCATCAAAAAATATCACATAATACCTGTGCTTTGTTTTCGAAGCTACTGAGAAAGGTCCACACATGTCTGTGTGAATTATCTCAAGGATTGTCGTGGCACAACTATCCTTCTCGTGAAAGGTGGCTTTCACAAATTTTCCCAAGGTACATCCCTTGCACTGATCTGACTACGCAAGAGTACCCTTAGGAAGCCCAATAGAAATCTGCTGCAGTATCTTCAAAGATCCATGGTGAAGGTGGCCCAATCTCCAGTGCCACAACTCGCCATCATCCCGACTCACCACTCCTTCTACCTTGCCTGCCATTGCTGCGCAGCCATCTACCTGCAATTGATAAAGGTTCTTAACTCGAACCCCTATCCTCTAGGTCTCACCAGTTGCCTTACTGCGCAGGAAAGCCTTTCCTTCGCTAAAGACAACATCATATCCCTTGTCTTCTAACATCACCACAGAGATAAGATTCTTCTTCAATCCTGGAACATGCATTACTTCCTTCAATATGAAGGGTTTACTAGACTCCCTCTCAAAGGAAATGGTACCGATACCGGTCGCACTGTATCTACCATCATCGCCCATCTCGATGTGCACTCCAAGATCTTTCTCATCCAGATCAGTAAACAAATCTCGATCTCCCGTCATGTGAAAAGATGCACCACTGTCCAGAAACCACACTAAACCCATCACACTTGAGACCAAGCATGCGATCAGTGAAAAATCCAGCTCAAAATGTGAGGCTAAGGCCTCTCCAGCTGCAAATCCAGTAGCCTGCTTATTTTTCTTCTTCTGCGGACAATTTGTGGCATAATGTCCGTGTTGGTGACAGTGAAAGCACTTCACCTTGGACATGTCCTGCTTCTTGCCTTTCGCACCAGAATGAGAAGATTTCTTTCTCTTCCCCTTCTTTGCTTTGGTAGCCAAAGTGAAATTCTCTTCATCAGAGTTCCTTGATGAAGATCCATCCCTGGTACTTCGCCTTATCTCCTCTTGCACAAGATCCGACCAAAGTCGCTCCCATCCTGGCAATTTCTCCCGACCATTGACAAAGTCCTGATAGGAATGCCAACTCTTCGGAAGCCCAAGGAGAGCCAAGCTCACCAAGTCCTCATCATCTACAGTCACCCCCACACTTCCCAGCTCATCCCTGCATTGGGTGAACTTCGTGAGGTACTTGGGCATACTATCACCTTTCTCCATCTTTATGTTTCTGAGTTTATCCTTGAGCGCCAACTTCCTCTGGTCGCTCTTGCTTTGGAATAAATATGTCAAAGCTTTCCACATCAAGAATGGAGAAGCCTTACCATGAAGGCTGGACACTATGTGATCCTTCACACCTTCCAACAGAATCCTTCGACACTTTGTTGTCTTCTTTTTCCATGCGTCAAGTACGGCAGCATCACTAGAAGTAGGCTTTGGAATTTCTGCATCTATGAACTCCTTCAACCCATTGTCATCCAGCACCGCCTCCATCCTATCCTTCCATGCAATATAATTCGAGCTACCCTCAAGGGTATACTCCAATCGCAATCCGTTGAAAGACATCTCAACTTCGACACCAAGAAAACACTACTGCAAATTCAAATTCCACCAGCACAAAACTCAACCGCTTCAATGTTTTGCAATTGCTCCAATGATCAATATCGCTCTGATACCATGTAGAAATTTGAATAACTGTTAAATTATTCACTGATATAATCCTGATCACACACTATTTGAGCTTCATGCATAATACATAACCTCTTCTACTATTGATCATTAATTGTGGAAATATAAACAATCGCATGCCCACATTAAAACCATAAATAATCACACATATAAACACAGTATTTATGGGAAAGCTTAAAGCTGAAAACCTCCAACTATCTGTATATTATAATGATAGAGATCATGTAACAATCATTGTAAAAACTCCTCACAAGCTCTTAGTACAATCTCCAATTGTTACACACTACACAAGCTCAGATCTAGCAAAACACATGCTCCAATCTGCTCCACCTGTTATCTTGCCTCTACTGCGCAATCCAAGATGAATAATGGCCCAATCTGTGTTCGAATCCACCTGGTATGCACTACACAATCCTCATTGGCATCTCCATCAATGTGTGGTGCAAAACTCATGCACCAGTATGGTCACAACTGATAGTCACACTTGCTCTTTCACCTACCTCTTCACTGGTCTCCACTGAAACTGTCCATGCACTAAAGTTAACTGATGTATTCTTTAGTTGATTTATGAGTGTATAATTAGTGAATTAATTAATAATTAATTCACACCACTCTCACTATTTTATCAATCAATTAGACTAGATACAACTAGCTCAACTATGTTTAACTGAGTTAAACTGAACACAACTCCATTAACTCCTCAATCAACTCCACCAAACTCTGTCGCCTGAGTTCTAACTGAAGTCTCCATGCAATAGCTCTACTAAACCCTCAGGAATAGCATAATTCCTTTTTTCATCTACATGTGCCACATCTATGCACTTAACTGAAGTGCTCCAAGAGGATAAGATAATGTTTAGAGTCCAAATAATATTAAGAGCTAATAATATTCAACATATCTATTTTTAGACTGGAAATCTAAAAATAGATTCCACCCAAAATGTCTAAAAATAGAAGTCCATCTATTTTTTCCGACTTGACCAACCATCCACAAATAGCATCCTGCAACTCATAGAACATGATCCATATATCTAAAAATAGACATAGTCTAAAAATAGACTTTGCGCCAAAAATAGCCTGTAGGCCCACTTAGTGAAGGTGACTTCTTTCCACTAAGCTCATCATCTTGTTGCAATCTCAACACCCAAGGAGTAGTGAATGCAGTTTTCTTTTGGTCCTCCAGAAGCACTGTTACTTGATTATACCTAGAAAATCCATCCATCATATACATTCATGAAGATCCTACCACCTTCTGCAATATATGGTCCATCTTTGGTAGCAGATAATTGTCTTTCAGAGATGCTCTGTTCAAGTTCCGAAAGTCAACACACAGTCTCATTTCTTTGTTCTTCTTTTGTACTGGGACCAAGTTGGCTACCCATTCAGAATATCTTAATGGCACAATAATCTTAGCCTTCAAAATTTTCTTGATTTCCTTTTCTATGGAAG
This sequence comes from Pinus albicaulis, assembly GCA_034641835.2. Taxonomy (NCBI): domain Eukaryota; kingdom Viridiplantae; phylum Streptophyta; class Pinopsida; order Pinales; family Pinaceae; genus Pinus; species Pinus albicaulis. Next base: position 763,997,651 of record CM076574.1, on the reverse strand, counting down.
GAAGGAGTAAAGGATTAATCTGTCTTAATTTCTATTTGTGTGGCTTAGCATATCCTTTTAATGGAATATTGTGTTGGATAATGCTAATATAAAAGGTCTTCAAATATTGATAGAACCAGGAAAAGATGTTGTTACAAGTCAAAATACCTCCTCATCAGCTCAAAGGGGAAGACAAATATGGAAGAAGTACAAAGACCTAAGTTAAACCTATTTCTGCCAGGGTAACGCCTATGTAGAACAGAACAAGAGCGTTATAACGCAGACAAGCAATACTTTGGCCGCATTAGTGGCTAGGGCAACGCTCTGTTTACACTGGAGGGACGCGTTACCCGTGTTTTAAGTTTGAATTGGGAAAAGAGCACGGAGAAACATTTGAATCTTCGACTTTCCCTCACGAAGGAGTCAGTTCACAAAGGAAACTGCAGAAGCACCAGTTCATTATTGGTCATTTCCATGGAAGACTGAACTCCAAGAGAGGCAAAAGCTTGGAGATCAAGGAAACATCTAAGCCTTTTCCATTCCGAACTAGTGGAAAGAGAAGGGCAACAATGGCCTTCTCCCTCTCCTATAAGAAGGAGCTGAAGGCTCTTAATTGAAGGTCGAAGGATTGCTCAAGGGTCGAAGAAGTTGCCCGTGTTCTTGTATACTTGTGGAATAGAGAATAGTGTGACATTGTGAAGGCCAAGAGTCGAATGAAAGGGCTCTAGAGAGCTTGTTGACTTGAACCGCCTGCTAGAGAAGAGATGAAGGAGGCGAGGAGGGCAGTACAACGGAAGTGGTTGTAATCCTCCTTCTTTCAAAATCAATAGAACTATATTTCGTTTTGTCCAATTCAATGTTAATGTTATTATTTTGTTTCAATATTTACTTAGTATGATATGAATGGCTCGAGTGTTTCTAATCTAGGATGTTTGTAGTTCATTGATTTAATTGATAGGATACTTGTTATATTAGAAATTCTATACTTTTAAAAGTTCATCTAATAGAAAGTCCTTGCATTTTAATGCAGCGACACATGACCTTTACTTTGTCGTACGCTCTCCAAGGGATTCTAAGACCGTCAAAGAGGTAATTCTCTATTGTATTCCTTCAAGTTATTTCAAGCTAATATGAACATACTCATGCCATCTTTGTGAACAGCATAGCTAATCTTACTGTCTGCCTCGGGCACCGGAAAGCCCTGAGAGGGATATACGAAAACCAACCACCCAAGCAGTTTACCCTATAGCAGAATTGGCGACTCCACTGGGGAGTTTCCCCATAGTTTCCGGACTATTTTTTCCCTTTAGTTTCTTCCCTCCTCTGTTCAGTATCCTTCCGACCATTTTTTGATGCCCAGTAGACATACCAAACGCTTGCAGAGTTCAATCCTATTCCTGTCTGGCCAACTGAAGAGCTTTTCCCTGGTTAACGCGACCTATGCAGTTCATCCAGTGCGTTATAACACGGTCTAGGATTAAATACAGTGCGTTATAACGTTGCATTTTCTCACAGACAGAGCGTTACTCAGCCAAAAACCCTGTTGTTCACTACTGTGACTGTGTTTTAGCTATAGAGTTTTTTGGCCACCAGTACCTTTCACAGACTGAATCCTTGTGCTTGTCTGCTCAAGCTAGCATTGATTATTTGTTTCTCTTATTTAGTTAGTGTGCAAAACATTTACTTTGTAAAAGAGAATTTTTTTTTTTTTGCATTTAGCTGAGTTTATTCTGAAAGTTTAGTTCACAGACTGTTAAAAGAGGTAGATAGAAGTCTGAATCTTGAAAGTTGAGCTGTGTTATTTACATTTTGGTGCATGTATGATTGATAAAGAAACCTCTCCTTGTAGAAACACTCTTCATTGAAGTTAATATTTAGAGCATGTTTTGCATGGTTTATTGAGTCAGAGTCTCACTATACTTCATACGTCCATTCCCCCTCCGCAAGACTAATAACAAAGTACACTAAAAACAAAGCGATAATAAAATCAATCTAATAACTCTTTTTTGAACTCACACAAACAGTAGTTCAGGCTAGGATCTTGGGTTAGGAAAGTGAGAAAACTACCCAAGATCTCCAAACTTGAAAACTAGAGTCATTAACGAGTGAAATCCTGCTGCACTCACATTATTGGGACCGTTCCTTTACCGGAGCTGAGTGCGAGACAACACTTGGGTGCACTAGAAGGTAGCCCGCCTTCGACTGCATCCTGTGGGTGTGTTATATATTGGGGTTCCCTTCGGGGATGTCGAAACTAGATCGGGGATCTAGGTATTCTGCCCATATAGCACACTGTCCTTGACCGTGGACCCCCCTGATGATGTCTGTGATTTGAGGTATCCTTGGTGGCCATACTTTTATGGACTTACACAAGGTGACTGGGACGGGTTGTCCTGGTACCTGAAACAGATGGACCTACTCTATCTTCAGTCTTTAGGAGGGTACTCGTCTTCACGAGAGTGCTTACAACTATCTTCTGGGGTTCGGGAGAAGCTCTAGAGTAACCGTAACTGTACTTTCGACCAACCCTCTCTGTATGCTATTGTGAGACTGGATTTCATCACCAGTGAATGGTAGTACTCAGACAAGGGCACCCTATACTGGTTTCTTGCTGATTGATTTTAGAGAGTCTTTTCTTTTTTTAGAAGTTGTGTGGATATTGTCATTTGAGACTTCATAATACATCACATTTTAAAAATTTGTTAAAATTAAACTGGTCACCGTGGCGTCCCCTGACCCATGCCGTCTGTCTCAACGACAGCAAGGTCTACCTCCTCTCACCCTAGAGGAAAGATTGAACCTTGGTGAACCGGGCCTTCTACGGAAGAGCAGTCTCCTCTGACTAATCTGGATTATCACATAGACCCTTATCAGCCGGAACTCCCGGAGGACCCTTTCACTGAAGGCGTTGTACCTAACTACAATCCTCCGCTCACTGATCCGTTAGGACCTGTGATAGTCTAGATTCCACCACGCCCAGATATGTCTGTGACCACACCAACATCTATTTCACCACTGGTATCCACAGGGACGATGCCAATGGAAACCATCCTTGGTTCGCCACCATCCTCCCCGCCAGTGGTCAGTTCCATGCCATTACTGGGTAACCCCAGTAGTCAACATATGCCTACCCCCAACCCTATGGTCAACACAACTGTCAGTAGTTTACCGAACCCTTCGGCATCTACTCCTACCGTGACCACGTTGGGGACCACGGTAGCTCCTCCCCCGAGCACGACTACTTCGGTGCCCTTTAGCAACCCTTTCGGTTGGAACCCTCTGTTGAGTTCAAACCCCCTGGCCACTATACCAGGGGGCAGTGTTATCAATACATAGGTAGCAAGGAATATTTCTCTTCCTATGCAATCCTTAGGACAAATGGGACAACCCATTGTAAATACTATCCCCTTAAGTGGTTCAAACATAGGTGTAGGATCTATACCGTTGCCAAATTATGCAAATACTAGTATACCTCCGGGAAATTCTATTGCATCCATTTGGACTAACCAACCCCAACCTCCGTCTGGAGTGGGAGGGCACTTTTACGCTGGGGGCAACCAACCATTTGCCCCTCAATACACTATGCCCTATGGACAGCAACCGTATGTTCCTACTCCTCCACCTATGGGAGGTTTTTATCAAATTCCCACTTACCCTTCTGGTAACACATGGATGGGGGGACCCTATGGTCCAAATAGTCAGCCCATACTGCCTTGGTTAGACTCGGGGGCAAATCCACAATTTCCATTCTTGGCAGCTTTGGACATACCCGACATCCATAAGCCGACGAACGACCCCATCAACCATAACTCGCTTTGGCCTCCAATACCGCATAAGATTCCTTCCGATATCCCGAAGTTCGACGGGAAGCATGGGGACGACCCGGCCGCACACATCACTACCTTCCATTTATGGTCCATATCCAATTCCATGGTAGATGATAGTGTCCGACTCCGACTGTTTTCCCGCACCCTTACAGGCAATGCTGCCAAGTGGTACATTGAATTACCACGTGCCGCCATCAATACGTTTGGCGCTTTAGCGACGGAGTTCTTAAAGAACTTCCAACTACCAATTAGAGTGGAAACCGGAACAGAATTGTTAACATCGCTATGCCAAGACACCGCCACCCACATCTCCGACCATATTCATGAATGGAGACGTAGGAGGAGGCTCGTCAAAGCGCCAATACCGGACCATCTCTTGGCCAATTGGTTTTGCAAGTCTCTTTTACCCCACATCTCTAAAGACATTGGCCTTTCTAGTGCAGTGACAGAAGATCAATGTATTCGTCATGCCCAACACTTAGATTTAATCTATTCACAATCCGGCACGCTTTACGATCTACTCCCCCATGCCCCTGGTAACGCAAATCCTCCGGCTACTCAGAAAACCGGAGCTCATGCCGATGGTCTCGTTGGCACGATATCTGGTGTAGCCACCAATCAGTCTCGGGGGAAAACCTCCCAGCCATCCTTGGCTGCCACCGCCCCCCACCAAATGACTCCTCTCCCTTCCGCTGAGGTAAATTCAGTGCAAACCTCACAGAAACCTAGCGGAAAAAATAGGAAGAATAAGAAGAAAACATCTTATTCGGAAGAGTAGTCTGATAATCAGAATAACGCTAATCAGAAAAATGCTGCTAGAAATGACAAAGGAAAGGATAAACCCATGAAATTTCCTTGTAAAATCTGTGTGGAGGACCACTTGACATACAAATGTCCTCGGTTGCAGGAATGCACCGATTTTATTGCTAACAAGGATTCTGGGAGAACACCTGCCGTTCTTCACAATCCCTTCCCCAATCAACAGCAGCAGCATCAACATATGGTTGATAACCCGCCACAACCCCATCAACGGGGCAATGGTGGTTTGTATCCTTCCGGCGAAGGACCATCTGCCATTTATGGCATCGAGAGTATTGACCTTCAAACTCGCGCCAAGCTTTATGGAACTCCTACCATAGATGCTCAGGAACCGGGAACTAGTTCCAATCCGCCGCCGCCCAATGATTTACATATCGAAAGGCCTACTGTTGAACCTGTAATTCGTCCCCCCAAAGGGACACTTCGACGCACGACTCATAATACCTCTGCACGTGTAGCCCAAAACTACAATATTGTAGAAGATTTGGCTCAGGCACCGTCAGCTATGTCTGCACTTGAAGTATTACAAACCTGTCCAGCACAAAGGAAAGCCTTGCTTTCGGCCATTGGTGGAATAGTTCCCCAGGATTCCATGCTAGAAGTCTTTGATAGGGAAAAGGCTAAACATCTCCTCTCGCATCAACTCGCATTCCAGGTGCAGGTTGTGTCGAAAGGGAGACCCATCCATCGCACTGTCATAGACGAAGGTGCTTCGACCTGCGTTATGTCACAAGCTTGCTGGCTGAATTTAGGTTCTCCTACTCTAACCCCACCATCGAATTCCCTCAAAGCTTTCGATGGCCACACTTTCCTACCAAAAGGATACCTTGCTAGCTTTCCCATCACTCTGAGTGGGAAAACGGTAAATGTGGACGTTGAAGTCGTAGAGCGTCATCTCGACTATAATATATTGCTCGGTTGTAGTTGGTCTTATGCTATGACCGTTATCGTGTCTTCGGTCTTCCGACTCATCCTATTTCCATTGGATGGGAAAAAAGTCACGGTCGACCAGCTATCCTTCTGCACCCCTGATTATTCCACTTTACCAAGTAGCTCTGTACCCCTAATAGGAGCTAAGGATCTCCTCAATGAAGTCTGGCCTACAGACGAAGCTATTCGAGAGATCATGTCATTAGAAGAACGACCTTGGGGAGAGTTCCACCATCATGCTTCGACGATTGATTCGGAGGCGATAAAAACTGAAATCTCGTCTTTTGACCAACCTGAGATAGTTCCCTCCTCCTATACGACTATCCACACTATCGATTCAGAAGGGAACGTGGGTAATCTTTCCAAGACGCTACTCATTGATATTTCGGTCAAGACAGGTATCATGGAAAATATTCCGTATTTCTTTTCAAATATCACACCTTTCCAACTTGCTTTCGGCCTGGAGGCAGTACTTCCAATCGAGTGCGAAATACCACCACTCAAACTTGCCATTGAGCTCCTGCCTGGCACCACCGCCACAGAAGAGCGCTTGCTCTCGCTCGATCATTTGGACGAAACTCGTCGAGATGCTGCACTAGCACTCGAAGCTCACCAGCGCTGAGTCAAAGCCCAATACAACAAATCTGTCAAGCCTCGTTCTTTCCAAGAGGGCGATCTTGTTCTTCTTTATGATCAAAAACACGACCTCTTGGGGGCAGGAACACTCCAACCATTGTGGCTCGGTCCTTACATCGTTACTAAAGCCCTCTCAAAAGGAGCTTACGAACTACAGGACTGTAATGGAATTCCACTCGAGGAGCCCCGCAACGAGCTCTATCTGAAGAAGTATTTTGCCTAGTTTCGCACTAGGCATATGCTTTGTAATTTTATGTATATAATTTTTGCCTATTTTTATTTTGATGCTTCTGGATTATTTTGTTTGGTTTAAGGTGTTTTTCTCATGTAATATTTTTCTTTCGCACAGATGTCATCACATTCGTTATCATACGTCGGGTATGCAGACGGGGCTAGTCATCACACTAGACACATTGCTTCAGCTGCTTGGGTTCTCTATACTCCTGAGTCGAACCTTCTTGGTTCCAGGGGGATCTTCCTGGATAACGCCACCAACAATGTTGCCGAGTACATGTCAATGATCCAACTCCTCACGGAAGCGGCATCTCGTGACATCTCCGATTTAGTGGTCAGGTTAGATTCCCAATTCATCATTATGCAGTTAAACAATCATTACCGTGTCCGCCACCCTGTGTTGTTACATTATTTTTTATGAGTGAGACTTTTAGAACGTCAATTTCAAACAATCACATTTGAACACGTTCCTAGAGAATTTAATGCATTAGTCGATTCTTTGGAAAATTATGTGTTAGATTGGCATTTGTCACATTTATTGTAAAAGATTTACTCATGAGTACTTATATTTTTATCCCATCAAAAAATACATAAAAATTTAAAAAACACAAAATCACCAAATATATATATATATATATATATATATATATATATATATACATATGTCATGTCCAGTACACAGAAAACATCAAAAAGAAAAAATCTCCCAAAACTTGGGGTGTTTTACAAAATTTGGCTACACTAAGCCATGCTCTGACACTAATACATCTACTCCAACAGCTAAGCATGATGCTCATAATAGCATACATCTGCTCTAGCTATCCTCCTCAGAGGAACCAGGTATCTCTCCGGCACACCCACAGTATGCCACTGTAGACGATCTGGAACTTCCCGCATAGGAAGCGGTGGTATACCCATACTCAGACCCTCCAGGTTCCTGGAGAGTTCATGTAAAATTTGGGTATCATCGTCGTCGCCGGCTTCCGCATCCTCTACAGGTGCGCCAGCCCCGGGTAGCTGCAATCCTCGCCGTGCATAGCGAGGGGCCCCAGCTGGACGGACAGGTGCCACATCTGTGTCAAGCAAGCAAAAGTTTCATGTCAAAACTAAATTTTCACCCCTTTCTAAACAATATTTTTTTATTTTTTTTTACATAAACATTCAAAAGCTAAAAACAAAAACTTCTTTGAAAAGCACTGATCATTTTTTCTTACCATCGGGCCCCCACTGGGTGCCAGGGGGCAAGACTAACTCGGGATCGCCTGTGAAGTTCATCCCTGCATAGGGATAATCCTCAATCATGATGATCTGAGAGTCCAACCAATCAAAAAATCCCTCATCAAAACAGTGACGGACGAGACCCTCTCCAGTCCGTGGAAGCAAAGTGGCCCACCGAGCCTGCCTCGGCTCGCGTGGACCCAATGGCGCTGTAGGGATCCTAGGCCTCATCAGTGGTATCCGCTCCAGTATGAAAGAAACAATCAGTGTTCCGTACCCAAACTCTCTCTGAGTACGGGTCTTACATGCAGTAAGCTCTGCTCGGACCCGACGAACCACACCGTCACACCAGTCGAAAACCTGAGGCTGCATACAATCCAAGGGTAGGAGCATCTGAGCCTTGGTTGCCTCATGCTGACTCTTGGCACCTGCCAAGTGAACAATTATCCATAGAATAGACCACAAGGGTCTCAAAGTCACCTGTGCAATAGGTATCCGGTTACTCACAGCCTGGGTGCCACGTATGCAGTGCACATGGATCAAATCAGTAGTGGAACGAGGGTCAGCTCTGGACCCCGTCAAATTGGGCCTCGCCCCACGACATGACAAGCTGGTCAAAAAGTAAACATCATCTTTTTCGATGGCGAGCTCGTTGCCACCAATCCGAAAGACATGATGCCTCTCGTCCCACTGCTGGATCAACCACCTCAGGAGGTCCTCTTGACCCCTCATCAGTTCTAAACGGGCATACTTAAGCAATCCGCACCTCCGGAGAGCCATTAAACTTGCCGCATCCGTCACCATCTCTCGTTCTTCCCGCTCATGCTCTCTCTCTCTCGCCAGATACTCATGATTAACAGCTGAACACCTGCAAATGCAACATTTCCAACCGATTAAAATTTGCCTGGACCACTTCAAAAATGGAAAAATTGAATTGTTAGAAAGCATGTTGCGCCTAACGCGGGAACTAGTACAAAACAGAGCGTTCTAACGCGTACTTCCCTCACGGGTTGTGCGTTTAACGCGACTGTTGTACTCCTGACCCGCGTTAGGCGCAAATATTTTTCTAGGGCCTCAAAATTTCCTAATTTTGAACCAGCAAAAACTAAAAAATTGGCAATTAAATGATAACAGGAGGTTCTAGCTCTTACCTGGATCTCGCGGAATAGAAGACTGTTTCCCGGATTGACCGTAATCGTCAGCTGAAATTTTCACCCCTTTTGCACTCCAGAGCTTCTTCACAGCACTCAAAACAGTGAAAATGAATGTCTTCCGACCTTCTTATAGCAAATTCTGGGGCATGACTCTCTTTAGTCAGTCGGCAAAGTCGTGATTCCTCACTGTACACATGTCGCAACTCTCGAGATTTGGTACTGATGATTCTAATAAGGGATCAAGATTTATGTGCAGACATACTCATGTTTTATCGAGCATTCTTTTTATGGTATTTTTCTTGCTCGTTAATCCGAAAAACCTCGAGTTCTCTTCTTCGGGCTCGTTAAACTTATACGAACTTGGCATCGAGCGTTCTTTTTTGGTCTTTTCTTGCTCTTTAATCTGAAAAACCTAGAGTTTTCTTCTTCAGACTCATTAAAACTATGGAGAAGTTCTGAGCATTCTTTTTAGGAATCTTTTTCTCGCTCATAAAACCGAAAAAATCCCGAGTCACCTTTGTCAGACTCGTTAAACTATTGAGACAGAGAACAAGGAGCCATTCTTTTCCTCTTTTTTCAAAGCTCTTTAAACAGAAAAAGTAAATCAAGTTTTCTCCGCGTGACTCGTTAAAATTTCACGGAGGTACCGAGTTTTCTTTGTTGGACTTGTTAAAATTTCACAAAGAATATTGAGTTTACTTCGTCTCCTCGTACTCATAACAAAATGAGGTAGACGTCCATTGAACATAGATTTCTCACTTTTCCGGATTCCATGGACTAACTTACGGAAAATGAACTGTTTCAGGCTTACTATTACCCCTTTGCCGTGCCCGGTTATCAAGACATGACAAAGGTACCCCATGGAGTCGTCTTTTACGACATTTTTCAGACTCTCTAAACATGAAAAATTCACCGAGTTTTCTCGTCTGGACTCGTTAAACCTAATCAGACAGGACATGGAGTTGTCTTTTATGACATTTTTCAGACTCTCTAAAACATGAAAAATTCACCGAGTTTGCTCATCTGGACTCGTTAAATCTAATCAGATGGGGCACAGAGTTGTCTTTCCTGACATTTTTCAGACTCTCTAAACATGAAAAATTCACCGAGTTTACTCGTCTGGACTCGTTAAACTTAATCAGACGGGGAAAAATTTGGACAAAATGGATACTACCTCTGTTACATTTTCAAAAAGGTCGATTTGGCAGCAAAATTTTTGAACATGGCACTTCCCAGAAAACTCTTTCGCAGTTAGCCGAACCCTACCATCTATGAGTATTAGCCTTCATTTCCCAGTGTGCCTGCACCGGTCAAATCCTAACACACTCTTTGGTGTTCAACACGCTTCAGCTGCCTAGTACCCTGCTAGAGTGCCTTCTATTGTTCAAGCAGATCTCGTTATCTACTGCTCCTGTTATCAACCAAACCATTCATTATGCCAGAAATGATTTGTCGCCTGACGTTCCCATTTACTCTTCCTTATCTCAAATCATAAACAAAATCAGTTGGTTTCTGTTTCATGTTGACTGATGTAGGACGCCTCAGTGCCTACCTTTCAACAGATCACTTCCTATCGACTTCAACACCTCATCTAGGAAGTTGATCCAGAAACCCATCAGTACCCAGATACTTGCAGACATCAGTGGCAGGTAGTCTTGTGTTTGATCAAGGGTCTTCATCATTGGCTCTTGGTCGAATGATTCTACGAGTGTTCAACTTCAACTCCTTTTATTCACACTCGCTAGATTGTACTGGGCATCTTAGGGACCATCATCATTATCGGTGGCCACCTTCGCGTCTGTTAACAGTTTTCATTATTGACTGGTAATCAGACGATTTATCACATGTTCGACGACAACTCCCTCATTCACATGTTGAGAAATATGCAGTTTAAGTGAATCGGCGGTCAAGACCTTGGGGCCAAAGGCTACACCATTAAAGTTGTGTTCCCTTCCCCAAACTGCGATATTGTTTATGGAGACAGCTTCTTCAGCCTGATCCTGTTATGACAGACACTTCCACATTGTGCCTATTGGTGGACAGATTCTTCATATCTCTATTCTAGAGAAATCATGTTGTTTAATCTACTGAGCATGGGACATGCCCGACTCTAGGCAAATACTATATTTTCTGACATATGTTGTTGTTTCAGGTTTTCCTCAGTCTTTCAATCTCTCTCTATCTCTACAAATTATAAAGTATTTCGGCCATCGTCTTCGTCTCTGACCTCACACTTTAGGGGGCATCTGTTACAGGTCAAAATACCTCCTCATCAGCTCAGAGGGGAAGACAAATATGGAAGAAGTACAAAGACCTAACTTAAACCTATTTCTGCCAGGGTAACTCCTATGTAGAACAAAACAAGAGCATTATAACGCAGGCAAGCAATACATTGGCCGCGTTAGTGGCTAGGGCGACGCTCTGTTTACACTGGAGGGACGCGTTACCCATGTTTTAAGTTTGAATTGGGAAAAGAGCGCGGAGAAAGATTTGAATCTCCGACTTTCCCTCACGAAGGAGTCAGTTCACAAAGGAAACTGCAGAAGCACCAGTTCATTATTGGTCATTGCCATGGAAGACTGAACTCCAAGAGAGGCAAAAGCATGGAGATCAAGGAAACATCTAAGCCTTTTCCATTCCAAACTAGTGGAAAGAGAAGGGCAACAATGGCCTCCTCCCTCTCCTATAAGAAGGAGCTGAAGGCTCTTAATTGAAGGTCGAAGGATTGCTCAAGGTTCTTACATACTTGTGGAATAGAGAATAGTGTGACATTGTGAAGGCCAAGAGTCAAAGAGGCTCCTAGAGAGTTTGTTGACTTGGACTTCTTCACTAGAGAGAGAAGAGAGATTGGGAGACTGAGGAGGGCTTGGTACAACTGATGGTTGTAATCCTCCTTCTTGCAAAATCAATAGAACTGTGTTCGTTTTGTCCATTCAATGCTTAATGTTATTATTGTTGTTTCAATATTTACTTAGTATGATATGAATGGCTCAGATGTGTATAATCTAGATGTTTGTAGTATATTGATTTAATTTATAGGATACTTGTTATATTAGAAATTACACGGGTGCTTTGACTGATTGCAGGTCTCAGATTTGGAGCCGGCGAAGAAGGACTCTTACTTTGCTGCACAGCGCTCTCCAAGGGATCCCAAGACCATCAAAGAGGTAATTCTCTATTGTATTCCTTCAAGTTATTTCAAGCTAATATGAACATACTCATGCCATCTTTGTGAACAGCATAGCTAATCTTACTGTCTGCCTCGGGCACCGGAAAGCCCTGAGAGGGATATATGAAAACCAACCACCCAAGCAGTTTACCCTATAGCAGATGTATTTATATGTCTGAAATAGCTTACGATATTGCTCTTTGTATTCTTCGGGTACCTTATTAGACAATTTCACAAGCTGGGGATCGACCTCCGTGCCAAGGTTTAGGTCATCTACCTAATTTTCTTCAACAATCTTACTTGGCCGTATTGGGACATCATTCTTATCAAGTCCCTCAGTCCTCCGGGTATTACATTCCCTTTGAGCTGCAGCACCTTATGGCCAGCCACAGTATCCTGCCACTTATTCATGGGTGGATCTTCAGCCTCTTCTTCTTTTGCATCAATGGTGAAATTGGATAATTCCCTAATGGTCTCCATGAATCTCTTCACTTGCTCTTCATCTTAAAACACCTACCAATGTTTTACATTGTTAAGGATGGAAGGATGGTAACGGACCTCTATCTCGTACCTCAGTAGGGGATTCTGAGGCGGCTGTAAAGTGCTTGCGGCTACTGCAAGAGAGTCTGCCATTCTATTTTGGTCTCTTGGCATGAATTGAATATTAAATGCTGAGAAGAAATTCTGTACCAAGTCCCATACCTCATTTCTATAAGCCCTCAGTCATGGGTGCTTGGCTTGACATTGATTTCTTACTTGTCTCACCACCTACTCTTTGGACCTCCAAACCCTCAAGCTCCTTAATATCTACACTTTTTTTATTGTCTAGACCTAGAAGTGCAGGCTTCATTCAAACATATTGTTCATTTATACTCCACTCTTAGGATAATGGGACCATCGTCTGTGAGGGGAGACTGTGTGTGAGAACTGCACGTATCTCCTCTGAGTTAATCAACAAAGGCAAGGTCCAAACTCATCTTTCTTCAAGAATAAGACTGCCTCACCACATTTGACAAAGATGGTTCTGCAAGTAATACTGATCTTCAAGACAGACAGTGATAATCCACCTTTCTTGAGCTGTATACCATAATTACCAATTTATCGCTTAGTGACCATCTTCACAAACCTTGTTTCCCGGTATAATCTCCTTTCTTGGCCTCCAAACACAGGGATGGTCACATGGGTTAGGTCTAGCTTTATAGATCCTCCACTTTTTGTACCCCATGATCTTGATAATAACATCCCAAAACAAGCTGGGATGTCAGCCATTACTATGTCCATTACCACGCTCTTAGCTGGGATTTGGGCTAGATTTACCACCAAATCCTTCATCATCCCCAAACATTTGACTCTTTTAGAATCAAAAGAGTAGAGATATTTATATGGCGAGTGATCTGCAGCCCTAATTTCTCCATCACCGACAGAGGTAACAGGTTATGGGACGCCCCAGAATCCAGCATACAGTTGTGCAACAGCAAATCATGAATTACTAAAGAGACATAGAAAGGAGGAGTTGAAGCATCTAACTCCTCAACATGAGGACCGAACATTACCATAGGCCTTTCTTCCTGGAGGTTTAAACTATCTGGGAGTGGGGCTGCTCCTTGAGGAAGCATGAAAGAAGACACCTGAGACTAGTAGACTGGCTGTTTCAGGAGTTCCGTTAGGGGAACTGGGATTTTAATCTTTTCCAGTTTTTTTTTAAGACTAAAAGCAGAGGGAGACTTCTCTATGGTACTTTCCTTTGGTTCATTTATCATGGCTGGAGGTTTTTCTCCCCTCTGAATAGGTTTAACATTTTAATTTGGATTAGAGGCCAACTTAGAAGAGGAAGGAGTGGAGTCATTAGAATGTAAAGGTTCAGTTATATGTCTCTTACCTTTATCTCTGACTTTCTAAACAACTGTCTCCTTCTGAGGCATCTCTTCTTCTTGTTCTTGTGTGTGCATCCTCTACCTAGAGGACCTAAGATCGTATTTTTTGTTGAACTGTGCCTGCATGAAGTCCACGAATTTCTTGCATTAATCATCAATCTCCAAATCTTCAGCAGCGCTTATTTTTTCTTCTTCTTCTTCTTGCAAGGAAAGCTCCATTCCTTCACCTTATTGAAAAGAAGACTCAACTTCATCATCATCTGAGTAAGAAAGATATTGATCATCTTTCCCATCGGAAATGTCTTCGGCACGGCCATCCAGCTGCCCTTCCAGATACAGCGGGGGTTGTTTTTGGTCTTGTTGCTCCTTTTGCTCTCTCTGCAATATTTGAAGAGGAGGCTTTCTATATTGTGAGTTAAATCCCCTGTTTGGATCAGTTTGGAATGGCTTGGAGGATGATTTCTTTGCCTCGAGCTCAAGATTCACCAGCTTTCTCGAAAGGTTCTTGATCATTTTACTCATCTCCTCTATTTTGTAATCTGCTACCTCTCTATCTTGACTTGAGGTAGATGCTTCTTCTTTCCCTCTATGTCTAGCATCATGGTCTGACCTCCGCTTTGATGTACCCATAGAAGAAAAGTTGGCTTCCACTTCCAATGCATCAGTTTGGGCTTCATCCAGAGTAGTAGACTTCCTTTCTCTTAGAGAGAATCTGAATTCTGACTCGAAGGCTGCTACAAACACCACTTTAGCAGTGATTTGGTGAGGCTTCATTTCGCTAGGGAGACTTGTATATAATTTATTAAAACTTTTGATGAATTCGGACACGTCTTCATTATGTCTCTTTCTAAGTGCGTTGAATTCTTTAAGACAGTATCTGTGGTCCTTCTTCTCTCCCAATTTCTTGGTGAAGGCATTTTACATTTCCTCCCAGTTATTAATGGAGTGGTCACCCAAGGTCTTGAACCATATTCTGGCCTCTCCATCTAGAGACTCGAAAAACAATCTCAACACCACATACAGATGTTCAACATTGAAATTTTCTGCGAAGGCGCAAAAAACTTCCAGGTGTTTCTGAGCTCCAGTATCATTTTCTCCATTGAAACGAGGTAGGATATTTAAGTAATCCCGAGGCATATCGTTCAGGATCTGAGGCAATGCTAGGTGTTAGGACCTCACTATGTATCATTTTTAATATATATTTTGACACCACCTTACCTTTATAACCATGTTTAAAAAGGATTCCATCATCATTTTCATTCACTTTATCCAAAGGTATATAAAATCCTCTTCTTTACTATATGTTTAATCTGTTTACATATAATTTCATATTACTCTTATATTTCATCATTAATCGAAGTATATTGTTGCTAACATTAGTCTAAAAGATCACAGATAAATTATGTGCTGTGTTGGAACAATCGGCCGTTGCTGAAACAGTCAAACTTCGTTGCTGAAACAGTCGACTCCGTTGCTGAAACAGCCAGCAGGCACGCAAATTCTATCACTACCCGTAATTTTCGATTCTGGAAGAGTATTTTGTGGAACAATGGAAACAATATGAAGACGTGGTTACACGAATTATCCTGAATATAGTACTCTTTTTGTATCTGTTGTAACAATATCTTTTTATGGAAGAACAGAATAGCCTTGTTTTAAGAAAGAAGAACAGAATTGGGATAAACGTAGATTTTCTCTAATGTAATTGTAAGAGATGTCTCCTCTTTAAAAAGAGGAGACATCATCATTAGAAGGGAGTTCAAAAAATACAGGAGAACATTGTGTTTGAGAGGACAGGAGCTAGACTCCATTTGTAATGTATCATTTCTTTTGACAGATGAATAAAAGTTCCTTTTGAGCGCTTCAATTTAATGCTTTCTCTGGGGAATCTTGTGAGAAGGAAAGGGCCCGCCTTCCTCACAAGATTCGCCCGACTGTTCCTATAGTTTGCTATATTTCTTTATGATATTCGCACTTTACTTTAATTTTGTTTGCTGAAACACCAGTTACACAGTTCTGTAGTTTATTGAGCATTTTGTTTCCTTTAACGCTGCATGTGTTTAGTACATTCATTCTTAAGAAGTTGAGACATCTATTTCTATTATTTGTTTGAATGTATGATTGATGTTGGGAAGCAGGTGCTGAAGATTCCTGTACAAAGGAATAGGGTCCTGTTCCCATTAATTGCCTTTCTTTTCCCTGCAGTGTGATTAAAAACAGGAGATAGGTGCTGAAGGTTCCTGTTCATGGGAATAGGGTCCTGTTCTCTTGAGTTTATCTTTTCTACAGAGTGATTAGTGTCAGGAAGCAGGTGCTAAAGTTCCTATTTAAAGGAATAGGGTCCTATTCCTTGTTATGGTTGATTGGTTTCCTTTCCTGCAGAATGATTTCCTTTTATTTGGATTCTTAAAAACTGCAATAGAGGAATTACTTCTACTATAACATAAGTAACTTCAGATTTGATTAAACAGGGTGTGAATAATTAGATTTGTATGATTAATAATTGTGTGGCTTTTTACTACAACATTATTTTTGCGTTTGGAATTGAGCATATCTAGTGTGTGATTGTCTTTGGAATAAACATACTTCCTCGGGTTGACAATTTATGTGGAGCTTGAATTGTTAAAACAATTAAAGCGACCAACATTTTGGCGCCGTTGCCGGGGAAGGCAATTATAGATTTCAAAAGCATTAATATTTTCTTTCTAGATGTGCAGATTGTATGAGAGGACGCGGAAACCAGAAGAAAAATAACCCCACAAGTGGCAAAGGCAAAGGAAGGGGAGGAAGAAAGACTTTCATTGACGAGATTGTATCAAAGGCTGAATCATCACAGAGATTAAGTTCTCGAAGACCAAAACTTCAGCACTCCCCTCAATCAGATTACAAAACAGAGGAAGTTGTGGGCCCTGAAAACATAGAGGAGCCAGTGATTAAAGGACCAACAATCAGTGCTGGAGAGTCAGAAGAAAGTGCTAGCAAATCAGCAGAGCACGTTGAGGAAATAATAGAGAGTGTTGGACGACCAGTGGAAAACATTGAGGAGCCAGTAGAAGATCTTGACAATCGAGCAAGTGCAGTAGGAGAACAACGAATGGAAGGAAACAACGAAGAATTCTTTGGTGGAGGACGTGTAGATCCTGAAGGAGAAGGAAAGGACGAAAATTCTCTCTCTACCTTGGGATTTCCTATCAGTGATCTCCCTAGAGGAATAACTCCTATGAAGAATATTCCATTGTCAGCTTTACCTAACTTCCATGGTTTATCCTCTGAAGATCCGGATGAATTTCTTTTTGAATTTGATATATTATGCAGAAGTTATGATTATGTTACTAATGCTCAAAAGTTGAAACTGCTTCCAGCAACATTAAAAGGAAATGCTTTAAGATGGTTCATGAGCCTTGGGAGTCAGGTAATCATAACATGGGAGCAGATGAAACAGAAATTTCTGCTTAAATATCAAGACTACTGTCGGACAGGAGAAAAGAAGGATGAACTATTCAATATGGCACAAAAGCCGGACGATAATCTGGAGGACTATGTAGAAAGGCTGCAGTACAATATACAGAGATCTGATCATCCAAATATAAGTAAGGAAATTTGCAAAACAATATTACTTAGAGGTTTAAGGGATGATTGTTTAGACATGTTAAATATGCTTGGCAAGGGAGATATATCTAAAGAATCATATGATGAGATTTTTGAACTTTGTAAGAGGTGTTCAAGGGGAGCTGCAAGGAACAGAGTAAGTAATAGAGATCCCACCTATTCAAGAGTGCAGAAATCAGCCAGTGGGGGAGCAACAAGAGCTAAAATAGGTAATTTACTTGAAGAATTTAAAACTGAGATGTTAAGTTCTTTTGCTTCACAAATTGACACTTTGCAGGTTAAAAAGAAGCAGGCTGAAGCAGAAGCAACTCTGGCTGTCTTTTGCCCGAAGTGCAGAGACAAACATCCACTAAGGGAGTGCCCATTGGACAAAATACCAATCTGCACCCCTTGTGAGAAAGATCATGAAACACAACAATGTCCATCTCTACCAGGAATAAAGGCAGCATTGCAGCCAATGGAAGAAGAAGCTGAAGCAGTTTACTTGCTAACTCAAAGAAGACAATGGCAACGAAAAGGACAAGGTATGAATTTTAGTATGCCATTTAATCGTTGGAATAATTATTCTGCTTTCAGTCAAACAAATTACCCTCCCTTTAATCAAATGCAATACCCACCCTTTAATCAAATGAATTTCCCACCCATGCAACAATCAAACCCTCCCTTTGTTGATCCTACAATGTGGACTCCTTGGCCTCCACAGCAGCCATCTTCTTTTAACCCTTGGAATTCAAATTGGAGAAGCCAACAACTCCCGTATCCAAATCAATTGCCTCAATTCCAACAACCACTTCCTCTGCCATCAAATTCTCCGCCAAATAACCAAATGAGACCCCAGCTACCTGTGCAACCAAATCCTAACCCCAATAATAAAGTTGTGCAAGTCATTGATATTCAGAATCAGTCTATATTTCCTACTATGCAATGTAATGATATTCATTTAAGATCCGGGAAAATAGTAGAGCCTATTATTGATGACATAACTTCTTCTGATTCTGATAAAGAGGAAACTGAGAAACATAAGAAATCACAACCACCCTCTAACAAGGGTATTGAAATAATAGAACCACCATTCCCCGAGCGTTTAGTTTTAACTAGAACGCCTGAAACACCTGCTTTTAACCTTCTAGGGAAATTGCAGAACTTGTATGTTAAAATTCCACTTTTACAAGCACTAAGAGATGTACCAATTTATGCCAGAACAATAAGGGATATTTGTGTTAAGAAACCTGGTAGGAAAACTAAAGATCCCCTTACAGTACATGTGATGGGTGATTTATCTGCATTAATGTCCGGAAAAACTCCTCCTGTGAAATATGGTGACCCCGGCCATCCTACCGTGACAGTTCAAATTGGTAAAACAATGATTCCTCAAGTTCTGGTAGATTTAGGTGCTGCAATAAACATAATGACTCTTGAAACTTCACAATTGTTACAACTGAATAACACAATCAGAGATACACCTACCATTCTAGAGTTGGCTGACCGTTCTACAATTAAACCTGAAGGAGTTGTTGAAGATCTACTTATCTCAGTTGAATCCTAGAATTACCCAGCAGATTTTGTTGTATTGCAGACTAAAACAAAGCTGGGGGGACATCCTTTAATTCTGGGGAGGCCATGGCTAGCCACAGCTGATGCCTTTATTAGTTGCAGATCTGGTTCAATGACAATTTCTAATGGTTATGAAACCAAACAGCTTACTCTTTATCCTCATGCTACACCCATAATTAATAATGAAGATTCTATGTGGATGGATTGTGATGATAATGCTATTCAGCCCATTCTAACTATTGGAAAAGCCTTAACTCTTAAAGACAATACAGAGGATGAAATAATTAATAATTTTATTTGTGAACCTTCCTCTGTAATTGCTGAAACACACAATCAATTGACTGCAATTTTTGAAACATATACCTAAGAAAAGATTGAATCCAAAGACTTATCTCAGACATTAACCACCATCTCATCTAAAAGCATAACAGTTGAAATTGAACCTGGCAAGACATTAAACATAAATCCTGATCTAACAGTTGCTGAAACACAGTAGTTAATGAAGTTATTACGTGAAAATAAGGAAGCATTTGCATGGGATTACACGGATATGAAAGGGATCTCTTCTGAACTATGTACTCACCGAATTTACATTAAAGAGGGATGCCGACCAGTCTGTCAACCCCAAAGACGAATGAACCCTAATTTACGATAAATTGTTAAAGAAGAACTTCAGAAATTGCTTAATGCAAGATTTATATACCCCATATCTGACAGTGAATGGGTTTCCCCATTGGTAATTTTCCCTAAGAAAAACGGGAAATGGAGAGTATGTGTTGATTACAGAGCCTTGAACAAAGCTACTCAAAAGGATCACCTTCCTTTACCTTTCATTGATCAGGTGTTGGATAGTATGGCAGGGAAGAAATTCTTTTCTTTTCTAGATGGATTCAGTGGGTATAATCAGATTAGAATTGCACCCCAAGACCAAGACAAGACCACTTTCACTAGCCCTTGGGGAACTTTTGCTTATAGAGTTCTTCCATTTGGGCTATGTAATGCACCAGCAACTTTTCAGAGGGCTGTTATAGGAATTTTTTCTGATATGCTGAATGACTCTATGGAAATATTTATGGATGATTTTACTCCTTATGGTGTTTATTTTGAAGATGCATTACAAAATCTTGAAAAGGTACTTAAACTTTGTATACAAGCTCACCTCTCCCTAAGTACTGAAAAATGTCATATGATGATGAGTGAAGGAGTAGTGCTTGGACATTTTATTTCATCTCAAGGTATTCAGGTAGATCCATCTAAAATATTGGTCATTCAGAATCTTCTGTTCCTAAAACACAAACTGATGTGACAAGTTTTCTAGGACATGCTGGATACTACAGAAGATTTATTAAAGATTTTTCTAAGATAGCTTCTCCATTATTTGTGTTGCTTATGAAAAATGTTGAATTTAAGTGGACTAATTCTTGTCAAAAAGCTTTTGAAGAACTTAAGCATCAGTTGTATACTGCTCCTATTTTGAGGGGGCCTGATTGGAATCTCCCTTTTCATATATCTTCTGATGCTTCAGACACTGCAATTGGAGCTGTCTTGGGACAAGAGGAAAATCATCTTCCTTATGCTATCTACTTTATCAATAAGAATATGACCCCTGCTGAGCTTAATTATACAGTTACCGAAAAGGAGTTTCTTGCAGTAATTTATGCCATTAATAAATTTCGACACTATATCACTGGTTATTCTACTTTTGTGCACACTGACCACTCGGCTATTAAGTATTTAATGAACAAATCTGTTACAAATGCTAGAGTTACCATATGGCTATTATTACTGCAGGAATTTGATATCACAATTGTAGATCGGCCTGGTAAAGAAAATGTGGTGGTTGATTTCCTTTCACGGTTAAAAACTGACAATGATATTCCAGTAGATGATTCTTTTCCTGATGAGTATTTGTTTGCAGTTTCTGCTCACTCTCCATGGTATGCAGATATTGCTAATTATTTGATTGCAGGAAAATTACCATCACACCTGTCATACAGAGAAAAGAGAAGAATTGTTCAACAAAGTGCCAGGTATAGCTGGATAAGTGGGTGTCTTTTCTACACAGGGATTGATCAGGAAATCCGAAGATGCATTAGGGAAGATGAAGTGTATGACATACCGAAAGCTTGTCATGATGGCCCTTGTGGAGGGCATTTTGCTGATAAAAGAACAACACACAAAATTTTGAGGATGGGTTACTACTGGCCCTCATTATTTAAGGATGCAAAAAAATATGTGAGGGCTTGTGATAGCTGCCAGAGAATGGGTCAACCCAATCATAGAGATCAAATGCCATTAAACCCCCAGGTAGTTTCTGAACCATTTGAAAGATGGGCCTTGGATTTCATAAGACCCATTAATCCTCCATCCAATCAAAGAACTTATATATTAGTCTCTACAGACTATATGACTAAATGGGTGGAGGCCAAAGCACTTATTAGAGCCAATGAAGAGGTTGTCCTAGCTTTCTTATTTGAAGAAATCTTCACTAGATTTGGAATCCCTAGAGAGCTAGTTACAGATGGAGGACCTCCATTCAATTCTCATGGTTTTAAGTCTACCCTTCAGAAATATCATATTCATCATAGAATGACTACACCATACCACCCCCAGGCCAATGGGCAGGTGGAAAGCACAAATAAATTATTAGAAGCCATTCTAACTAAAACAGTGAAGGACAACCGGAAGGATTTGTCTCAAAGGCTCCCTGAAGCACTATGGGCTTACAGAACTACTTGGAGAAACACTAAAGATTTTTCTCCCTATGAATTGGTTTATGGTAAAAATGTTGTTTTTCCTGTGGAATTTGAAATCAAAACTCTAAGAACTGCTTTAGCTGTTAATCTTGATTTGACTGATGTGCAGACAGCTAGGTTGCAGTAGCTTCTTGAATTGGACGAAAAGAGATTAGATGCCATTCACCAAAAAACCATGATACAACAACAAAGAATGAAGTGGCATGACAAAATTATCAAACACAAGCAGTTCCAAAAAGGTAATTGGGCCTTGTTGTATGACTCTCGGTTTGAAAATTTTCAGGGTAAGCTACGTACACGCTGGCTTGGACCATATGAGGTAGATGCTGTTTTTCCTAATGGAACGGTAAGACTTTTAACAATTGATGATTCTAAAACACCCCTACTAGTCAATGGTCATAGGCTCCGTCTATACCAGCGCCCTATTTCTAAAGAGGATTTCAAGACTGCTTGCATGACTGATATTCATTATCTTTTTCTAGGGGAGTCTTCTGCTCCTCACAGCATTTAATTTTCTGCACTGTTTTTTTTAGTATTAGATTAGATTAGATTTAAAACTAATAATCCCTGTCAAGGGTTGGCATATTACAATTGAATTTTGCAGATTCTGGAAAAGCTTATTAAGGAGGACAGATTCATCATAAGAAGATCTGAAGCTTCAATCATAGAAGCTTGTTCCCTTCATTTTACCCCATTTCCTAGCAATATCCCTTCATCCCATTTCTACATTATTTCCCTTTTTCCATTTTTCCCACTTCTACCATTCCTGAAATATCATCCTTCAGCTAGTATTTCCCATTCCTTACTGCTGAAATTATCCCTTATCAAATATTTCCCCCACTTGTTTTAAACCCAAGTCATTATATCCCATTTTCCTTATTTTCCCCTTGCTGAAACACCAGTTTCAGCAACATGTCATTCATTTTTCCGTTGCTGAAACACCAGTTTCAGCAACCTATCATTTATCTTTTCATCATTAAAATATCATTTCTTTCCTCTGCTACACAAGCTTTTCAGTTCTCCACTTTTACTCTTCAGATCCTTTGGGTGAATATTATTCAGTACTGAGCAGCTCCTGATATGCTCCTATTCTACATTTCGGAGAAATCTACAGATTCTTCCATTAATATCAAGCCATTATGAAGCACTCTATACTTTGAATTTTAAAGACAAAGGTAAAAATATAAGGTATGCGGTTTTTATGTAATGCAGTTAAATCATATTTTAAAGAGAGGATCTTGCTCATAATGACTACAATCTCTACACGCTTAAATATCATTGCACCATACGTAGGGGGGGGGGATTTCAAAAACTGAATAATTATTTCACATCATCCAATCCTCCGTCATTCTTCATAGCCATTTCCGCCGTCATTGAGACTCCATAACCTCTGTTGCAACAATTAGCTTGACCAAAGCCTGTGTTTCTGTTCTTTGTGCCTCTGCATGTGACTCAAGCTAGTAGTTATGGGAGGGTTGGCTATCAGACACGAGCCTGGTTCGATAACTCTTCTTCAATTGTTCCCGGAGGTCTATCAAATCTTTCAACAAGCAGGATGGACGACATACTTCGAAAGGTTAGGAGAATTTGATCAGCAGCAAGTTTTAGAGTTCGCACAGAATCTTCAAGGGAATTATTCAGTGGTTGAAGGGGTCTGAATTTCAGTAACAGAGGAAGACATAGCTCAAGTTTCAGGTTTTCCGGTTATAGGGGCTCGCTGGTTCAGTAGGAAGCAAGTGATTTTAAATGCACAGCAAGATTTTCTTCTTCCAGATGAACCGGTTGAACTTAAAGGTCGCGGTATAAGTCTGCATTCGCTACCTCGACCATGGCCAACAGTAGCAGAATTCATCAAGCATTACTTGACATGCGAAGGGCGTTACCAGGTAGTCTACCAACACAACTTTGTTTTGATGAATCATTTAAGGCATGGTCGATTAGTTAATATTCCCTATTATCTGCTTGGTTGTATCAAAAACATGTCACATTATTGCAGACGGGTTAAATTCCCATTGTTATCCCTTACCCATCATCGTTTATGCCAATTATTAATTCAGAGGGGTTTTTCTCAGCAAAACCCCCCTCTGAATAATCCACTCCTCATTCCCCAGCAGGCCGAAATTCCCCAGCAAGCCGAAATTCCCCAACAAGCCGGAAGTTCCCAAGAAACTCCTGAGAGTCCTTATGAAGGGCAACTGAATGATATCCCAGACTCCCCAGTAATTCCGTCCTCAGAACCAGTTGACTTACCCCCAAGTTCGTGCCACTTAGTAGAGTCACCCCTTCCCACTATTCCTATCCCTAGCAACGACTCTCCAACACCCCCACCTACTCATAAAAGAAAGAGACGAACCCCAACGGTCTCTGTCTCAAAACGACGAACAAGGGCCACATTCCAAATTTTCACTTGTTCCGAAAGCCCTTCCCCCAGAAAAGAATCTTCCCCTACAAAGAAAAGGAAAGATAGTGACTTCTCTTCTTTCCTACCAAAAAGGAAAATGAAAATGACTGTTGAAACAGGAGTTACCCCCATTTCCCCTGACCCCGCCACTATCCTGTTAAAACTTCAATCCTCACCTCCATTTCAAATTCCCCAACCCGTCTCATCCGGTGGCACTGCCACACAAGAACCAGTGCCCCGGGATAACATGACATCGTTTATGGCTCAAACAGTGACTGCCACACAAGAACCAGTCACTTACCCAGAGGCTGAAACACAAGAACCAACCACTGTG
Source organism: Pinus albicaulis (assembly GCA_034641835.2). Lineage (NCBI taxonomy): Eukaryota > Viridiplantae > Streptophyta > Pinopsida > Pinales > Pinaceae > Pinus > Pinus albicaulis. Next base: position 763,973,157 of record CM076574.1, on the reverse strand, counting down.
GTACAAGAATCATACACCAAGCATGATAATACAGGGAAACCAGCTGTAGCTGCTCCACAAGAACCAGCTACAGCTGTGGATCAGCAGACAACTCCAGTAGAATCAACCAGCACACAGGGTTCACACACTATGGCATCTTTATTGGAGGAAAATGAGTTTTTGAAATCAGAACTAGAGGCCTATAAGAATGAATTAATCATGGCACGAGAAGCCTTTGATAGAGAATTGAATCTCTACATGCTAGCACACACAGCATCAGCACAAAATAAGGATCCATGCAGAGAATACATGTGCCATGAGTGTGGTAATATTTACCAACATGCAGGATATAAAGTAGTCAAAATTCAGGTATCTGAGGCATCTACATCAGCTGCAATTAAAGAAGAACGCCCTAATACTCCACAAGAACTAGTAGGGCTCTCAAAAAGTCTGGAAAAAGAAACTAAACCACAGATATCTCGCCCTGTGCTAGTCAACTCAGCCACTCAGATAATGCCCCAACCACAGATATCTAGCCCTGAGCTAGTCAGCTCAGCCACTCAAACAATGCCCCAACCACAGATATCTATCCCTGAGTTAGTCAGTTCAGCCACTCAGACAATGCCCCAACCCAGTACTTCTAATGCCGGGACACAGACCCTGCCATGGAACCAATTAGAACTTATGAACAACTGGAAGAAACAATATGCTGTAGATCAAGATAAAATATTACAGCAACATAAGTTAGCATGGCAGAATCACATGTATGCCAACTGGGATATTTGGGAACAGACATTGCAACAGCTCAGGGATTCCAAGAAAGAAGTCAAGGAATCAAAGGAAAAGTTGGTTTTGATGTTTTCATTAGTGCAAAAATTGATGGCTACCCGAAAACCCTCCGTGAATTATTCTCTCTTCCTCTCTGAACGTTTGGTTTATTTTCAATTGAAGGCAATAAAGGATGGCAGACCTCATGAATTTCTTACTGCGGAACAATTTTTTAAGACTTTTGTTGAGGCCCCTGAAAGTGACCAACATTTGTTGTGTGAACTTTATCTCCATAACGAGGCCATACCTGAGAATAGAAGAGTCAATCTCACTCCAATTGTAGGTGATGTACAAATAAGGGCATTTGTTTCATTTCTGGCCAATCAGCTCACATGGAAAACTGCGTTTATTGCAAGTAGTCATAATGAGGAGAATAGGCTCCTTTGGATTAGACTGGAACCTTTAAGTCCAGCCATGTTTGTAGCACAATATCACCAATTCTTGCGGAAGCCAGGAATGCATAGGTACATACAACAACTACAGGCTTCAACACTTTTAAAGTGTCAACAGCAAATCAGAGTAAAGGAGGCTACTGCATTGAAGGCCAATACTATGTTTTGGCAGCAGTCATGTAAGGAAAGACAAGACTATCACCCTTTTAGCCCTGATAATCTTCAAGCTGCACTTTCCAGGGTACCTAATTATATCAGATGTATTCGGCATTATGGAGAAAACTAGATTGGTTACCATTTTCATTTTCCAATTCTATGGATGCCTTCAGAGAAATATCAGTGTCACTATCAATTGGTTGACAGAGATGAAGTTGTAGCATGGCAGAAATTGCAGAACAATCGAGGATTCCGAGCTCCGACAGAAGCCACCTTCTCCAGCTACTGCTTGAGCAACTTGCATGCCCGGAATCAGTACTCAGACTCTGACTCAGACTAGGAGTTGCCTGAGGACATGCAACATTTTCAGCTGGGGGGGATGTTAGGACCTCACTATGTATCATTTTTACTATATATTTTGACACCACCTTACCTTTATAACCATGTTTAAAAAGGATTCCATCATCATTTTCATTCACTTTATCCAAAGGTATATAAAATCCTCTTCTTTACTATATGTTTAATCTGTTTACATAGAATTCCATATTACTCTTATATTTCATCATTAATCAAAGTAGATTGTTGCTAACATAATTCTAAAAGATCGCAGATAAGTTATATGTTGTGCTGGAACAATCGGCCGTTGCTGAAACAGTCAAAATTCATTGCTGAAACAGTCGACTCCGTTGCTGAAACAGTTGACTCCGTTGCTGAAACAACCAACAGACACGCAAATTCCGTCACTATCCGTAATTTGCGATTCTGGAAGAGTATTTTTTGGAACAATGGCAACAACATGAAGACGTGGTTACACGGATTATTCTAAAGATAGTACTCTTTTTGTATCTGTTGTAACAATATCTTTTTATGGAAGAACAGAATAGCCTGTTTTAAGAAAGAAGAACAGATTTGGGATAAACATAGATTTTCTCTCATGTAATTGTAAGAGATGTCTCCTCTTTAAAAAGAGGAGACATCATCATTAGAAGGGAGTTCAAGTTCGAAAGCTACAGGAGAACATTGTGTTTGAGAGGATAGGAGCTAGAGTCCATTTGTAATGTATCATTTCTTTTGACAGATGAATAAAAAGTTCCTTTTGAGCGCTCCAATTTAATTCTTTCCCTGGGGAATCTTGTGAGAGGGAAAGGGCCCGCCTTCCTCACAAGATTCACCCGACTGTTCCTGTAGTTTGTTATATTTCTTTATGATATCCGCACTTTACTTTAATTCTGTTTGCTGAAACACCAGTTACACAGTTCTGTAGTTTAATGAGCATTCTGTTTCCTTAACGCTGCATGTGTTTAGTACATTTATTCTTAAGAAGTTAAGAGATCTCTTTCTGTTATTTGTTTGAATGTATGATTGATGCTGGGGAAGCAGGTGCTGAAGATTCCTGTACAAAGGAATAGGGTCCTGTTTCCATTGGTTGCCCTTCTTTTCCCTACAGTGTGATTAGAAACAGGAGACAGGTGCTGAAGGTTCTTGTTCATGGGAATAGGGTCCTGTTCTCTTGAGTTTATCTTTTCTACAGATTAATTAGTGTCAGGAAGTAGGTGTTGAAGTTCCTATATAAAGGAATAGGGTCTTGTTCCCTGTTATGGTTGATTGGTTTCCTTTCCTGCAGATTGATTTCCCTTTATTTGGATTCTTAACTGCAATATAGGAATTATTTCTACTATAACCTAAGTAACTTCAGCTTTGATTAAACAGGGTGTGAATAATTAGATTTGTATGATTAATAATTGTGTGGATTTTTACTACAACATTTTTTTTGCTTTTGAAATTGAGCATATCCAGTGCGTGGTTGTCTTTGGAATAAACAGACTTCCTCGGGTTGACAATTTATGTGGAGCTTGAATTGTAAAAACAATTAAAGCGACCAACACTAGGGGGGCATATTTTTTCAGTAGGAAACCAGGAACAGCCATCGGAGGTTGTGGGGGTGGCGGGAGATTCTGATGTATAATAGGAGGTGGTGGAAGAGAAGTATGTATGACAATGGGGATATATCGAACAATGGCTTGAGGGGTTGATTGAACTGCTGGAATATGAGAAGTGGAAACCTCTGTGACTTCTTTAACTTCTTCAACTTTGGGAGTGGGATGCAAAAAGAAGCTCGTGGTCTCTACAGACTCAGCCTCATCTTTGACTTCAATATTTTCCAGGGAGGGGCTATCTGAAGTATAGTCAAGGGTCCTTGCAGTAGAATCAGGACCTTGATCTTGAGCTAATTGAGAGGAGGATGGAGAGTATTCCAGGGAGAATATGGAAATATATGTATAAGCTTATTGTCTTTCTCTCCAACTTCTCTTGTGCAAAATCTTGTCTGGATTATACAGTGAAGGTCTCAACTAGGATGTATCTGACCTCAGGTGTGGCTTTCGGGAAGCCAGGACTGCAAATGGATTTATCCTTTGAATGATAGTGGAGTCGCCAAGGTGAGGGATCTACAACTCCTAACCCTTCCTGCTCAGATATTCTGAAGGGTGGATGAATATTTGTCGAGGCCCAGGGATTTAGTTCTTTAAATTCTTTCCCCGGCAACGACGCCAGAAAATTGTTGTCACTCCTAGAGATAGCCTTGAGTTGTAAAAAGACCAGTGCCTAGGACATCCTAAATGCAAGGAGCATATGACTCAACTGATTGCAGTTAACAATGTTAGGCTCTCATGCTACTATCAACTAATGAATTTCTTTGATAAAGATGGGACCGAGACTCTGAATGTAGTCACAACAAAGAAGGAAACTGTAGAGACTGAATATGAAACTCAATAAGTAGATGCATCAGATAGATTTCAAACATAATGTTGTAAAGGGGACCAACTTGTGAGATGAATGTACAGAGGTCAAGCTTGTAAGTGAGTGAAGGATATGACAGAAAATGAGATAAGATATTAACTATAACTGGGCTTATTCTGGGATAAGAATCCAACTAGTTATTATCAGCAGAACTACGGAAAAGATATGAAAATGAACAAAGTATCATGCCTGAGACATATTTAAAGCACTATAGATGAGTAAATATGAGTATCTGCTATGATAAATTCACATTTAAGCATCGGAGCACTCGCATTCCAGAACATTTAGATACAAGAAATGTAGAGAGATATGAAATGAACATTTATATTTAAAAACATGGAGAAGAGTTAAAAACTGCAAATTATCTGAAGTGGAATCCCCAATTCCAGAAAAATATTCTATTACTGAATCCCTATGGGATATTCAACATAAACTATTGAATCCATACAAAAAATACACATACAGAGTGCTTGAGCTAGTGAGTCTTTCAGAAAATCTGGAATCCTCTATATGTCTTTCCTCTATGCTTTTATAACATTTTGATGTTCTATACGCGGAAAGATTTTTTGGGAAAATATCTTTCTAAATGCCTGTAAGCAGTTTCAAGTCTTAATCAAAACTCAAAATTGATGATAGGGTAGAACCCTCCCATCATTTTACAAAATGGGCTTATAGCCATTTCTAAGGGAAATACCGAACAACTTTCTAACTGAAAGTAAAAAATGCAAGAGTGAAATATGAATTTCACTCGAAATTAAAAGTAAAAGAAAATAAAGTAAGAGGCTACGTAGGCCCAATAATGATTTGTCATTGTTTTGGGTGAGACGAAGTGGGGGCTGCTGCTGAGCGAGGCAGTACTGCAATTTCAAACAAGCTAGCTTTCTTTTTGGAAGATGGAGTTGAGAGGGATGTTGTCGTAGTGACTGATGAACTCGTATGATCTCTACACCTCTGCCAGGTGTCAGTTGCAGGACCAAGTATCACCATGAAAGCATCGACCAGAGCATGCACTCCTGTCAGTTCAGCATAGTTCGCCTTAGTAGGAAACCGTTGTTTAACTTGATAGAGGAGAGATAATTTGTTACCGAGTGCAACAATTATTGCTTCGGCCTTAAGCCGAGTGGTCTTCTTGGAAAGTATATCTATTTTATTCATAACCTCTGTCAGTTTGCATTTGTAAACTTGTAATGGTTGGAGTACAGCATTTTCAAGCTCCCAACATGATGGGAGGCCAGCAAGCATAAGTTCAGTCCATTTCGCATCAAACTTCTCCAGACTCGTCACCATCTGTTCTAAACTGCCCAGTGCAAGGTTGCACATGGCTTTCTTTTCCATCGCCCTTCTGCATTCTTCTATCCTTAAACTGGTCATTGATTCCCCGGTTGGCCAATTCTTCTGGGCTTGAATTATTTAAGAAGGAAATATACCCTCTAGCACTTTCAGCCTTAGTTGCAGCATATGTATGCCCTTCATGTAGAGTTCTTCTGAATTTACGAACCGCGACTTTCTTTTCTTCAATTAAGGTCAGGAAGGCCCAACGCTTCTTTACCTCCATGATGATGTCTATCCAGATTAAGCATCGGGTGTCCAAGAGGGTGATATTTCCTTTCATCCGGCTCGTCAGGTCCCTGATAGTCTTTTCCTGCTGCAGCTTCTCTTGTTTCCCCTCTTCTATTTCTTTCTACAGGGCCGCTACCATTTTTGGAATTCTCCTTAAGGGGGGTCTCAAGCTTGTGAAACTTTTTTTATGCAGTTTGAGCCTGCTTCTCTACTACTTGAAGATTTTCCAATGCTGTAGTTAACTATTCTGAAAGCGAGCTAGATACTTCAGGAGGTGGCATGGAGCATACATGTGTATCCCAGCTTCTTTGCAACTCGTCCACCTTCTGCTGGAGGGCAGTCATATCGATCGTAATTTTAGCACTCTCCTCTTTCTCCTTGGCTAAGGAGTCTGCTATGTCAACCTTTTCCTTTTCCATATGGGCCAATTCAGCAGTTTGAACATGCTAAAAGCCCGTAAAATTCAGTTTATGCTTCAGAGCTGCGACCTGTTTTTGTAGCTCTGAAATGACATGACCCTGAGGATCTACTTTATCACTCCCTTTGCCCTTCACAACCGCTTGAAGACTTCGTAGGTCATTTTAAAGCACTTTGACATTAGTCTTCTCCACCCTAAGGTTCTCTACCACTTAATTGTACTTGGTTTGCAGCTTCCTCAGGGTGAGAGAGAGATTCACAAACTCATCCTTCAACATGTCGCCGAAACATTGAAATAGGTTGCATTTATCAATTGGAGGAACCTGTGACATGTTTATTGCCACCTCCAGAGCTCTGTAGCTGGTGGTCCTAGCCTCTGGATCTAGAACCGCTTCAGTCATGGCCATCAGAAGTTGTTACTTATCCATATCAATCTCGGCAGTAAACCGAGTATGATATTTTTCTACATATCCCACTAATTCTGACCAAAGCTTCTCCCTGATAGCTTTGTTCTTCTCCTTTATTTCGCCCCCTGTCTCGGCCCTGTTTATAGAGATGGCTTGTGAAACCTCTGAGAAATCAGAGGATGATGGACCATCATATTTTACGATGAAGCCTGCTTTTCATTTATTCGACTCTCCATAGAGTGCCACTTTCTCTAGCGGTGGCTCTTCTCTGAATCCTTCCTCATCATTTGTTTTCTACCTTTTAGAAGGTGGATAATCTCCTCCTGGGACTTCAGCTTCCTCGACCTGTTTCTTACCTGCTTCCCATGTTGAATCAGTGTCTCCTTTCTCCCCTATCGCAGATGAATCAGTCTCCATCTGTGAAAGCAAAGGCCAGGTATCAAGATTAGATCTCCACTCGATGAAGGGCCTAGTTTCATGAGCATATGCAGTGGATTTAATATTTCTCCTTTTGTTTGAGATGATGCCTTTTGGATCATAAGGCCAAGCTTTCCCTTGCCTTAAATCCATACCCTTGAGCAGGGTTTCCACTATGGGGAGGGCACGCCTTGAGTTAACAATAAAGGGGCCGATGGTGGTAGGCAGTTTAAGAATGAACCCCTTTTTCGCAGGGAGGAAGTGGCACTGGTTAGCCTTCAAGGTTTGCTGGAGATACTCCAAGGCAAAAATCCACATGGCGGGAAAAAATTGCAGTCTGTAAGGGGAAAACTCTACACCGTAGACCTTGATCTCAGTGTAGTCGTCAAATAGGTACCAATCTCCTGTGCTTTCTTCCTCACTGAACTGTAGCCAGTTCCTCTGCTCAGGAAAAATCTTAGGTGAAGGGTTGTCATGAATAATATTATAGGCTATTGTCATGAATTCGTTCAAGAAGCTTGAATAACCCACCCCATTAACTGATGCACTACGAGGTTCTAGTCAAAGACAGTTCTTGGCTGAGAATTTATCCTATAAACCCTCTCGAGACCTAAACCCTTGAATTTATTAGCCTGTTGGAAAAGGAAAAGGTAAGCTACCATGGAGCAGAAACGAAAATGACCTGTGGCTGGGAGGTCCTGAAATTGGGTTTGGATGGCGGAGGCCAAGAAACTAGGGATGTCCAATACAACGTCGGGTTGTGACATTAACCATAAAAGGGATACACACTCCTTCGAGACTTGCTTGACCCCCTATATACCTAGTAATCCTGCAATGAGAGAAAGGGTTGGCTGAAGGAAATACCCCCTCTAGATACTTCAGGAGGTGGTGTGGAGCATACATGTGTATCCCAGCTTCTTTGCAACTCGTCCATATTTTGCGGAAGGACAGTCATCTCACTCGTAATTTTAGCCCTCTCCTCTTTTTTCTTGGCTAAGGAGTCTACTATGTTAGCCTTGTCCTTTTCCATCTATTCCAATTTAGCAATTTGCACATGCTGAAAGCCCGAAAAATTCAGTTTATACTTAAGAGTTGTGACCTGTTTTTACAGCTCCGAAATGACATGACCCTGAGGATCTGCTTTATCACTCCATTTGCCCTTCATAGGCGCTTGAAGACTTCACAGGTTGTTTGAAAGTGCTCTGGCATTAGTCTTCTCCACCCTAAGGTTCTCTACCACTTGATTGTACTTGGTTTGCAGCTTCCTTAGGGTGAGAGAGAGCTTCACAACCTCATCTTTCAACATGTTGCCGAAACATTTAAACAGGTTGCATTTATCAATTGGAGGAACCTGTGACATGTGTTAACCATCTATAAATTTTTCATATACTATGATGGCTAAAACAGGTCTATTAGTCTTCAAGAAACAAATTTGGAGAAAATATGTGACTTATTGAAGTCTTGTTGTGTCCGTTTGTCCAAAGGGTCCATCTCACTGATGTCTTCACAAAGCCCTGCTATTGTCTTGAAGAAAAATGCTTTGAACCCCTCTTCCATTCATATTTTCCTGTTAAAAATCCCCCCACTTCCATAAAAATTCCCTTTAAAACCATATGAGTCCCCTTTATTTGGTTTTAATCCCTTCTTTGTATCTATCAGAACCTTTAAAAACCTTCAAAAAACCCCATTTCGACCTATTTCCTGACCTTTTGAAATTAGGCCTTAAGCGCCTTTCTCTTAAGCCCCTAGCCCCATTTCTACCGTATGACCCGACCCTGTAACCGAACGCTAAGCCCATTGCTCATCGGCACTTCACACTTCACCGTGTCAGGGTTCTCACCTCCAAGAACTCTTTTCCGCCGATGGTCGATCCCCCGATTTAATCGCAGTCGTTAATCATCCGCCAGATCCAGCGGCCATCAGCAAATCACACTTCGCTCTGCCTCTTTTCCCTCCACTTCTTTATGTTTCTCCACTGATGGGCTCTGAGCCGTTGATCTCGTAGATCCAATGGTCCTCGCTCCATCATGCCGCCAGTGTTCCTCCCGATCGACACTTACCAAAGCCTCCCCATCGATGCATTTTGGACCATTGATCATTCTCCCCCAGATCCAACGGTCGGCGTTGTTTCGTCGTTCCGCTGTCCTCTGCCCCAGTCATTCATTTCTACAAAGTCTTGATTTAATCTAGACTATCCATTCCCCAAGATCCAATGGCCATCGCCCTCCGCGCTCTGCTCTATCGGCCATCGAATCACTCCATCACATCATTGCATCGCTCCTCAGCGATCCCAGTTCCCTTGTCCCCTGACCCTTTTCACCGTCGATATGCGAAACATCAATCGCATCTGAACCGTTCATTCTCCCCCAAATCGGATGGTCTGCACTCTCCTCCATCGGCCATCGCACTTGCTTTTCCCATCGGCCATCAGCACATCGCAACTTCCTCATTCTTACCTCCCAAAACTCTTCTCCGCCAATTACCGATCCTCCGAGTTAATCTTCACCGTCCATTTCCCGGATCCAACGGCTCGCATTGATTCCCATTTTCTTCCACCCGCGGACACTTTCAACACATAGGTTAACACTTAAGTGCCCCTGTAGTTGACTCTTTTGACAGTGGAAGATCTTCATCCAACGGTCCATATTCAATGCGGAGGCACCCGGCCCGCAAACCCATCCGTACCCCCAAGTGTCCCCGCTATGTGTATGCGCTCTTCTCCCGTATAATCCCTCTGGTCCCACCAAACCATGCTGGGCCTTTCATCGTTCTTTCGTTCAAATCTCCATCGTTGATCTACCCCCCCTGATCCAACGACCCATAATCATCTTCGTGCCCATTTCTCCATAATAGTCTAAACCCCATTTTCAACGCAAAATAGGCAGTTTTCCTGTGGACACGTATCAACCACCAGCCTGTATCGTATTCCCCCAGTTCCTTAGCGCTTACCACCCAGACCCTACGCAAAAACCATCCCCAGTTTTCCAAAACCGCCTGTCCAATGTTCTGCGCCAAAACCTTATTCAAACCCTGGTTTCAGGTTTCCACCATTAAAACTCATCTTCGCCGCATTCACCTACCACTGCACATCTCTTCCACCTCCGCCATCACCTCTGAAGCATTTTAAGCCTAATCCGCAGGATTTTATAACATGTTTGATGTCTTGTGCAGGTTTAATGGCGGTGCTATAACAAAAAGCCGTCCCATTGTCTAGTAAAGGGACATAGCTTAGGGTGACGATCCTCTGTGGCCAAATTTCATGCAGAAAGGGACATAAGGGCCGAATCATCAAGTTGTAAACCAGTGCGTCATGGGCATTGATTACACAGTGAGCCCTCCAGCGCAAGCCACCTATACACAGAAATCAAACGAAGACCGAAGATGATCCAAGAAGGCCTAATGAAGCCTAAATCACAAATCAAAGCTTAAATCAGTGATTAAAGTGTTTAAGAGAGACAAATCAGCCAAAGAAAGCCTCTAAAGGACACGTCATCGAGGCTATTTCTTTCTCAGCAACCCCTAAGGACACTTGTAGTCTGATTTACCTTTCAAAGACACCGTGATAGCCATCCTGATGACAGAACCACTTTAAAACTTTTAGAACAGTTATTGCACAGTCATGGGAGGCCTCAGAACCGAAATATGACGTTACTTGTCTCAGAGGTTAAACATAGTACTTCGGCCACATTTATCTTCAAAGAACACATTTCAGAGTTATTACCAGCCTACCAAATATGCCTCAAAGAAATAAAAAAACTACTAAAATGGTACAATCAGTTAAGGAAATGGTCACTAAGCATAATGGGCATTCGAATACCTCTCCCCCTCTGTCTTAACTGATATTTATGATCTTTCCTTCAACACTCTTCCTCTCTCACCTATATGTATTCACAAGAAACTCATTGTAAAGGGTGGGAAAGTTGTTAATTGTTGAACTGTTATTGAGTTAGAGTTGCTGAGTAGTTGTAATATAGTAGGTTGGGAAGAGAAGTATCAGACTGTAAAAGCTATTGGACTCGAGTATGTAACTAGTCTTGGACATCAAATACACAAGCAGATTCACTGGATCCTGATCTAAATCATTGGTGATGTTTTCCCTTATTGTCACTGTTGCTTATTATGTTTTTCACTTTGTTCATATTCTATGATAAATAACAGCAAATATAGATTAGGATTTACTTCTAAAAGTACCCTAAATCTGACTAATAAGCTTTATCTTTATGTTTTCCTCTAAATGTGTGTTTGAGAATGAATCAATAGAGTATAACCAGTAAAGGAATGTTGATGAGCCCATGTCTTGCGGAGTAGAACTTCAGATGTTGTTCTTGAATGATCTTTTAACTGCATGCTAAGTAGAGTCCTAATCAAGGAAGTTTATGGTTAGCCCTGTCCCTTGTTTAGTCTCAAACAGTTGTTTTGAAGATTTCCCTTAAGAGTATGCTGAAAGTAGGATAGGTTAAAAGTCCTTTCTTGATCTTAGGCTACTTTTTATGTTTATCTTAAATTTTTTCTACCCTTGAGAGTATGCCAAAAGCAAGATAGGTTAAAAGTCCTTACCTGATCTTAGGCTACCCTTTCTTTTCTTATATGTTTGCTTATTTCACCACACTTCTTAATGTTTCATACCACAACTCAACTTAAAATATCTTTTGATATAGATGACTTGCCCTATGAAAACCCTTGAATAGTTGTTGTGCAAGTAAACCCTTTTATGACTCCATAGCCCAATGGATTGACACTTTTTCTTGACCTATCTTCCCATGCTGAAACATCCTTCTACTTTATCCCTCCTTCACTTCACATGACCTTCTCAGTTAATGATTCCCAACCAAAAACAAACAAACAAACCCCTTGTACTTCATAATTAGCCTAATATCATATCATAAGATTTAAAAGCATATCATTCTAACACACACATAGAGAGATCCCTCTCTAAATCCAGGAGGGCTAGATCCTAGGATTCCAAAGTGGTTCTAATGTTGCCTTGTCATTTGGTATGCCAAAATTCCAAATCACAGGACCCCAACATAATGGCGACTCCAGTGGGGTCTTCTGATTGAATTACATCTTATACATCCTTAAGAGCTCAGAAGACCCACAACATCCTTAGATTGGTAGTTAATTGCTGATGGTGGATCGTAGCCCACTTCAAAACATTTGAAATCATCCACCTGGCAACTCCACAACTCCTAAAAGACCAAAAGACTCCACTGGTGATCAGTAGGCCTGCTGATTACCCCTGGTTTCACAAAAGACTCCACTGGGACAGCCCACACTACCATTAAAACATCGTCCACACCCATGATTAGGAAACTTTGAGGATTAAGTTTTCTTTGTTAAAGACTAGTTTGCCTCTAAAGATTGTCATATCTGGCCAAATTTTCTTTATGCTGGTCTAAAATCACCATAGTGGCCTCTCCACATCCCTGCATAGAAAAGACCAAATCACTCCACTAATAGAATACTTTGAACAATTTGCAAAAATGTAGTCAAGTTTCATAGTAGAGCTTCATTATGAAATATCAAGTGAACTAGCAGAAATTGAATGTGAGGACCTTCCAAAGGTTATCCTTCTTAGCTCAAAATTCAATGCTGAGGTTAAGAAAATTTTTCTAGAATTTGTATTTGAAAGATATGAAACTGAAATTGAAATGTTTAATTCACAAGATCATTCATACCAATTCAAGGACCCCAGAGCATTTTTGGAAAGTCTCCCTCCCCCTAAGCAAGAAGAAATTTCACTAAATTTTGATGTGCAGGAAGAGGATGATTGTGCTTTCAAGAGCCACACTGAAGATGTAGTGAACCAAACTATCTGGGATGCAGACAATCAATCAGCCATGGGAGGCCCAGAAGAAGAAAGTCCACATCAGATTTTTGTTGATCCTATATTAGAATACATGGAGGTTCTGATGGACTCAAATCCATAAGCATGGATTCTTTGCAAAATCCCAACGCAGCAGAGCTTGTCACCATATATGGTGACCTTGATTTTAAAGACTCATACTCAAAGAATACCATGGTTATCTCTGACAAGCGGTCAGATGTTCTACTCATTTCTGTTACCAATTAAATTGTTGCACTATATCTGCCTTCTCAAAGAGATGAGAAAAGACCAGTCATGGAACCATATGATTGACTGGATGTATTGGAACATAAAATTTGTTAGCTAAAAATTTAAATATTTCAAAGTTAGATTAGGGTAGGTAGGAATGTCAATAAAGATCAGCCTGTGAGCATTTAGTTAGTTTTTTGTTTTTTTCTTTGAAAGAAAAAGAGAAAATACAAAAACAATAGAAAAGAGAAAAGAAGGCAGGTATAAAAGAAGAAAGGTATAGCCCCATACCAAAAATAAAAGAAAAATATGAAAGTGTGCAAGCCTAAATTCCACTACTTGAAAGAGCACTGCTATTTAGTCATACAGCCTAATCATGACTACATAGATTTCAATTTACTGTTGATAGGTTAGTGAAGAAGATTTTCCAAATTGTTTAATCTTGGCTTATCAGTACATTAAATTAGGATAGAAAAGAATGGTTCAAACATGCTCAAAATCTTAACCAAAGGATCAAAAGAAAAGATGGCTCTAACAAGCTCAAAGCCTGAGCCAAAGATACAAATAATACTGGTTATAACATGCTAAAAACTTGAGCTAGGTAAAGAAGAAGAAGACAGCTCAAAGAGATAAAAATCAGAGCTGAAAGAAAGAAGGAAGGACTCTCATTTTTTTCGGATCTTAAGCCTTCCAAGTTTTGTTTTACTTTTCTGCAAATAAAGGTCTATGTGCAGTTTGTTTTTTATGTCATAGCTATCACAGCAAATTAGATAGCTTAATCCTGGTTTGACTGTGTTTTCAATTTCTGTTTTAGAATGTAGAGAATGCAGATCTATCAGACATTTTAATCCAGGCAGATAGTAGATTAGGTAGAGAATTTATGAGTTCCACTGTTTAATCTGGACTCATGGAAGTTATAAGGGTAGATTTAGAATAGTTTTCTTGCTTTAAATAAAAGAATAAAAGTTGATGTCAAGAGGTTTGCAAGTCCAAGTGCACCCTGCTGAAGAAAAAATGTTAGGAAAGTAGGCTGTGTAGGTAGTTTTTTGGGAGAAATTTATTTGTTATGATGTAATGATTGATCATATTTTCAAGTGGCATGATCAAAGAAGAAAAATGATGGTCAAAGTGCAGGACATTGATCTACATTCCAGAGATAAATTTCTGAGGTTCTTGACACCTCCAAAGAGCTGCCATCCCCAAGTGGAGCCGCTGTTAGCCATCTATAATTTTTTCATATACTATGATGGCTAAAACAGGTCTATTAGTCTTCAAGAAATAAATTTGGAGCAAATATGTGAATTCTTGAAGCCTTTCTGTGTCCATTTTTCCAAAGGGTCCATCTCACTGATGTCTTCACAAAGCCCTGCTGTTGTCTTAAAGAAAACTGCTTTGAACCCCTCTTCCATTCATATTTTCCTATTAAAAATCCCTCCACTTCCTTCAAAATTCCCTTTAAAACCATATGAGTCCCCTTTATTTTCTTTTAATACCTTCTTTATATCTATCGGAACCTTTAAAAACCTTCAAAAAACCCCATTTCAGCCTATTTACTGACCTTTTGAATTTAAGCCTTAAGCGCCTTTTGCTTAAGCCCCTGGCCCTGTTTCCACCATATGACCTGACCTTGTAACCGAGGGCTAAGCCCATCGCTCATCGGCACTTCGCACTTCGCCACATCCAAGTTCTCACCTCCCAGAACTCTTTTCCGCCGATGGTCAATCCCCCAATTTAATTGCAGCCATTAATCGTCCGCCACATCCAACGACCATCGGAAAATCGCACTTCGCTTCACCCCTTTTCCCTCCACTTCTTTATGTTTCCCCGCCGATGGGATCTGAGCCACTGATCTCGCAGATCCAACAGTCCTCGCTCCATCGCACCGCTAGTGTTCCTCCTAATCGGCACTTACCAAAGCCTCCTTTCTGATGCATTTTGGATAGTTGATCATTCTCCCCCAGATCCAACGGTCAGCGCTATTTCGTCGTTCCGCTGTCCTCTGCCCCAGTCATTCATTTTTGTGAAGTCTCGATTTAATCTGGGCCATCCATTCCCCAAGATCCGATGGCCATCACCCTCCGTGCTCTGTTCTATTGGCCATCGCATCACTCCATCTCATCGGTGCATCGCTCCTCGGCGATCCCAATTCCCTTGTCCCCTAACCCTTTTCACCGCCAATATGCGAAACCCCGATCGCATCCGAACCATTCATTCTCCCCTAGATCAAATGGTCTGCGCTCTCCTCCATCGGCCATCGCACTTACTTTTCCCATCGACCATCGGCACATCGCAACTTCCTCATTCTCACCTCCCATAACTCTTCTCTGCCGATTGCCAATCCTCCAAGTTAATCTCCACCGTCCATTTCCCTGATCCAACGGCTCGTATTGATTCCCCTTTTCTTCCATCCGTGGGCACTTTTAGCACACAGGTTAACACTATGAGTACCCCCGCAGTTGACTCTTTTGACTGTGGAAGATCTTCATCCAACGGTCCATATTCATTGCGGAGGCACCCAGCCCGCAAACCCGTCCCTACTCCAAAGTGCCCCCACTATGCGTATGCACTCTTCTCCCGTATAATCCCTCCGGTCCCACCCAACCGCGCTGGGCATTTCATCATGCTTCCGTTCAAATCTCCACCATTGATCTGGCCCCCTCCAGATCCAACGGCCCACAGTCATATTCGCGCCCGTTTCTCCATAACGGTCTAAACCCCATTTTCAATGCGAAATAAGAGGTTTTCCCGTGGACACGCATCAACCACCAGCCTGTATCGCATTCCCCTAGTTCCTTACCGTTTACCACCCAGACCCTATGCAAAAACCATCTCGGTTTTCCAAAACCGCCTGTCCAATGTTCTGCACCAAAACCTTATTCAAACCCTGGTTTCAGGTTTCCGCCATTAAAACTCATCTCCACCGCATTCACCTACCTCTGCATTGCTCTTCCTCCTCTGCCATCGCCTCTGAAGTAGTTTAAGCCCAATCTGCAGTATTTTATAACAGCTTTGATGTCTTGTGCAGGTTTAATGGCGATGCTATAACAAAAAGTTGTCCCACAGTCCAGTAAAGGGACATAGCTGAGGATGACAATCCTCTGTGGTCAAATTTAGTGTAGAAAGGGACATAAGGGCCGAATCATCAAGTTGTAAACCAGTGCATCATGGGCATTGATTACACAGTGAGCCCTCCAGTGCAAGCCACCTGTACACAGCAATTAGACGAAGACCGAAGATGATCCAAGAAGGCCTAATGAAGCCTAAAGCACAAATCAAAGCCTAAATCAGTGATTAAAGTGTTTAAGAGAGACAAATTAGCCAAAGAAAGCCTCCAAAGGACAAATCATCGAGGCTATTTCCTTCTCAGCAACCCCTAAGGACACTTGTAGTATGCTTTACCTTTCAAAGACACCGTGACAGCCATCCTGATGACAGAACCTCTTTAAACTGTCAGAATAGTTATCGCACAGTCATGGGAGGCCTCAAAACCAAAATATGATAGTTACTTGTCTCAGAGGTCAAACGGAGTACTTCGGCCACAGTTATCTTCAAATAACACACTTTGGAGTTATTACCAGCCCACCAGATATGCCTCAAAGACATAAAAAACTATTAACATGGTACAATCAGTTAATGCAATGGTCACTAAGGAGAATGGGCATTAAAATACCTCTCCCCCTCTGTCTTAACTGATATTTATGATCTTTCCTTCAACACTCTTCCTCTCTCACCTATATGTATTCACAGGAAACTCATTGTAAAGGGTGGGAAAGTTGTTAATTGTTGAACTGTTATTGTGTTAGAGTTGCTGAGTAGTTGTAATATAGTAGGCTGGGAAGAGAAGTATCAGACTATAAAAGCTATTGGACTTGAGTATGTAACTAGTCTTGGACATAAAATACACAAGCATATTCATTGGATCCTGATCTAAATCATTGGTGATGTTTTCCCTTATTGTCACTGTTGCTTCTTATGTTTTTCACTTTGTTCATATTCTCTGATAAAGAATAGCAAATATAGTTTAGGATTTACTTCTAAAAGTACCCTAAATATGACCGATAAGCTTTATCTTTATGTTTTCCTCTAAATTTGTGTTTGAGAATGAATCAATAGAGTATAACCAGTAAAGGAATGTTGGTGAGCCCACGTCTTGCTAAGCAGAACTTGAGATGTTGTTCTTGAATGATATTTTCACTGCATGCTAAGTAGAGTCCTAATCAAGGAAGTTTATGGTTAGCCCTGTCCCTTGTTTAGTGTTAAACAAGTGTTTTGAAGATTTCCCTTAAGATTATTCCGAAATCAGGTCAGGTTAAAAGTCCTTTCTTGATCTTAGGCTACTTTTTATGTTTATCTTAAATTTTTTCTACCCTTGAGAGTCTGCCCAAAGCAGGATAGGTTAAAAGTCCTTACCTGATCTTAGGTTTCCCTTTGTTTTCTTATATGTTTGATTCTTTCACCACACTTCTTAATGTTTCATACCACAACTCAACTTAAAATATCTTCTGATATAGATGACTTGCCCTATGAAAACCCTTGAATAGTTGTTGTGTAAGTAAACCCTTTTATGACTCCATAGCTCAATGGATTGACACTTTTTCTTGACCTA
Organism: Pinus albicaulis; assembly: GCA_034641835.2. Lineage (NCBI taxonomy): Eukaryota > Viridiplantae > Streptophyta > Pinopsida > Pinales > Pinaceae > Pinus > Pinus albicaulis. Next base: position 763,955,541 of record CM076574.1, on the reverse strand, counting down.
TCTTCCCATGCTGAAACATCCTTCTACATTTTCCCTCCTTCACTTCACATGACCTTCTCAGTTAATGATTCCCAACCAAAAACAAACAAGCAAACCCATTGTACTTCATAACTAGCCTAATATCATATCATAAGCTTTAAAAGCATATCATTCTAACAGACACATAGAGAGATCCCTCTCTGAATCCAGGAGGGCTAGATCCTAGGATTCCAAAGTGGTTCTGATGTTGCCTTGTCATTTGGTATGCCAATCTTCCAAATCACAGGACCCCAACAACATGTTTATTGCCACCTCCAAAGCTTTGTAGCTGGTGGTCCCAACCTTTGGATCTAGAACCACTTCAGTCATGGCCATCAGCAGTTGTTCCTTATCCATATCAATCTCGGCAGTAAACTGAGTATGATATTTTTCTACATATCCCGCTAATTCTAACCAAAGATTCTCCCTGATAGCTCTATTCTTCCCCTTTATTTCGCCCCCTGTATTGCCCCTGTTTATAGAGATGGCTTGTGAAACATCTGAGAAATCAGAAGATGACAGACCATCATATTTTACCATCAAGCCTACTTTTCCTTTATCTGACTCTCCATACAGTGCCACTTTTTCTAGCAGTGGCTCTTCTCCGACTCCTTCCTCATCGTTTGTTTTCTGCCTTTTAGAAGGTGGAGAATATCCTCCTGGGACTTCGGCTTCCTCGACCTATTTCTTACTTGATTCCCGTGTTGAAGCAGTGTCTCTTTTCTCCCCTATCGTAGATGACTCAATCTCCATCTGTGAAAGCAAAGTCCAGGTATCAAGATTAGCTCTCCACTCGATGAAAGGCCTAGTTTTGTGAGCATATGGAGTGGATTTAATCTTCCTCCTTTTGTTTGAGATGATGCCTTTTGGATCATAAGGCGAAGCTTTCCCTTGCCTTAAATCCATACCCTTGACAAGGGGTTTCCACTATGGGGAGGGCATGCCTTGAGTTAACAATAAAGGGGCCGTCAGTGGTAGGCAGTTTAAGAATGAAACCCTTTTTCAAAGGGAGGAAGTAGAGCTGGTCAGCCTTCAAGGTTTGATGAAGGTAATCCAAGGCGAAAATATGCATGGCGGGAAAATCTGGCAGTCTGTAAGGGGAAACCTCTTCACCGTAGACCCTGATCTCAGTGTAGTCATCAAATAGGTACCAATCTCCTATGATTTCTTCTTCACTGAACTGTAGCCAGTTCCTCTGCTCAGGAAAAATACTCGACGGAGGGTTGTCATGAATAATAGTATAGGCTATTGTCATGAATTCGTTCAATAAGCTTGAATAACCTACCCCATTAGCCAACTGATGCACTGCGGGGTTCCAATCAAAGATAGTTCTTGGCTGAGAATTTATCCTATAAACCCTCTCGAGACCCAAACCCTCGAATTTATCAGCCTGTTGGAAAAGGAAAAGGTAAAATACCATGAAGTAGAAAAGAAAATGACCTGTGGTCGGGAGGTCCTGAAATTGGGTTTGGATGGCGGAGACCAAGAAACCAAGGATGTCCAATACAACGCCATGCCATGACATTAACCATAAAAGGGCTACACACTCCTTCGAGACTTGCTCGACCCCCTCTATACCCAGTAATCTCGCAATGAGAGTAAGGGTTGGTTGAAGGTCTTCCTTGAATGTACTCAGAGGCACCGAGTCCACAGTTGGGAAAGATGTGAGGCGGGAGTCGGAAATAGCGGCGATGAAATCGCTCTGCTGCCTCCAGGGTAACTTGGAAAACTGACGGAATAGTGACATTTCAGTGAAACTAACATAATTTGAACTGGGAGGGTAACAGAGGGCTTTCCTGATGATCTTGGGAGATATACTGAATATCTTGTTCCCTTGAGTTCACAAGAAAATATCTTGGCATTCATCGTAAGCTTCTCTGAGCCAACATATGAATTCGACAACTGGGTAGACAGGCAGAGTAATTTGGTGGTATAGTCCCAAAAAAAGGACTCTAAACCTATCCCTATTTTCTACAAGTTTCCTGAATATGTCAGGCTTGACGTTACTGATGAGGAACGGGTATTGTGGGTCTCGAATGTGGGCTTGCATGTCTGTGAATGGCTCAGGTCCAGGAGCAGCCCTGGACTCACGAACTTGAGGGGTTTCAGGCTCTGACTTCTTAATCTTGATTCTACCCATGACCATTATGAAAAATGCAAAGCGGAAGGAAACTACATAGTGAAAGGGGGACAGAATACCTGCGCAGTAAGGAAAATGCTCGGGGGAGAATGACGCAGATGAATTTGAAAGCAACTCGTTAGACCTGGTACTAGGAGCTCATGCCTTGGCTATACAATGTCTTGTAAAAATGAAAGTATTTTACCACAGCGAACATAGAACGGGATTAAATGGTTTTAGATTGCCCGGAAAACAAGGCAAGGACGACACTTGTAGGGCTGACGTCATAAGGACGTCGATATTGAGATGCATGGCAGTTGGAGATTTGTTATCAGATTTTGGTTAGGTGTATACCACGCGCCGGGTTAAATACCGGTACTGGTCGTGTACCGGGTGTCCTGGGACTTACCTTACCTTCGTTGCTTACGACAGTTGTTTACCTGAATGGGCCCACTAGAAATTCTGGCGGGGTCTTGGAGTGGCTCTAAGCCCGTGGCCCTCACCCCACAGAAAACCTGTCTCGGGTCCCACCATATGCCACGTCACTACCATTCCGGGGGGTGAGCTTCCGCCTTCCCCCTGCCATCCTTGATGCCCTTGAAAACACTTAAAGCTGCCTCCTTCTTTTGACTGTTCAAAACTTGGGCGGGTCCCCCTCTATACAGTGGTCTTGCATATGTATAATATTTTGTTTTGGGTAAAGTTTTACCACAAAGCTTAAAATTATATGTTCTTCACTCTTTATTTACATTCTCATTTACATCGACCCTCTTACTCCTTTAAATATTTCTCCCCTTTTTGCTTCGGGTGATCTCCCTTTGGAAGTTTCTTATGGCGGTAGTGAATGATATAACAACAGTACCAATGTCAGTCGCACTATATCGTCCATCGTTGCCCATATCTATATGAATTTGGAGATATTTCTCCTCCAAGTCTTTGAAAAGCTCCTTATCTCTCGTCATGTGGAAGGAAACACCACTATCAAGATACCACACCGATCCCATTGCGCTTGAAACCAAGCATTCGATCAAAGAGAAATCAAGTTTAAATTGCGAGGCAAGGGCCTCACCAGCTACAACTCCAGCAAACTTCTTGTTCTTAATTTTCTATGGGCAGTTAGTGGTGATATGCCCATGTTAGTGACAGTGAAAACCCTTCACCTTGGAAAAATCCAGCTTCTTGTCTTTAGCATCGGATTTTGGGTGGAATTTCTTCCCCTTCATTTTCCTTGCTTTGGTAGCCAAAGCACAATCCTCTTCATCATCATGCTTTGATGAAGAGCCATCCCTAGTGTTTCTCCTGAACTCCTCCTGCACTAGATCCAACCACAGTCGTTCCCGATCCGACAGCTTTTCCCATCCATTGACAAAGTCTTGATAAATGTACCAACTCTTAGGAAGTCCCAAGAGAGCCAAGCTCACCAAATCATCATCATCAACCATGATTCCCACGCTCCCCAGTTCATCTCGACATTGGACAAACTTTGTGATATACTTAGGAATATTATAGCCCTTTTCCATTTTGATTTTTCTGAGTTTATCCTTCAGCGCCAATTTCCTATGATTGCTGCTGCTTTAGAAAAGATCTGTCAAAGCCTTCCACATTGCAAATGGAGTGGCATTCCCATGAAGGCTTGAGACAATATGGTCTCTCACACCTTCCAACATAATTCTTCTCGTCTTCGCTACTTTCTTTTGCCATGCGTCAAGTAATGCAACATCCGTCAAAGTAGGCTTAGGAACATTGCTATCGATGAACTCCTTCAAGCCATTATCTTCAAGAACCGCCTCCATCCTATCCTACCATGCAATGTAGTTCGAGATGCCCTTGAGTGTATACTCTAACCACAAACCATTGAAAGTCGTTTCGATGTTTACTCGATTGTTGCACCAAGAAATTCTTGCTGCAAATTCTAATTGTTTCCACCAAAAAAACTCAGCTACTGCTTCAATATTTCAATATTCAATGAGCTGATACCATGTAGAAATTTCATAAATATTGTGATGTATTACTAGACTCTCCTGATCTAACAATTAAATCCACTATTAAATACAAAATCCTTCTACTTAATTCTTTGCAGAAATTTAATCGCCAATTGCAAACACATGAAGAAAATTCAATTGCACATAAAACAGATGTTTTTACCGGGAAAGTATAAAGCTAAAAACCCCACTATCATATATTATGTATGTCATGGATCATGAAATAATCTCATAAAAAACTCTACTCCAAGAACTCTCAGTAAAATATACAATCGTCTCACATTGTCATACAAAAATTGGCATAAACATGCACCAATTTATTGCCTCCTGACAACCTGCCTCCATTGCACAATCCCTGCTGATGAAGATCCTGAATGAATTCGATATTGCCTTGCCTTGACTACGCAATCCTCATTGGAATCTCCAATGGGGGTGTAGTTGCATTGAATGCACCAATATAGTCACAATTGATAGTCAAATAGGCCCTTTCACCTATCTCTCAACTGGGTCTCCACTAAATCTGACATGCATGTAGTTAACAGTAGTATTTTTTCAGTTGCATGTGAGACCACTGCTTGTGAATTAATTAAATAATTAATTCACTGATCTCTCACTAGTATATCTTTAGTTACAACTAGTTACAACTATCACAACTGATTTTAACTCACTTAACTGATTTAAACTAAATAACAACTCACATAACTACACATCCAACTCTGTTACAACTTTGTATCACTCAGTTACAACGAAGTCCACTACATGGTCAACCAACCAACCACTTCAACTCGAAATCCACTTAGCTAACTGATTTTCCATTTCAGTTAACTATTTCCAAGTGCTCATTGAAAATAGATAATTGTTATTGTCTAATTATTGTTAAAGGCTAACAATAATCGACAAACATTCTATTTTTAGACATGCATTCCAAGAAACAACTTCGCACATGCATTCCAAAATAGACGCCCATCCATCCATGCAATTTGCTCAACCATCTATAAATAGAATATTGGTAAAAATAGACTTTGACTCAAATTCTAAAAATATACATAGGACCTAAAAATAGCTCGCGGACCCCAGCTAGTGTAGGTGTTTAATTTTCACTAGGATCATTATCTTGTTGAATCTCAAAATTTTACTCATTTATAGTGGTAATTATTAGGGGAATTTTGAGGTCTAAAATGGGCCTCCTAAGAAAATTGTGCAAACAAAATAAACTTTATAAGAACCAATAGGATTCAAGATGACGATGTTAACCGTGGGGGATGATTCATCATTTTTTTAGTAAAAATTTACAAATATTAAAAAATAATAAAATAATAAAAACTATTTTTTCCAATCATATTTTCAAATTATCTCCCTAAGGTTTTTACTCAAATTTCAAGCAGAGTACTCGTTGGATGCAAAATTTAATTCCTTGTTCAATGAGTAACCATGTTGCATACATTCGATGGACCCTGCCATACAAAAAATGAGAAATACATGAAATTCATGTATTTCTCATTTTTTCATGTAGCAAGATCCATCAAAAATATATAACATGGGTACTCCTTGGATGAGGAATCAAATTCCATATCGAAAAAGTGTTGTTGCTCGAAATTTGAGTAAACCTATGGGGAGATAAGTTGAAAAAATAGTTTTTTCTTTTTTCCCCTTAAAATTTGATGATGCAATATAATCTTATTTTATTATTTACATTATTATTTTATAATTTCCTTAGGAGGTCCATTTTAGACCTAAAATTTACCCTAACGTTAGTTGTAGTTTCCTATGCCTAACATTTGGTATGGTGGTGTGAGTGGTGTGGGCGTTCTACAGTGGTGGGTGGAAGACTAGTATGGTTCAAGTGGGAGAGTAGTGTGTGTAGAAAGGTGTTTCTAAAAATCGGGGGAGAAAACTTCAACTAGGCAGGCGAGATTGACTAGCTTTCTGAGAGTTGGTTCGAGGGTGAAGTGGGATCATGGGTGTTGACTAGTCATGGGACAGTTTGGGTCTTATAGCGACACCATGAAAAAGTAGAGGGGAAGGGCCCAACGTGGAGCTAACCACGATGGGAAATTAGAGGGTCGAACTATGAGAGGAGAGGAACATGACAAGGAGGGTGGCATCGTGGAGGAGGAGTTCGCGCAGGAGCGAGCCCAATTATCAGGAAGTGTTGAGAAACCCTCGACAATGCAGTCCATCCCCAAATAATTGCATGACATCCAAGCTAGCCCCGACATCTTGTTGAAGCAACGTTATGAAGATATGAATGAGGTAATTACTAACATTAATGATTTACAGCTTTCTGAAGGAGAAATCTTGGACCGTCTAGCTTATGTTCGTCGTAGCCAACGCAGATCCAGTGAGCACATGGACAAAATAGAGGCCAGGATAGCTCATATTGATTTTTATGTTAACGAGGGGCACAATCCGCTAGTGGCCAGTCGAAATGCATAAATATAGAACCCTCCAATGTAATATTGATGGTTGTTGGCAGTTTTCTAGGCATTAGTTCCTGCTAGTCTTTTGGCATTTTGCAGAAGTTGTCTTTTGTTTTCAAAATACTATAAAACTTTCTCGACAAAAAAACATGGTTAGAGTGAGGCTAGGAGAGATAAAAAAATCCATGATAAAATGTACTCCATTTTGCCAAATTAATATAAAAAGTTTGATTAACAAAAAAAAACTAAAATAAAGACTAAACAATAAAAAAATAATATATATTATACAATATTAAAATAAAACTGTTTTAAAACAAACTTTAATTTAAAATAAATAAAAATGGTTTTATTTCAAAACTAAAAAAAAAACCTATGTTGATTTAGAAATACATAAAAGTCGTTTTATTTAATTCAAATAGAATAAAAATTAGTGATTTCTAGGAACAAATTTGGCATTTAAAATTTAAAACAGCGCCTGCAAGTCAAAACTGGGTCCAGAAGAACTGAGCAGATCCCCCAAACATTGCATCAAATCGCAAAAATTTCCACCTGTAAGCTAATTGGGCCGGTTTTCAGTAAAACCCATGTTCCGAATTTTCAAGATTCATCATGGTTTAGTCAGAAATTGAACCTAAAATCAGTCACTTCATTGTAATTTCGCCCATTTCTTTCTTGCTGTGTTTTCGATTTCATCGAGAATCAAATTGCGCAATAAGAAGATATGAGATTGACCATTGAAAATCTTCGTCGTAGATAAATAAAATCTTTATCAAATCCAAAATTGATACAAAATTTGATTTCAATTTCCTTTTCTGGAAATTGCAGCTTCAATGGGACTTTTGGAACTTCACAGTCGTTTTGGTGGAAACAAAACATTCTTATCTTGTGATAAGATCTACAATAGAACGAAATTCCCCTCCAATATTTATCAATCTCAACATCCAGATCATAACGGATCTTATCAGATAAATTCAGAGATGAAAATCATTTTATTTTTTTCTGGGCGTCATTGGAAATTTGCTCAGGAAGAACCAATATTTTCTCCTAAATCATACATTGAATTACCAAAAAAGCGGGATGAAGTTAATTGGGGTTATGAGAAAAACCCATTTTCTGTATTTCTTAGATTCATTCCCAATCGACCGGAATGTGTATCTGAAAATTATATGCCATTTTTTATTATGTTTGTTGGTTGATTTTTATTTTGTAAATTTGCAAGCTGGGATAAAAATCCCACATTGATCTGGCGGAATGGTTTTGCGCCCTTTTTATATGCTAATAGCTTAAAAGTTAACATTTTGTGCATCAATATATTTACTCCTCCCTTATGGCTTAGTGCTTTATGTGTTGGTTGTTGTTGTTTGATGCATATGATGCGCATGCCTTTGGTTGGGGTGTGAAAATATTTTTAATATATATTATATTATATTAAATAAATATATATATATATATATATATATATATATATGAAATTAAAATTTTAAAAAATTAAAATTATAATGAATACATTATATATTATGGGTTTGATGCAAATAATTTAGAGATAATATTTTTTATTTTTTTATATTTTATTATTTTATATTCAAGAAAATTATCAAGTTAAATTTAGGCCATTAGATAATTTAAAAGAGAAAATGGTCAAGGAAGGTGTCCAAAAGCGACGAAACTTGGAGAATGCCAGAGAAAGTATCGAAGTTCCATTCATTAATAAAAGCTATTAAACCAAAATGTGTAAAGTGCTCAAAGTTAAATGTTTAGGATCGAAGAATAACAACATGACATGGCCAAAGATTGGAAGGGGGAAAGTAAAATAATGAGGAAGAGGGGAAAACCATCAACAACATTAGGGCTCATGTAATTTGATCAAAACATATGAAAGGCAGTGCTTATGGAGACATTACGGTGTGCAATATGCATCAAAGAGGATTGTTACAAAATCAGAAATTCTGTAGCGACCTTTTACACTTTCATGTTCACATGTTGTCTAATGTCATAGCCCATCCATAAGTCATATGTAATAACCTAGAGAAACATGATCATGATGTTGCTATTGAATGAAAGTGTGATCAATAAAGTCAAGTAGCTAGTAATAGTAAATCCCTTAGATACCTCAAACTTCATAATCTAACCAATAAAACTTGTCCATCAAGATTATTTCCATAAATTTCAACATGATGGTTAGAATAAAGGAATCTAAGAATCAAACTAGTAGAAATCCAATCATAACAAGAAAAATAGTAAAGTTTTAGGAGGGGCCTTTTATTTTTGTCAAAAATAGAAGGGATCAAGTTTTCCTGCCAACAATGACTAATAAAGCCATGGAGTGTGGACTCGCCTTGTCTTGACATGAGCAAGAAATAGATGGTAAGTAGATAGTGGTTGTTCTAATCACATGACTAGGAATGAGAGTAAATTATTGTCTCTAAAAGAAAAACACGTAGGGAATAATGCCACCTTTAGAAACAATTTTCTAGCAAGAATTAAGAGAAAGGGCATAGTTAGTCTTGATGAAAAAACTAAGGCTCAAAATGTGTTGTATGTAGAATGTCTTAAGCACAATTTGTTCAGTGTGAGGTGAATGTGTGATAATGGCTACAATGTGACTTTTCCATCCTAAGATTAGGAGATCCGAAAAGAAGAAAATGGGAAGCTAGTGGGAAAGGTGATCATGACTCACAATAATGTATACGTGTTTGATGACTCCAAAGTAAGTTTCTATTGGAGTAAGACAAATAAAACTTGGTTGTGGCATAGAAAACTTGGTCATATAAATTTTGACAGCCTGATAAAAATCAACAAGTTAGAAGCAGTAAGAGGATTGCCAAGTTTGTCGAAGCCTAATGACTCATTTTGCAAGTCTTGTCAATTTGGTAAGTGTTAGTCATCAGTATTTTTTACTTGTTAGTGATGACTAGTTGTAACAGCCTAGTTTTCCAACAGCAGATCTAAAATTTGTCAAATTTGCCAGCTGGGAAAACACCCATAAATTTTTTTTTCCCTCCTACCTTCCAGTCCGCCCATGACGAGATGAAACCTCATTATCAAATCCTACCTAGCCTCAGCCATACTAGTCTACCCACCAGCTCTAAAATGATAATCCGAATCTGTTCAAAAAACCTCCCCTAAGTTAGGATGTGGCGTTTTAAGGCATTTCACCCTTGGCAACCATCAAAGAGCCAAAAAAGCTCCATCTGCTATAGACCAGTCATAACAGACCTCCCACTCTGCTAATGAAGTTAGCCACAGCCCTAAGTCGTGCCACTTATACACCCTTAAGACTCAGCAATACATAGACCATAATCTCAAGCTGGTTTTAGGTGTTTTACACTGTTTGATGGATTTTACAAGGACAAGAAACATGTCAGCATCTCGGAAGACAATTCTTGGCTCCACATGAGAAGACAACTGCTTCTAAATGTGATCAGGAGCCTGAGATGCATCTACAGGGCAAAGAGTTATTCATCAAACTCTTGCGACCTCATTCACAGCCTGAAAGGACAGCAGAAGAAAAAGCAACACTGTCAAAAGGTTGTTGATAAGTCATGGCTAAAAAACCTCCATTTATAAGCAGAGGGTTAAAGCCAAAGCTTGACTTGAAAAGTTGCTACTGACTGTAAGACAGATTTGTTTTAATGAACAGTGAGACAATGACACAATTTTTCTGAAGCAAAGTAATGATTGCAGGTAGAGGTAAAAGCATTAATGTTTTCAATTTTCTTTGCTTACCATCATATATAAGAGGAACCCTTGTCAAGCATGCTTATCAAACAATCTTCAAACATTTCGCCAAGTAAAGGGCCTCCTTCATTCACAAGCAGAGGGCCAGGGCATTGACTATTTTCAAAGTTTGATTGATCAAAGATGAAGTGGTAAGAGACCAAGAAGGAAAGCAGGGGTACCACTGCAATCCAAGGAGGTCAAGCTTATCTCTTAAACAGTTGTTCTCTCAAAAGATAGTTTGCAGTCAAAACAAAACCAAATTGAAGAATGGTTGACAAGTTGTGTCATTACATAGGCAAAGAACTAATGATGATTATGTTTTAAGGAATACTGGTCTCTCTACTCATAAAAGGATGTCTTTCAAATATGCTTATCATAGTTGACAAAGGAAATCTGAGTTTATTTCCCCCAAGAGGCAATACAACTAAACACAATTGTTCATAATATGCAAAAGGGAATTTGACATACTTTCAGATTCTGGAGAGGATTTCAAAACAGATATAGGAATGTTCATTATAAAAAGGTCAATGGCACCATATCAGCGCATTTTGAGTAAGGGAGAGGTGTTAGAAAAAGCACCCTTTTTTGACAGAGAATGATAAAAAATAGGTGAATGGAACTGCAGTTTTGCACCTATAATCAAGATTAGTTTCACAGTGGGCATCATTAACTCCAGAGCATTAAGAGCAAGGTATGTATGCCACTGTCACAAAGGTGGACACTTTCCCTTTGAAAACAAGTCAAAGCACCCTGCTGTTGCAAATTTGTTAGAGGTGAAGCAGCAGGTTCCAAAAGGTCTAACAGTGACAGAAATCACCTCCCAGACATATAAGCACAGTGAAATAAGGTTCAACCTTTTGAATGTTTTTATAAAGTGAATAGGTCAATACCTATTAAGAGCTCTTTAAATGCAGGCACGTTCTTTACTAACAGTTAAAATCATTCGGGTTGTTAAAGCAAAACAAGACAATATTTTAATGCGCAACACTTTCAAAGTCATCATAAGTCAAAGATAAGGGGTTTCTCGACTTATTGCATTTCTAGGAGACAAAGGACCGTTGCAAACTTCATTGTGAAAACTCCAAAGCCCGAGTAGAAGATCCCTCTTGCTGCCCTCGAGACCAGAGAAGGAGGTTTGAACAAAAAAGCAGAGTTTTCAAAGGTCGGAGTTTGCGCGACGCACCTGTAAGTGTGCGCAGCGTGCTCAGGCGTGTTTTTTGCGCTGTGATACAAGGCTGCGCGGCGTGCCTATAGGTGCGCGTGGCACGCCTGTAGCCTTGGGTCCTGTCGGCCTGACAGGTGACCCGAAAACCTATTTCGCGCGGCACTCTTTCTTCTAAACGTGTCGCACGTATGTTTGGCCTCCAACACGCCTCCAAATCACTTGTAAAAGCTGCTCCAACTCTTTACAAAGCCTGTCATCGATGTAAATACCTCCAGTGAGTAAAACAGTTAAGACAGTTGGAGGGTGTGTAGGCAAAATTGGTATGAAGAGCAGTGGAGTCTAAAGAAGGCAGTTTTTGTTTGAGAGGAGTTTCTTATGGTTTGAATGATACAAGATTGTTTGTGACATCATAAAAACATTTCAAACTCTGTCACCATATCTATAAACAGTGACTTTGACTGTGTGGATATCCTTTGTTTGACTGTGTTGTAGTATTGAATATACTGATTGAAAGGCATACCAAGAAGAGAAAAAAGGTCTTGAACTAAGAAGACTGTGTTTTGCCTTCTTCTAAAAGGACAAGGGTGTCTTATGTCCTCAAAGCATCAAAGGGTAGGGTACCCTTACCACAAAACACAGAAAAAGATCACTATTGGCTGTGTATCCTGATTGAGTGTGTTTTTGTTCTTCAAGTTTATTTGTTGAGTTGTATGTCCAGGGGAAAGGAAGCATTCTAAAGGAACATGGGTCTTATATTAAAAGAGGGCATTTCACAATACATTTGGGAACATTGTTGCTTAATCAAACAATGTTTAACCTTTCATAAAGCAGAGTCAGTGAGGAATATGCCACTATAATTCGAAGGTATTGTCAAAACTGGGCATGATGAACAGTGAAGTATAAGAAGGGCAGTGTGTTTTGATTGAAAGGAGTGTATTATTATTTGATTGCTACAGGTCTTTTGTGTTCACATCAAAAACACCAAAGTCTCTGTGACCTTTGTCCAAGCTCAGAAAATCAGTTAACTGTCTATGTATTTTAAACTAACTGTGGGCTTATCTTTAAAATTATTGGTGGAATGGCATACAGAGAAAGGACAGGGTTTGGAAGGAGCAAGGATTTTATACCCAAGGAAGGCATCACACCCAACATTTGAAACCATGATTACCTTGATCAAAACAGTGACTGACAGAGAAGGTAGAGTTTTGCTTAGCAGCATGAAGATGATGAACAAGGCCATGACAGTGATGAGCAAGGGCAACCAAGAGATGATACACAGCAGCATCCTGATGAGGGCACGCAAATACAAAACATGGATCATGAAGGGCATTCTCCAAAGCATGTGCTATATCCCTCTCCTAGGCAAGGGGCCATGACTTCTTCACCAAAGCCAGAATGCTAAACATCAAAGAAGAAAACCCAAGAAAAACTAAAGGAGGCTAAAGAGAAGCGCCCGACGCGGAAAGTGAAGAAAGACACATCAAGACTTCACATTTTGGTTTCAGTTTCAGAGCATGTTGTTGAGGACCCTTGAGGGTCATGCACACCAATTTTGGGCACATTTTGACAATTTTTGGTTTTTGGGCATTTTTGAGTTTTTGGTCAAAACTCATGAAATTCGCCATTTCATTTTGGAAATCCGTCAAGAGAGGAGAATGGTATCATTGGACGCCATAATTTCATGAGCACACCCTCAGCAATTTTCAGGACATTTGGAGATCATTTTCTCCCCCAAAATGGCGAAAAAGGCTCGCTTTTCGCACACTCTGCCTGGTCTATCAGCAGAGTGCAATTTTCTGGTTTTTTACACACAGGTTCAGTTTTGGAGGACTTCCAGGAATCAGATTGAGAAAATTTCAGTTGTTCCGGAAAGTAGACACTTAGATATTTCTAACGAGCTATCATGAGCCTCATTTCGACATCAGGAAGGCTGCTAAATGTTGCCAGCAAGTCAGGGGACCTTTTGCTGATGTAAATTTTGAATTTTTTTGTAATTTTTGAACCTCTAAAATCTGCTTTTTCAAAATGTGCGTTTAGCTATTTTTGCACATGAAAAATGATGCAAAGTCAATTTAATTCCCCTTTTTAGCATTTTTTAGATATTTTTATAGGATATTTTATGCCTTGGGCTTTGCAAAGCCTCAAGGACAAGTTTAGATATTTTGTTTCGGCCAATGAGGATGCAAGTTGAACCATGAGGTTTTCCTCACTTGAGCCTATATATTCCAAAGGTTTTCATTGTAAAACAAGGCTGAACTTGAGAACAAAAGCAATATATGGTCATATAAGCTTTGGAAGAAATACTTGTCTTGTGCTTTTGGATTGCCTCTTGGATGTGCTTGGATGATGAATGAAGGATTGTTGTTGGATTCCATGACTTGGTAGAATGGTATAGTGTCTCTTTTTTTTTTTTTTTGTCTTCTAGTTTTCATTCATGAATACATGTTTCTTTCTTTCTATAGATCAGTAGAGAATAAATTTGAGATATGCCCATGGAGGCACCCCAAATTTCCTGTTTCTTCATAGCTTCTTTGTTTTCTTCTTCCTAAGTAACCTTAAAGAATTCTTGACTGCTCTTTAATATTTAGGATATTGTTGCTTGTTTCATTCATGGTTTTATACATGCTAAGTATGACTTACGGTACGCTCCGCTTACCTATGGCTAGCTATAGTTCCATCCATGAAATTTCTCTTTGACTGATTAGATTATCATCTTGTTGAACCAAGGAGGCCTATTTTCGATCTAGCCCTTTGCCTAAAACTATGAAAATCTTGTTGTTCAAAGTGCCCAATAACTTGAAGTACTGTGTTTAGGCGTTCCGGCATAGTAAGTTAAGTTGTTTGTCTTCCTTAAGTGTTTTCCCCAAAGTCTGATAGCCATTTCCCAAAGTTAGAGGGTCATATACTTCTATGCATGGCTTGAATGTTTATTTCTATGTATTGATTAGCTTATAGTTGCATCTTGCATGATGAATGGTTTTCCCTACCATGTTTATGTCTGCTATTAAACTAGTTATTCTTGAAACTATTTGTTGTTCACAAACTTGATGTCTATTTACTCCATTTTGCCCAAAGATCCTTTCTACCTTGAATCAAATCGGCCCTTCAACAGCCTTGTATCACCGTCCTATAGCTTTCTTGACCTTTTCGACCCCATAGCCCAGTTGATCTGACATCTTTTTACCTATCTTATATCTTTGATCAGTTTCATCCCTCACAACTTAAAGAAACCAAAACCAAAAAAACCTACTTCATAACTAGCCTAAAATCAGAAACAGAATAAGCAAACATACAGATATCCCTTACACACATAGAGAGAGCCCTCTCTGAGTCCAGGAAGGCTAGGTCCTTGGGCTCGAAATCTTGTTTTGATGTTACACTGTCATTTGGCTTGCCAATCAGCCAAATCACGGGACCCTAACATAATGGCGATCACGGTGGGACTCTAAGTAATAAAAAACTTAGATTCCCTAGACCTTAAGAGACTTTTTGAGAATACTATCTGATTGAATTATCCCACTGCTCACTAACATAATGGCGATCATGGTGGGACTTATTGAGTACATGACAGTCTAGCAAACTTTGATAGACTCTTTAGTCCTTCAACATTTAACTTAGACCATCAGCCTTTAGAATCATTCAGAGTAAAATCTCTGTTTCACTATCTTAGCAAAGTGATGAATCAGGTTCATAACACTCTTACATCCTAGGCTGCACATAAAACTCAGAAAAAACCACAAAAAACTCCCTTAGATTGGTTTTTGACAGTATTGGTGGTGGACCATACACATATACCTCAAAACAACTAAAAATCCACCTGGCGACTCCACTAGCCTCCAGGAGGCCTTACTACTTCACTAAACTCTAGGCTACTATCCAATTGAGCCACCTCATCGCCACACTAACATAATGGCGATCACGGTGGGACTATGAGTAATAAGCAAACTTAGTTTCCCTAAACTTTCCAGTAACCGTAAGAACACTATCTGATTGACTTATCCCACCGCTCACTAACATGAATGGCGATCATGGTGGGACACTCTGAGTTAGTGACAATCTAAGTACTCCTTAGTAACTCTCGAAGTCTCATTCAAACTTAGAAAACTTAAGTGTTGTCCGAAGAGTAGAAAATAGCCCCTTCACCATCTTAGCAAAATGATGAGTCAGTCATAGGAAACTCTTCCAAACCTCGTAGGCACATAAAAACTCATAAAACCCCAAAAAACTCCCTTAGATTGGTTTTTGTCAGTACTGGTGGTGGACCATACACATATACCTCAAAACAATTAAAAATCCATCTGGCGACTCCATTAGCCTCCAGTAGGCCTTACTATTTTACCGAACGCTAGGTTACTATCCGATCAACCTATCCCATCGCTCACTAACATAGCGGGAGATGGTGGGACATTGAGTACATGACAGTCTAGCAAACTCTTATAAACTCTTTGGTCCTTTATATACTTAAACAAGCAAGCAGTCCATAAAATCATTTTAAGTAAACTCTTTTTGTTCTCGCCACCCTATCATTTAGAGTAAACTCTTTTTGTTATCACCACCCTAGCAAAGTTTCGAAACAAGTTTAGAATACTTTAACAAACCATAAGCTGCACATAAGAAACTCAGAAAAAACTCAAAAACATTTTCAAATTAGTTACTAGTGGTGGACCATAGCTATATCTTCACGAAAACAACCAAGTTCCACCTGGCGACTCCACCTGTCCCTCCCTTTTGGTTTTGACCATCCTTCACTTTAGTATAACCTTAGAGAGGCCATCCATCCGAAACTTTCACAAATACCACCCTCTCTAAAACTCTAGACTCGAAATCTGGCTTCACGAAGAATCTACACCAGATCTCACCCAGACCCAAATCCCCCTATCATAGTAGATGACCCATTGAAGATTCTGTGGCAAGCCTCCGAAACTGACAATCTAGCTTCTGATAGATCCATCTGTAAAACAAAATCAGTACCTAAACATCTTACTATCTTACAAGATTCTTCTTTTGACTTAGAGTCATCAAAAACTCTTTTTAGAAGCAAGTCCCATAGTAAGATAAACCTTGACGATCTTGAATCCCTAGACCCGCCACAAAGTCCTAGTAGAGAAGCTTCACCCTCCACCCCTCCCGACTTTCAGCTTCTCCATCACTTTGGCTCATACCATCCCAGATCTGCTCAAAACCAGGTCATTAGTCCAAGGACATCCTCCACACCTATCCGAACCACTACTGTTCAAACCACCTCAACCCATCCCACAAGCCCTCATCTTGTACATCATCCATTAGCTCCCATCATGGCAGCCTGGTACGCACCTTTGGTGCTGCCACTACCTTTGGCGCCTATCCCAAATAAATATTAGGACAAAATCCCACACTTTACCGGAGAAGATACTGCCATAGCTCAACAACATATAAGTAGGATGAGCGATGCTTTTGAATACCTGGAAGTACAAGATGAGACCGTCAGAATGAGAATATTCGCCCAAAGCCTGGGTGGGGAACCCAAAACATGGTTCAAAAGCTTGCCTCCAAACACCATCCACAACATCCCAGAACTATGTCAAGTCTTCAGAAATAGGTGGGAAGTCCGAAAGAACCCGATTCAAATCCTGTCAGAATATAACAACATAAAATGGGAAAATGGGGAAAGTGTCCAGGGTTACTGCACTAGGTTCAACAGTGTGTATAACTCCCTCCCACCTCATTTCAAACCCCCACTTGGTTTAGCCTTAGCAAAATTCCCCGAGGGTTTTGATCCAAACATGACATATCATCTGAGAGACAAGGATCCCCCTACCTTACAGGAAATGCAATAAATAGCCATAAAATCAGATGCCAACTTAGCAGAAAAAAGAGCTAGGACTAGATCAGAAAGAAAATTCACATATAGAGACGAGGTCTCCACTTCATCTCCTTCCCTAGATCCTAGAATAGATGAATTAGTCAAGACCATGGCCAAAATGTGGGAAAGGATAAATGAAAAGGTCCCTGTTAGGGACAATCAGCCAAACCCTCCAAACAGAAACCGGAACCAAAATTTTAGGAGGGAGCAGCCTCAAAACAGACCAAGGGAAAATGACCAACAAATTAGGCCACCATTCAATGAAAATTATGTAGAAGAAGATGATAGGGATACAGAACCCATTGATGAAATTCATTTGAACCTTATAGGGTCCGATAATGAGAGTGAGGTGTATTTCACGGAAGAAGAACAATCATTCTTCTCTCCAAATCAGGACGAAACCAACTATGAAGATCCCGATGATCCTGCCATAGACTTCCAGAATGCCATAATAGAAGCTCACAAGCAATATGACCTTAGAAGCAGGAAAAATCAATATAACTCCAAGAAAAGTAGCTCGGACACTGCTAAAACCACTGATACCATCCTTAAAAAAGCAGTCAACAGTAACAAAATCATAGTGGGGAAAAATGAACAAAATAAGGATAGAATTACCCAAACTAACCCTGACTCAGATACTCCTAGTACTTCCACAAAGATTCCCGAAGTAGCTGTGGGGAACAAAATCCCGAAACAGACCCAACAAACTCAGAACATAGAGAGGGTCATGGTTGAAAAAGCTGAAACAAACATGTCCAAACTTCAGCTTCCTTTTAGCTTTGAAGGCGAGATCACCAAGATCAAGATCACCATGCCTCTTACCGAGTTGATCACCCAAAACTCTTACAAGTCCCAAGTTTTGAAAGTCCTAAATATGGGAAGCGATGCCAACACCCTTAATCTAGCTGATGACACCCCTAAAGTGTTTTTTGGTCCGAAAATAGAAGGAAATTTTCAAGAGGGAGCTACTCTTCCCTTTTACATCAGTTTAAATATCCATGACCAAATCCTTCACAATGCCATGCTAGGCTCCGGCGCCTCGCATAATCTTATGCCTAAGGTTGTAATGGAAAGACTAGGCTTGGTAATCACAAGACCATACAAAGACTTGTATTCGTTCGATTCAAGTAGAGTCAAATGCCTAGGTTTGATCAAAGACCTTTGTTTTAGTCTAGCCCAAATACCTGCGAAACATCTAATCATGGACATAGTAGTCGCAGACATTCCCCCCAAGTACGGAATGCTTCTATCCAGATCTTGGGGATCCAAGCTCCAAGGGAACATTCAACTGGATATGTCTTTCGCCACCATTCCTGTGTTTGACCAAACAAGAATACTCTATCGAGAGTCACACATGAAATACATGATTAGTAGCCAAGAGAGACCAGATAATATTCCAATGTATTCCGTGCATTCCGACCTAAACTTGTTTATTCTCTATACTGACGAGTACGTTGAAGAACAATCAGAAGAAACTGAGACAAACTTAGACCCACCACAACAGCTGCCCCTAGTTCTCTATGATGAACTAGATACTCAAAACTACCATGATCATAGGCAGCTGTGTCTTGAGGAAAGTAGGTATGTATCTTCTGAAATAGGAATTGAGCAAGAAGCACAAACCCTCATGTATTATCAAGCGAATTACTCAAACCTCGGTCAAACATCAGCAGTAACCTTTGGAAATTTTTTTAGGATAAAAGCATTAGAAGACTTACACATCACAAACCTATTTGGAACTCAGGAGCAGGGAAGTTTAATGTTTCTACCATACCTCAAAGACTTACCACCACATGACTCTTCCACTACAAATGAAACTTTGACTGTAGCCATAGCACCTCAAAATCTAGAAAAAATGTCTGATAAACTTCTTATAAGCGAAGATGATAGCTGCAGTCAAAGCACACCTGAGTTACTAAAATTGGCTCATATTCTGTCTTTTCATAAAAAGCTTAGAAATGCTAGAATCAGCAATCTCATGCAGAATACTAATCCATACAGAGAAAACAGGGGAAAACACTGTGCCACTACCATTCCTTCAAAGAATAACTTTGACAAGAGAAAATATAACAATCTGAAACAAACTGTAATAATTAGAGATAAGATAGCTGGTCATAGGGTCTGTATTGACTTTAGAAATACTACTGCAAGTCCCTATAACAGAAATTTTGTCCTTTCTACCCAAGATCATGATATACAAATTAAAAGTGATTTTAATCATGTGTTTTTACAAGATGATTTTTCAGGTTATAATCAAAAGATTCCCTTGCAAAGTAGACAGCTTAAAGATTTTTTTCAGTATGCTGGAGATTGTTCTAGTTTCAGACTCAAAATTGCAAAACCACCGGATATCGGAAATCTGTTCATGAAAGCCATGTTTCCGAATTTCTTCATTTTTGCATATCTTGATGATGTCATTATCTATTTCAAGAATTACCAAGAGTATAAGCATTACTTAAGGAAGATGTACAGTAAGGAAATGAGTGGAAATCATATATACAAAGAAGTACAGCGGGAAGATACCAGTTTATTTAAATATTCTTGCATGAATCCCTATGTCATGTTGGAGAGAGAAAACTTTCCAAATTTCTCTTTTCAGGAGTTAAGTGGGCCGAGGGCAAGAGGAGATCCTTACGAGGATAAGATGCTTAAATTTCGTCATTTCCAAGATTTTTGAGTTTGAAACACTTTCATTCATTGTATATACCACTGTGTAAAAATAGATAAAACAGAAATGCAAAAAACAGTAAAAAGTAGAAAAAGAGGGCAGTTTCTAAAAAGAAATGGTAAAGCCCCATGTTCCAAAAAATAGTCCTTCGGAAAGCGAGCGAGTCTAAATGCCGCTACTAGTACTTCAATGTCTTGTTTAGCTATCTAGCCTAATCATAGCTGAACATGTTTAAATTTATTTGCTGATAAGTTAGTGAGTGAAAAATATTGTCAACATTGTGTAAGCTTGACTTATCAAAGAGAGTAGATTAGGAAAAGATATTGGTTCCACACGCCCAAAAAAAAACCAAAGAGGGAAGCGGGGATGAAAAACAAATTGTGCATCTTAGCCCTGTTTTCCTAGTTTCCATTTTATGCAAAATAATATTTGTGTGCAGCTTGTCTTTCATGCTGCAAATGCATGAAAAATCAGATTGTCTAACCCTGATTTGATCATCTTTTAAATTTCGTGTTTTAGATTAGAGAACAACATCCTGTCAAACATCTTAATCTTGACAGTTGATCTAGCGCAGGTAGAGTAATGAAGGAGTTCATCGGTTTAATCGGAACTCCCGACAGATATAAGTGTAGAAATAGATAGGTTCATTTTACAAAAAGAAAAAATATACATTGTCAAAAGGCTGCTAGTTCAAATGTGCCACAAAGACGAAAAAATGTTAGGAAAGATAGTGGGGTAGGCAGAAATATCATGGATACTAATCATGCTGTCTCTTTTCAGAAGTAGCATCAAAGAAGAGTGAAATTTGCGCCAATGGGTAAGGCACTGGTCTTCATAAGCCAGAGATCTGAAATTCTGGACACCTCCTGAAAAGGAGCTGCCCTCCCCAAATGGAGCCACTGTTAGTCACCAGTATTTTTTACTTGTTAGTGATGACTAGTTCTCACAGCCAAGTTTTCTAGCAGCTGATCCAAAAATTTGTCATATTTTCCAGCTAGGAAAACAACCATAAACAATTTTCGCCCTCCTACTTTTTTAGTCCGCCCATGACAAGATGAAATCCCATTATCAAATCCTACCTAGCCTCAGCCATACCAGTCTGCCCACTAGCTCCAAAGAGACGATCCAAATCTGTTCAAAAAACTATCCCCTAAGTTAGGAAGTAGCACTTTAAGGCATTTCACCCTTGGCAACCATCAAAGAGCCAAAAACCTCCATCTGCTTTAGACCAGTCACGATAGACCTCCCACTCTACTAATGAATTCAGTCACAGCCCTAAGTCGCGCCACTTATACACCCTTAAGTCTCAACAATGCATAGACCATAATCTCAAGCTGATTTTAGGTGTTTTACACTGTTTATGGATTTTACAAAGCACAGGAAGCATGTCAGCACCTCAGAAGACAATTATTGGCTCTATATGAGAAGAAAGCTACTTCTCAAATGTGATCATAAGCCTGAGATGCACCTGCAGGGCAAAGAGTCACTCATCAAACTCCTGCAACCTCATTCAGCCTGAAAAGACAGCAGAAGAAAAAGCAACACTGTCAAGAGACTGTTGATAATTCATGGCTAAAACCTCCTTCATTTATAAGCAGAGGGTTAAGGCGCCTCCTTCATCTACAAGTAGAGGGTGATGGCCAATGTTTGACTTGAAAAATTGTAACTAACTGTAAGACAAGATTTGTTTTCAGCAAACAGTGAGACAGTGACTAGGAGAAGGCAGCCTACATATGGTTGGGACAGAAGGTTGAAAAAGCACAGATATTCTGCCAAGAGTAAAAGGCCTCCTTCATTCATAAGCAGATGGCCAGGGCATTAATAGGTTTCAAGGTCTGTTTGATCAGAGAAGCAAGGTAAGAGGGCCAAATGGAAGAGCGGTGATACTGTGCTAGTCCGAAAGAGGTTTATCTCTTAAACATCTGTTCTAAGAAGACGATGTGCGGTCTAAACAAAACCAAGTGAAGAAATGGTTGATGAGATATGTCAGTACACAGGCAAAGGACATAATAATGATTATGTTCCAGAGGACACTGATCCCCTTACTCCTAAGAAGATGTCCTTCAGGTCGCTTATCACAAGTTGACAAGGAAAATTTTTAGTTTTGCTTTTCCCAAAAAAGGTATTGAAACTAGACCCAGTGGTTCATAGCATGCAAAATGGATTTTTCTATCCTTTCTGTTTCTGGAGAAGGTTTTAAAACAAATATAAACCTGTTCATCATAAAAAGGTCAATGGTACCAAATCAGTGCATTTTGAGTAAAGAGGGAGGTGTTGGAAACATCACTCTTTTTTGACGGAGAATGATAAAACATAGCAAAAGGCACTGAAAAGTAAGGTATACAGGTTCATCAAGTGCAAAAAGAACTTTGGCATAGTTTTTCAGGTTCGAGAAATCATTAAAGGAAAAATCCACATGCCACTGCTACAAAAGGAGACATTTTTTTCCTCTGGGTGAGAGACAGTCAAAGTTTTAAAAGAAAAATTTCTCAAAAGGGTTATGTCATTTCAAAAAGGGAAAATACGCTTAGAAAGAGATGACCATTGCCTGTGTGTTTTTTTTGAAACAAAATAAATTTAGTTTCATTTTCAAAAAACGAAGTTTCAAATATGGATTTAAAAAACAAAGGTTTTGTTTCAAAACTTAAAAAAAAAAAAAAACCCTCTCAAATCAAATATAAAAGGGACCGTTGGTTTTTCCACATTAACAAAGGTCAAGGACTGTTGTCGTTCCACTTGAAAATCCCTCAAGAATGAGCAAAGCCCCTCTTGCTGCCATCAAGGTCAGAGAAGAGTGTTCGAGCAAAAATACACAGAGTTTTTTGAGTTTTCAACTGCGCGGCACGCCTGTTTATGTGCGCGGTGCGCTCAGGTCCAAAATATACAAAGGGATAAACAGTCGCGTGGCACACCTGTAGGTGCGCGCGGTGCGCCTGTGGGTGTTGGGCCTGTCGACTCGACAGCGACCCGGTTCACTTTCCTGCGCGGTGTTTTCTCCTTTAAGAGTGCCGCGCTCATTTTGCACCATCTCAACGCCTCCAACAAGCGGTAAAGTCACTCCTCTCCTCCAGCAAGATGACACCATCGATCCTTAAGGTATTTATGCACCTTTATACTCCTTCAAGCTATTGAGTGATGAAAAAGGGATTGAAATCCATAAGTCTAAAACCATTGTTTTGAGTTTGCTAAGGGAGGTGTGTTTTGTGATTAAACACTCGGAATTACTGTATTACTATGAGCCTGAGGTCTGCATATTAAAATTGATGCGTTTTTAGTATAAGAACCAAGTGACTGCCCTCAAAAACAGTTGGAAGGCGGAACATTTTGGGAAATGGAAGGTTAAGGGTTGTCAAGTGAAAGCAATATACCTGTTTTTAAATAAACAGTAAGCATCCCATAAACATTTTTACCTTTTCCAAGTGTTCCTCTGTGTTAACAAGGCAAAACAGTGTTTAAGCTTTCATCCCATAGAGAAAAGCCAGTGAGGAATCTGCCATTATAATTTGAAGGTGTTTTTTTCAAACTTATGTAAAGAACAGTGAAGTATAAGGGTATCCTACTTCAGAGCAGTGTTTTTTTTCAAAGGTTTTGTTTTCCTTCCTCTACCAAGATAAGGGTGTCCTACTGCCTCAAAAACCAAATTGGGGTGTCCTTCCACAGGAAAGATCCTTTGTGGTATGGATACGGGATTGGCCCCATGTTGTTGTTCTTCAAGTTGAAGTGGTTGAAGTTGTGTCCGGAGCTAAACTCGAAGAAAACACAAAAGATCTCCTCCAAAAGAAGACATTTCACATTACACTTGATATCATTTTTGTCTTAATCAAACAGAGGGTTGACAGGCTGAGACAGAGTTTGGTTTGAAGAGCACATTTCAAGGACTGTAAGGCAGTGTGGTGTTTCAAGAGTGCATCTAGCCCAAGATGCCGCCGGGCAGAATAGCGAGAAGTGGGTTACACAAGAGGTATAGGCCAATTTCTCACGAGGAGTCAATGCACACCCATCTATCCTTTTTAATTTTCATGAGGTAGGTTGTTTGGATTTCTACCAAAGAATACAATAAGTCGAAAGTTTCTCACCTTTGACACTTTTGTGCGCCTTGAGGTTCAAAGACAAACATTTTCAAGTGGCAGGCCTGCATTTCAAGTTCTCCCCGAGATCCATATCCAAGGCGACTAAAATCCCATACATTGGCGAGAAATGGTTCAAGAAAGCCTTTTTAGACTTGAATGACTACAAACCCTTCCTCAAGCCCGAGCACAGAGAAGCATGCCCTGCTATTTTTCCTTTCTCTCATCTTCTCGCCAACTATGCTCCTCTTATGAAGATCATAATGAAGTATTTCACTTGTGAAGGGAGATTCTCCCGAGTTTATGCGTACCACATCCAACTGTTAATGCACTTCACAAGAACCAAGCAGCTCAATCTTCCTTACTTCTTGTACAAAAGCATTGAGAAAATGGCCTCCACAGTCCAGAAGAAGCCTCCATCACAACAAGTAGCTTCTCTATTCCATCATTCCCTGATTAAAATCATCATCCTTCACCAGCTGGAGAAGAAAGAAGTTCCTTGGGATGTTTTCATTAGTCACCCTGACTTCACCACTGTCCCTCCAGTTCATACATCCCCCACATCTCCTACTCTTCGCCCCTCACCTTCCTCTAGTAGGCCTACTCCTAGAAGGCTCAGATTCACCACGGAACAGTCAAGAGAGCATGGAGAAGGAGAGGGAAGTGGCCAATGAAGAGAGGAGGGACATGAAGCAGAAGGCGGAAAAAGATGAGGAACGGCGGAAGAAAGTGGTGGAGGGTAGCATCCGATAGTAGGGAAAGGTGAGTGGCGACAAGTTTATGCCGTGCCGATCATGACGACTCAGTGGTGATGAATAGCAGGAACAAGTGGAAGGGCAGTAGTAACTTGAAACACAACAACAACATGATGCTGGTGATCAAGGGCAGCATTTTGAGTAGCATGTTGTTGGTGAACAGAAGCAACAGTTTGAGCAGCATGATGTTGAGGGGCAGCAGTAGTCTCCTCATGACAAACAGCAGTCCCCTCATGATACACTACAACCTCCTCAAGATGCACAGCAGCTTCAAGAGGAAAGGCAATTTCAAGAAGGTGACAAACAAGATGACAAAGGCAAAGCAATTATGCTTTCCTCTCTTGAAAA
Organism: Pinus albicaulis; assembly: GCA_034641835.2. Lineage (NCBI taxonomy): Eukaryota > Viridiplantae > Streptophyta > Pinopsida > Pinales > Pinaceae > Pinus > Pinus albicaulis. Next base: position 763,930,437 of record CM076574.1, on the reverse strand, counting down.
GACTAAGCCCAAAACATCAAGAAAGAAAGTGCCCAAGGTTATCACTCCAAAAGTGACAAGAGCTTCCCGGAGCAAAAGAAAGTTGTCAAAGGAGCCTATCACTGATTTTCCTAGGAGGAAGAGCGCAAGACTAGCCTTCAAGGGCAAAGGAAAAGGCAGGATAGGAGAAGGACACGAGCATGGGAGCGCTTTGGATGCCATCTCAATCCAAAGTGACGACAGTGACAACGAGGCCCGGATTCTTGAAAACCTTCTAATCCATAGAGAAGGCCAAATTGATACATTAGAGGATGACCTTCATTGGGCAATAAACTTCAATCAATTCTTGCAGATCCAAAACAACCAAATGAGTGTCCATATGGCTGTCTATGAGGCGCGAGCAATCAAGTACAAGAAGGAGGCCACCAAAGCCCAAGCAAGGAAAGAGGAGCTCATAGGTGATTTTGATGAAGATGAAGAAGAGGACCAGCCTAGGCGAAAGAAGCCTAGAACCATAGGGCTTAGAAAAGCTCTTGAGAGGCAAAAGGAAGAGGAACAAACCCTTCTTCAATCCACTCCCCTCACTGCACTACTTGAGAAAGAGATTGAAAGCAATAAGGAGGCATGGCTAGAAAGAGAAAATAAGCATTTGGAGATGAAGCTTGAGAAGGAAAACAGAGACCTAGAGCTGCAAAGGAGGATGAAAAAGCATTATCAAAAGCTAAATCAGTTTGCCCGGCGCAAGTTAAAGGCCACTCGAGAGAAACAAAAGGAGGCAAAAGGGAAGCGCCCGGCATGGAAAGAGAAGAAAAGCACATCAGCACTTGAAATTTTGGCTTCAGTTTCGGAGCATGTTGCTGAGGACCCTTGAGGGTCATGCACACCAATTTTGGGCACTTTTTGACAATTTTTGGTTTTTTGGCATTTTTGAGTTTTTGATCAAAAACTCATAAATTAACAAATTTCATTTTGAGATTCTTCAAGGAGGAGAATGGTATCATTGGATGCCATAATTTCATAAGAGCACACCCTCGACGATTTGAGAACATTTGGAATCATTTCCCCCCTCAAAAGCAGTAGAAAAAACAACTTTAACACCTCTTGATCATCGGCGGGGCTGTAATTTTGGTTTTACACTGCAATTGCAGATTTGGAGGACTTTAGGGCATCGGTTGAAGTTTAAGTTGCGTCGGGAAAGTAACCTTTCAGAGCTTTCCAACGAGCTATCATGAGCCTCGTTTCGACACCAGAAAGGCTGCCAAATGTTTCTGGCAAGTCAGGGGACCTTTTGCTGATGAAAATTTGAAGTATTTTTGTAATTTTTGAACCTCTAAAATCTACTTTTTCCAAATGTGCGTTTAGCTATTTTTGTACATGAAAAATTATGCAAAGTCAGTTAAATTCCCCGTTTTAGCATTTTTTAGATATTTTATGAGATATTTTTGTGCCTTGGGCTTTGCAAAGCCTCAAGGACAAGATTAGATATTTTGATTAGGCCAATAGGATGGCAAGTTGAACCATGAGGTTTTCCTCACTTGAGCCTATATATTCCAAAGTCTCTCATTGTAAACAAGGCTGAACTTGAGAAGAGAAGCAATATATGGTCATATGAGCTTTGGAAGAAAATACTTGTGTTATGCTTTTGGATTTCCTCTTGGATGTTCTTGGATGAATGATGAAGGATTGTTGATGGATTCCATGACTTGGTAGAATGGTATAGTGTCTCTTGCTTTGTTGTTGTCTTCTAGTTTTCATTCATGAATACATGTTTCTTGCTTGCTATAGATTAGTAGAGAACAAATTTGAGACATGCCCATGGAGACACCTCAAATTTCCTGTTTCTTCATAGCCTCTTTGTTTTCTTCTTCCTAAGTAACATTAAAGAATTCTTGACTGCTCTTTAAATATTTAGGATATTGTTGCTTGTTTCATTCATGGTTTTATACATGCTAAGAAGGACTTACGATACACCCTGCTTACCTATGGCTAGCTATAGTTCCATCCATGAAACTTCTTTTTGATTGATTAGATTATCATTTTGTTTGAACCAAGGAGGCCTAGTTTCGATCTAGCCCTTTGCCTAAAACTATGCAAATCTTGTTGCTCAAAGTGCCCAATAACTTGAAGTACTGTGTTTAGGCGTTCCGGCATAGTGTTTTGAGTTGTTTGTCTTCCTTAAGTGTTTTCCCCAAAGTCTGAAAGCCATTTCCCAAAGTTAGAGGGTCTTATACTTCTATGCATGGATTGAATGTTTATTTCTATGTATTGATTAGCTTATAGTTACATTTTGCATGATTAATGGTTTGCCCTACCATGTTTATGTATGCTATTAAACTAGTTATGCTTGAAATCCTTTGTCGTTCACAAACTTGATGTCCATTTACTCCATTTTTCCCAAAGATCCTTTCTACCTTGAATCAAATCGGCCCTTCAACAACCTTGTATCGTCATCTAATAGCTTTCTTGACCTTTCGACCCCATAGCCCAGTTAATCTAACATCTTTTTACCTATCTCGTATCTTTGATCAGTTTCATCCCTCACAACTTAAAAAACCAAAACCAAAAACCTAATTCATAACTAGCCTAAAATCATAAACACAATAAGCACACACACAGATATCCCTTACAATATAGAGAGAGCCCTCTCTGAGTCCAGGAAGGCTAGGTCCTTGGGCTCCAAAGATTGGTTTGATGTTACACTGTCATTTGGCTTGCCAATCATCCAAATCACGGGATCTTTAGCACTTTCAACGACACATTTTCCATTGATGAAAGAATCATGGAGATCATGATTCTAGATGAAACCCCATGGGAAGATAATCATCATCGATCCTCATTTCTTGAAACTCTTGAGAATAATATTGAAGACTATTATTCACCCAACATTAGTGAGTCATTTTGGGGTTCTTTCTCTATTCATGAGGTGAATTACAAGAATAATTTTTCCAATATTGAGGAGAATATGCCCCTTGATATTTCTATCAAACCTAAAGTTGTTGAAAACTTCCATATTGGTACGTCTTGTTCTCTCAATGAGATTGAGATTTATAAGGACCTTTTTCAAGAATGCTATGATTTTTTTGCTTGGAAATATGAATAGATTATAAGCATAGATCCAAACATTTTGGTTCATAATATTAATACCTATCTGGATGCTAAACCAATTTAGAAATGTTTACGTCTGGTTCAATCAAAGAAAGCTGCTGCCATCAAAGCGAAAGTTAAAAAACTTTTGCGTGCTGGTTTTATATATCTTGTTCCTTCAACAAATTGGGTTTCCAATATCATTCTCATTATGAAGAAAAAAAGTATGATTAGAGTATGCAATGATTATAGGGATATCAATCGAGCTTGTCCTAAAGACAACTACTCGACCCCTTTTAACGACCAAACCATTGACGATTGTGTCGGAAGAAATTTATTTTCATTTATGGATGACTTCTCCAGTTACAATTAGATCAACATCCTACCATCATACCATCATAATCTTGCCTTCATTTTTCCATGGAGTATGTTTTCCTACAACAAACTAACTTTTGGTCTCAAGAATGATGGTGAAACTTTCCAAAGGGTGATGAACTATGCCTTCCATGATATCAAGAATATAGTGCAACCCTATTTGGATAATTTTCCTGCCCACTCTAAACACTATGAGGATCTTGCAATGCATCTCAAAGAAATCTTCTTATGCTATTGAAATTATAACATATGAATAAATCAACACAAATGTGTGTTTTGTGTTCAATCTGATCAACTTTTGGGATTCGTAGTGTCCAAGAATGGGATCCACATCGATCCTATGAAATCCTAGGAAATCATTAATTTTATTTATCCTTCTTAAATTTTTTAGTTACAACACATTCAAGGGAAGGATAAATTTCTACGGAGATTCGTTCCTAACTAATCAGAACTTATAAAATGATTTACTCACTTGCTAAAAAAATGGTTCCCTTCCATTGGGATCACACTTCGTAGAAAAGTTTTGATGCTTTGAAAGATGTGTTAGCTCGAGCATCTTTGTTCTATCCCCCTAACTATCAATGAGACTATTTCCTCTATTTAGCTGTGGAAGTTAACACAATCACAATGGTTTTGGTACAATAAGATGATGTAGGAGATGAACACCCGATATTATAATAGTTTGAATGTTTCTATGGTGTGGGTTTTGGGCTGTTGAATTTAGAATCTCCACAATATGCATTTTTGGAGATTCATAATGCATACTGTGGAGATTCTGATTTCAACAACTCAAAACCCCATATTATACTTCAGTTGAAAATTGAATGAGACTGAAGCCAAGTATTCAAACGTCGACAAGTTAGCTTTGGAAACTATGCAATGTGTCAAGAGATTTCACCACTATATCTTGCTTCAGAAGGCTACTATAGTTTCTAATTGCAACTTGATGATTCAAATCCTATCACGTCAATTACTAGGGGGTAAGTAGTCGAAGTGAATAACTATAAACCAAGAGTTTGATTTGAAATTTATCAAATCCAAGTCAAATAAATATTTAGTCTTCATGGAATTGATTTGTGACCTTCCCTCCTCTGAGTTAGAATCAACCATTAATGATTCTATTCGAGAAGAAACATTGTTTTTGATTGATTATTCTAATCCTTGGTATGGATATATCATCGCTTATTTCCAGATCCAAAATTTTCAGCCTGATACTACTCGTTGTAATCAATGTTGAATCTGATACAAGGCTTTCCAATACATTATAATTGGTGACACTCTTTACCGTCGTGGTGTTGATTTGATTTTTCGAAATTGTATTACTCATGAGGAGGTCGAGAAAGCCTTGAATGACTGTCATGCTGGATCATGCGACATATAATGTTTGGATATGCGACCACCCAAAATATTTTACATGTTGGTTATTTTTTGCCAACCATGTTTCAAGATTGTACTATGGAAATCCAGAAATTTCATGCATGTAAGATTTATAATAGGAAATCCCATGGTTCACCTGCTCCTATGAATCTAGTTATTGTCATTGGACATTTTTCCAAATGGGGTGTTGACTTCATGAAATGTAACCCTCGTTCGACTGGGGGCCATGGCTACATTATCATTGATGATACTATTTCACTAAATGGGACTAAGTGATGCCTATGTTCAACAAAAATGACAGAATTGCTGCGTTATTTATTTTCAAACATGTTATTGCCAAATTTGGTGTGCTCCAAGACATCATTATTGACCATGGAAATCATTTTCAAGTTACATGATTGTCTAAAATTACTGCCAAGTTGGGTGTTAGTATGAACTTTGGTCAAGTGTACGAAAAGGACCACTTTAGCTACGCATAACTAATAGCCCTAACAACAAAAGTGGCTGCCAATATCTTCAGATCTGCGGTTAGTTGAACATAAAAGAGCTGCAAAAACCAGATCTATGCATGGAAAGACATTAAGCAGAAAAATAAGGGTTTGCTCCATATACCAATAGGCAAGACAAGAACAATTTTTTGAAAGAATTTTTGTATTAATCGGGCACCTGGGAGGAAAACAAGAAGGCGTATCCAATTCTCCTCAGTGGGATGGGTTCTTGGAAGTCCTCAGCACTTCAGATCTAAAATATCTCTCTCTTGTTGGTGTAGAAAACCCACACAAAGAATGGAACTCAAAGGGAGCTCACACAGCAAATGGAAGAAAATGGTGACCAAGTGTATAGATCCAGAGTGATCTAATAGGCAACAAAAGGTGAAGAATGGTAGGAAAAACCCTCCTATTTATAACAAAATATTGGGTCATTCTAGATCTTGGTGCATGGGTTAACCAAATCTAGATCCACTTTTTATGGAATATTTTATTATATTTGTTGGAGGGAAAAGGTATTTGACTTGGGTCAAATCCCTTAATTTGTCAAAATAAATAAATAAATGATTTATTTATCTTTTTAAGGAAGCGGTTAGAAGATAATCAAATAAATAATGATTTATTTAATTATTTAAGGAAGTGGTTGAAAGATAATTAAATAAATAGTGATTTATTTAATTATTTGTGGGTGATTTAGTCATATTTAACAAGGAATATCATCTAAATAAGGTTTAAATAATTATTCCTAGAAAATAATAAGATAAATAAAGGTTTATCTAATTAATTTCTTTGATTTTGGGTTAAACATGTCTGGGAATAATAATTAAATTATGGTTTAATTAATTATTCCATGAGGAAAATCAAACAAATATGGGTTTGTTTAATATTTCATTTTGGGGTTTCCTGTTTTAACATAGTGAAAGCAGTTTTACTTAGGGTAAAACTGGTCTTACATGGTGTACTTGGGTCCATCTAATGATAATAGGTTAGATGACCAAAAATGGTGTAACATTGGGCCTGAGGCCTTCAACATGATAAATAAAATCCCCATTACCCACAAGATAACAAGAAAGTAGAAGCCATTAACAAGGTTTTGAAAACGATGCTCCAATGCATGGTAGGTGTTTGTCATCAATAATTTTTACCTATTTAGATGACTAAATTCTTTGTTCTATATTTATAGAAACATAATTCAAGAATCATGCGAGTTCTAGAAATCTCCTCAAAGAGAAATTTACTATTTATCCCACTTCCTTGTCAAAGCATGGCAAATATATCGCCCAGAAAAGACCAATGTCCCTCACTCTCACTATGTTTGCCACCTCTACCTATAACAATGTGTCTCTGTTTGCCTAAACCCTCTATTTTTCATATCTTATTTTGCCAAGTAAACCAAAGTATTCTCCTACTCACCAAATGCCTCAAGCAATGGTGATTTCAAAACTCCCTTTCTAAAGCTCTGTAAACTAAATTTTTTTTTCTAGTTGTTTAGGATGATAGTGCATAATAGAGTGTCGAAACCCTGTCTCCTCATCCAAACCCTGATTCAAATTTTTCAGTCAAAAAACTATGCCAAGGACATTACCATAAGTCAAATAGGGTCACCTAGGTTATGAGCTATCATGATTCTAAATGCACTATTTGCACAAGTATTCAAAGGTGAAGTCAAGAGAACACAAGGATGAGGCCTATCATTGGCCAAATTACATCAAAGACCTCCAAAGGTATCCTCTTGATCAAGCAGTAAGCCTGCAAAGTAGCAATTTACCATGTCCAAGCATTTATGCAGAAATGTTTTGTAAATGGTCAACAACAGAACATAGTCAAAGAAGGAGGCCTAAAAAACTTATAAAGGCATTCACAGCTGATAGTAAGAATATAGCAGGTTTAAGTTTACAAGAAAGATCATGATCTAATAAGATATTGTTATGAGGTGTTGCCCATCAAAATTTCCATGCAGGTCCTGAAAGACAGTGGCACATAAGCAACACTGTACATCAACCAAAAAGATCATTAAAGGTTGTTTGGCCTCAAGCATGAAAATGGTAGAGGGATAGCTACCCTTTGCCTATATTCCTGCAAAAAGGACCAAAAATTTATCAGATTAGTCATGAGATAAGGTAAAAGAGGAGGATCATCATAAGAGGACCATTCATAGCAAGAAAAAAACAACAGGTATGCGTTTAATAGGAATCAAGATTCACGACTATTTTGACCAAGTAATAGAGAAATGCTAAGGCTACAAAGGAAAAGAACACCTAACACCCTTAAAAAGATCATTGAAGGCTTTAGACATAAAATAGTGAGTTTGATAAATGTCTTTTTGACAACTTAGAAGATAGCACTGTTTGTTTTTCTGAACATCCCTAAAGACTCAGAAGCTTGGGAAGATAGAAAAAAATGGTCAAAATAGTGACAAAGAAACCTCCTTCATCACAATAGATGGTTTCAAGGTCAAAGGAAAGAATATTTTCAACACAGAATATCAGTCTAAAGGAGAAATGGCAAAAAGGGATGAGTTTGCTGTTTATAAGTGTTAAAGTAAAAAAACAGGTTCTTTTTCCAAAAAAAGTTGAGAGGCATAGGCTTGGTGTCTTCAGGTAAGGTGTCAAGCTAAAAAGAGCCTTAAGAGGCCTCCAGCAATGAAGAAAATCAACTTTGTCAGTCAAATATGCCACCTGCAACACCAAAACATTCAAAGACATAGTGAGGAAAAGTAAGCAAACAAGAACATTTAAAAAGTGGGTTTTGACTTCAAATTTATTTTCAAAAGGGTTAAAAGGAATTTTGAATATTCCCCCCGCACCATTTGTCATCTCTAAGTGAAAGGAAGCTATTAAGAGAAGGTTTCGAAAGTTTTTGTGAAATTCGGTGAATTTTACAGGCGCTACGCTCCTGGGCTAGTGTTACGCACCTAGTTCTTAGTGTTACGTACAGGAGGGGTGGCCGCAGTGTTATTTAACACTGCGTTATGCACCTAGGGCCCAGCTCTACACACCTGGGCAAGTGTTATGCACAGACATAATAAGTGCCTGAAATCGGCTTGTTGCGCACATGTGTTATGCTCCTGAGAGCCCGACTGGCCTGACTCCTGCCTGTTACGCACCTGTGTTACGCACCTGCACTACGCACCGGTGTTACACACAGGCAAAGTTTGCCCAAAATTGCTAAAAAGAGTCAAATTTCGGTTTTTCCACCTTCAGAGCTTCTCCAAAGGTCAAGAAATAAGGTTGGTGATTTGTTTTCATTGCCTACCAAGCTTTCATTTTCCTAAGCAAAGTCATATTTAAAGGCTTAATTGAACCAAACCCTAGGCTGCATAAAAATAAATTTTAAATACCTTTGGTTAGGGTTTGAAGGGGAAAATTGTTATATATGTGCCAGAGGATGGTGAGTGACATCAAAAAAACCTCTAAAACACTGAGTGCACTCTTGAAGAGTTTCATCTTACCTTCATTTGCACAAATTTTCCCATCACCTCACTCATTGCAGCCCTTTGACCCAAAGGCCCTCAAACAACTTTCAAAAAGCCTTTTATACTAAAAAACCAGCCACCATGTCTGAAGCAGAGATTCACACCAGCAGTGATGAAAATCAAAGACCTACCAAACGTCAGCACAAGGGAGGAAGGGCCAATAGGTTTGAACCCTTAGACACAGTTCAAATTACCTCCTCTCCCATGATCCTTTCATGCTTTCAGGATGTTGGGGTTATCAATTTTGTGAAAAGGTCAAACAAGTCAAAAGCCACTCTGACTTGACTAGATTATTTGTCATTGGCTTGCAAAATCACCAAGTTAGCCTAGCAGGAGTGGAGCTTGAACTCTCATCTGAATCCATTTCCAAAGCAACAAGTATACCATACATTAGCGAGATATGGTTTAAAAAAAATAATTGGAGTTGTTCTATTATGAACCCTACCTAAAACCAAGCTGTCAACAAGGTTGCAAGGCTATTTTTCCCTTTTCCCACTTGCTAGAGAGGTATGCCTTGCTGATAAAGAAAATTATCAGATACTTCACCTGTGAGGGAAGATACTCTATGCTTTACTCATACCATATAAGGTTACTAATGAACTTCACCAAAGTCAAAATAATGAACCTACCATACTACCTTTTCCAGAGCATTGACAAGATGGCCTCACTTGTCAAGAAAAGAAGCTATGACCACCAAATGCCAAGCCTTTTCCACCACTCCTTGATCAAAATGATTGTCTTACATCAGCTGCAGTAGCAAGGAATCCCTTGGGATTTCTTCATCTCACATGATGTGTTTACAAACCCCCAAGCATTCATTCAACATAATTCACCCCTCACTTCAAAACCACGAACCTCCACTCCTCCATCATCTCTCCATATACCTTCTGCACAAAGAAATTCACCCCCTATCCCTTCTCGTAATGTGCCAAGTGAAGAAGCTGACAATGGCTCTAACGATGAGAAAACATATGAAGAAAATGAAGAAGAGGACAGTGAGGTAGAAGCTGAGGAAGATGAAGAAAATGAAGAAGAGGATAATGAGGTAGAAGATGAGGAAGATGAATAAAATGAAGAAGAAAATAGTGAGGTAGAAGCTGAGGAAGATGAAGGAAATGAAGAAGGGGACATTGAGGTAGAAGCTGAGGAAGATGAAGAAGACAAGGAAGAGGACAGAAATGAGCAGGAAAGTAATAATAGCCACATCAAACAAGAAATTGATGGCAATATAAACTAGGAGACAGATGCAAGTAAGGCAAATGTTGAAGACATTGAGGCAAATGTAGAGCTTGATAAAGATGATGAAAGTGGAAAAAAGAATGAAGATTATGGGACAAAAACAGAGTATGAAGGAGAGGGACAACAGAGTGATGATGACCAAGAAGAGGCATCCTCTCAAGAAGGAAACAGTGAGCAAGAAAATAGAGTTAAAATCAGTGAGCCTCATTATGGGAAAAAGGGCCAAAAAAATGAGTCTTATGATGAAGAAGATGACAAGGCTTGTGGCACCTCCAAAAGTAGAGACACCATCATAAAACCTCTCACATGCACCTATCACAGAGGTAGAAGAGATGTGTTTGTTGCCTCAAAAAGGCAAGGGGCCATCACTCCTCCAGCGATCAAGCATCAGGACAAGGGAAAAGGAAAGGTGGACAAAGGTGAGCAGAAGGTATAGGTAATAAGGAGCAAAAGGATCAAGAATATTTCTCAAGGATCTCAATTCATTGATCTAGATAGTGACAATGAGGACCAAGAGATGAGAACTAGGTTGCTCCTCTTGGAAAAAGATGCACAACTTCAGGAGTAGGAAAGGGATTTTGAGATGGCTTAAAGGGTCATCTACTACTACAAATAAGAAGATAAGCATTTCAAGGAGGTTAAGATGGGTCTTTCCCTACAAAAGAAAATGGCCAAACATTATGCAAGGAAAAGCATGCTTGCTAGCGCCAAGCTAATGAAGGCCCTCGCTGAACTAGAAGACCTAAAAAGAGCCAAAGTGCATGATAGCCTTGGAGTATTTGCTAAGGCTTCTCAACAGGTATCTAAAACCTCTTGAGGGGTCTACCCACCAATTTTGAGGAAAATTGGACAACTTTTTTGGTTTTTCCAAATTTTGACCCCTAGGAGCGCAACACCCTAGGTGTTACGCACAAAATTGGTGCATCCTCAGATCTCAAAGTTTAAATTTTTGGATTTTTCACATCACCAATAGTCTACTCACCAATTTTCAGATCATTTGGAGCAGTTTTACCCCCTCAAAAGGTAAAAAAACATAAAAAATTTGACCTTTCTGCCTCCTTTTCAAACCAAGTGTTACGCACAAAGAAGTGCTGGGAGATTTGATTTTTGAGAGGGTAAATTTAATCCATTTATTAAAACTCAAACATTTTTGGAAATTAGACTCATCAGGCTTTCCAACAAGCCATCACGGAGCCAAATTCGGTGTCGAGGAGACCTCCAAAAGACTGTTGCAACAGGGCCTATTTCTGTGTTACACAACTGGAAATCTTTCACTGTTTGACACATGTGTTATGCTCCTGTGGTTGGGTGGAAAAAGTGTGTGTTTGGCAAGTTTTCTTAGGCATGTCAGGCATAAAAGTCAATTTTATTTCCATTTATAGTCAGAAAAGATATTTTATTTAGATATTTTTGTGCCTTGGGCTTTGCAAAGCCTCAAGGACAAGTTAGGATATTTCTCTTTGGCCAATAGGCTTTTAGATGCTCTAGTAGGCTCTCCTCTCCTCATTTTTTATATAAGACATGAGGATTCATTGTAATCAGTTGGGACTTTATGTGTTTAAGAGCAGTACATGGTTTTATGAGCTTGTACAAGATATTGGTTTTATGAAGTGAATGAATGGCTTGTGTGGCTTGATGTTGGAGAAGCTTACTTGCAGGATTCCATAGCTTGGTGAATGGTGATGCTTTCCTAACTTGTTAATATTTTCTTTTCCTCATTTTGTTTCAGTGTGCTTGGTTTCTATAGATTATAAAAGTACAGGTTGAGATATGCTCATGGAAGCACCTCAAACCTCCTGTTCGCTATAGTTTTGATGTTTTCTTCTTTTAGTCATCTTAAGGAATTCTTGATTGCTCCTTAGGCCCACTAAAACTTGTTTTTGTTTCATGAATGGTTAGTATGTTAGCTTAAAAATATGATTCATGGTATGCCCTGCTTATTTAAAGTTTTCAAAACCCTATTGTGAAGCTTTTATATGGAATACTGATTGATTAGGTTAAGACAAGGAGGCTTTGTTTCGATATTGCCCTTTGCCCATGCTTACCAACTTGTTTCAGAGTTCCTGATAGTTTGATATATGTTTTTTAGGAGTTCCCTCTCCATATATTGAGTTGTTTGTTTATCTTATGTGTTTTCTCAAAAAGCTGAAGGTGAATTTCTAAAGTTAGGAGTTCCAATGCTTCTATGTATCACCAGAATGTTCATATTACATGTTTAACAGTTTGAGTATTGTTCATAGAGATTAATGGTTTGCCCTAGCTCATGAGTTATTTCTTTCAGACTATATATGTTTAAGACCTCCTAGTTTTTCCCAAACTTAATGTTCATTACACCTCATACATCACCTAAGGATCCATTAACCTTGCTAAATTGACCCTGCAATACACTCTGATTCATCATTTTGACACCCTTGACTTCATGTGACCCCATAGCCCTATTGATTTCACAACCTCTCATTCCACCTATCCTACTTAGTCATCTTACCCCATCCCAAAAAAAAAAAACAAATTAGACTTAACAACTAGCCTAAAATCAATTATTCTAAGCTAAAAAGTTCACATCCTTCCCACAATAGAGAGAGCCCTCTCTGAGTCCAGGAAGGTTAGGTCCTAGGACTCCAAAGACTGATTTGATGTTACCCTATCATTTTGTTTAGCCAATCTGCCAAATCACGGGACCCTAACATAATGGCGATCACAGTGGGACTCTGAGTAAGAAACAAACTTAGACTTCCCTAAACATTTCAGCAGCCCTTAAGAAAACTATCTTGTGGATTTATCCCATCGTTCACTAACATAATGGCAATCACGGTGGAATCTCCTGAGTTCATAAGAATCTAAATACCCCTTAGGAACCCAGAATCCCTTCATCAAATAGTATCCTATGATTTATAGCTACTTCATCACTATCACTAACACAATGGTGATTATGATGCAACCTCTGATGTCAGTGACAAACTAAGTATCCCTTAGGACTTCAGAAACCTTCATCAAATCTTAGAGAACTTAACTGATAGCCTAAGAGTAGAATCTAGCATTTTCACCATCTTAGTAAATTGATGACTCAGTTATAGGATGCTCTTACAAACCTTCAGGCTACATGTAAAAACTCAGAAAACCACAAAACATTTCTAGATTGGGATTTTGTCAGTATTGGTGGACCATAGACAACATATCTTCAAAAAAACTAAAAATATCCACCTGGCGACTCCACTAGCCTCCAATAGGCCTTCTAAATTTTGCTAAGTATTTATAGACTCCTATAGGTCTGCATCAAACCAGCCTTGAGAAGTATAGAAACCTAGTCACACACTGTGCAAGTTTGATAACACCTAGAGAGCCCAGCCTTTCGAAAGCAGTCATAAACTTTCAGCCTCTCTAAATTTTGAATTTGAAATCTGGCTTCACCAAGAATCAATACCAGATCTCATCTGGACCCAAACCCCCCACCATAGTTGATGACCCAGATAATATTTTGTGGTAAACTTCTAAATCTGAACATTCAACTATTGTTAGGACCATTCATAAACCCCCCTGGGAATGCATTAAGCAATCCCAGTCATGCTGATGGTGGACAACAAAGTTCAAATATTCCACCTAGAGACTCCACAGCCCTCAATAGACCAAAAGACTCCACTGGTAGAGAACTCTAGACTGGTTGAAAAGATTCAGTGACCCTTTCTGATTTACAACATGGATCTAAGGATACAAAAGAGATATGCTCCAATGAGTAGAGATTGTATCCCTCGATTCCCTCACAAAATGCCTGAAATAAATTGGATAAAAAACCTACCTATATTTCAAGATGAAAAGGTTTATGACCCCTTGTTACACCTCATCAAATTTCATATACACATATGGAGGTTAAAAGTTGAATGGCACGAGGACTGCCTCATGAAAATGTTTATGGCAACATTAGAAGGTAAGGCGAGAAATTGGTATGAATGGCTAGAACCTGACATCTTGTTTTCTTTGAAGGATTTCCACAAGGTATTTTATAAACACTATGTAGGGCATTTTCCATCTCTATCATTGGCTGAAAATTATTGTGATCAATCTGAAGACCTCATACAACACATTGTAAACATGGATGAAGATTTAGGAAATTGGCATCATGAAGATCTCTTAGAGGAGACTCATGCTTTTCATAGTCAAGATAACTATCTCGATAGCCAAGAAGAGTTGATTGAGGATGAAATCCATCAAAAAGTAAGAGAAAATCTACAAGATCTCTCTGAAGAAGCTAACACAAATGACAATCCATCTACCCTTTTGTGTAAGGCACAAGAGGACATTCAGCCACAAGATCAACCTCCACAAAAGAAAGAAAACAATTGTTTCCCAATTCAAAGGAAACAAAAAATGCCTTCTCCTTTAACCGAAGAAGAGATAGATCAAATGTTAGGACTACAACGAGCCTCTGAACCTTTATATAAAGAAAATATTCCTGTTTGTTCCACTACTGCCTTACCTACTAAAGAAGTTGTTCATAAAGAAACAAAGGAACAAATTGTTTTTGAGGTTGTAATATATCCTCAAGAATAAATGCATCCTTATGAGTAGTCACACAAGGAAGAGAAACATCATAGGTCTATCTAGAGAAAGAGAAAGACACCTCCCCTTTTAACTAAAGAAGAAAGAAATTAGATCCTAAGCAGCTAGCCAACATCCAAATTTTTATGTAAAGAAGATATGTCTATGTGTTCTACTACTGACCTATATATTAATGCATTTTCTCATACAGAAATTGTAGAACATATTGATGCTAATAATAGACTACCTTCTCAAGAAGACCTGGTGCCAGAAAATTCTCATACTCATCAAGAGAATGACTCACAAATAGAAATCAGCTCACTAAATCAGGGCATACCAGGATTGCTTGAAGACAACACAACATTGCATTCCGAAGCTGCCAAATCAGATAATCATAAAAAGGGAGAAGAAACTCTTTCTCAAAATGATCCCAAGGTTATTCAAATAAAGGATGGAGCAATCCTAAACGAAGTCTATTTCTCAAATCCTCTAGGCTAGTTATTATTTGAAGACCCCTTTGCTATTTCCTTAGAGACCTTTAAAGAGGGAGTAAAACATGCTAGGGGCAGTTTGTGGCAGACCTTAAAGAAACTTTGGGGTGCTACTATTCAGAAGAAGACAAAGTGGGAATGGCCTGCTAGCATACCTAAGAGGTGGAACAAAAAGCAATCATCTAGCCACTTTCTTGATTGGCTATACTGGAAAAGAGAGTTCACCAAATGAATCTATATTATGTATAGCTTAGATTAGGATAGATATATAGGTATGCAAAATAAGCTTAGCCTTGTGAGCATCTTTTTAGTTCTAGATTGTTTGGAAAAAATGAAAAAACACAAAAACAAAGAAAGGTAGAAAAGGAGGGTAGATTTGAAAAGTGGTACAACCCCATACCCAAAAAATAGTAATACTAAAAGTGTGCAAGCCTAAATGCCACTACTGATGCAAAAATAATGTCTTTTTCAACTATCTAGCCTAATCATGGTTGAACATGTTTTAAATTTATTGTTGATAAGTTAGTGAAAATAATGTTGGTGAAAACATTGAAGCTTGACTTGTCGAAGAAAAGAGATTAGGAAAGAAATATATTGGTTCAACATGCTCAAAATAGAATGAAGGAGAAAAACAGGGATGAATAGAAAATTATGTATCTCAGCCATGATTTTTCTAGTCTTATTTTGTACAAAAATAACATTTGTGTGTAGCTTGTTTTTATGCCACAAATCCTTGATAAATCAGATTGTCTAATCCTGATTTAGTCATGCTTTCAATTTCATGTTTTTAGCTTAGTGAATGAATCCTGTCAAATATTTTAACCTTGACAGTTGAATAGAATAGGTAGATAACAAAGGAGTTCAATAGCTTAATCTAAAATCCTGGAAGAGATAAGTGTAGAAGTAGATAGTTTGTTTTCATTTTCAAAATAAAAAAAATGTCAATGGGTTTGCCATTTCAAGTGCACCCAAGGAAGAAAAAATGTTAGGTGAGTAGGTTGAGTAGGTAAAAGTGAATTTGAAGCTAATCATGCTTTCATATTTTCAAAATCACTACTTTAGGGAAAGCAACAACAAAAGAAAAGAGAAAATCTTCCCAATGGATGAGGCACTGGTCTTCATAAACCAAGAGATCTGAAATTTTGGACACCTCCTGAAAAGTAGCTGCCCTCCCGAAGTGGAGCCATTGTTAGTCATCAATAATTTTCACCTGTTTAAATGTCTAAATGCTTTGTCCAAGATTTATAGAAATAGAATTCAAGAATCATGCGAGTTCTAGAAATCTCCTCAAAGAGAAATTTACTAATTAGCCCATTTCCTTGTCTACTGTATGGCTAATCTATCGCCCAAACAAGACCAATTCCCCTCACTCTCACTATGTTTGCCACCACTGCCTATAACACTATGTCTCTGTTTGCCTAAACCCTCTATTTTCATACCTTGTCTCGCCAAGTAAACCAAACTCTTCTCCTACTCACCAAATGCCTCAAGTAATGGTGATTTCAAAACTCACTGTCTAAAATCTCTTTGAATAAAAATAAGGTTTTCTAGTTTTCTAGGATGGTAGTGCATAATAGAGTGTCAAAAAACCTACCTCCTCATCCAAACCCTGTTTTGAATTTTTCAGTAAAAAAAAACCTATTCCAAGAGCATTACCAAAAGTCAAATAGGGTCACCTAGGTTATGCACTATCATGGTTCTAAATGCACTATTTCCAAAAGTATTCAAAGGTGAAGTCAAGAGAACACAAGGATGAGGCTTGTCATTATCCAAAGAACATCAAAAGACCTCCAAAGGTATCCTCTTGATGAAGCAGTAAGCCTGCAAAGGAGAAATTTACCATGTCAAAGCATTTCTGTAGGAATGCTTTATAAATGGTCAACAGCAGAAACAGAGGAAAAGAAGGAGACCTAAAAGAACTCATAAAGGCATGCACAGCTGGTGGCAAGATACAAATAGGCTTAAATTTTAAAAGGAAGAACATGATCTCATCATCGAGTGTATGAAATACTGTCCATCAAAAGGTCCATGCACATCATAAAAGACAGTGGCACATAAGCAACACTAAAAATCAATCAAAAAGATCCTTAAAAGGTTATTTGGCTTCAAGCATGAGACTTGTAGAGGGACAACTTCCCTTTGCTTACATTCCTACAAAGAAGACCAAAAGACATCAGATTAGCATTGAGATAAGATTAATTAATGAGAGGCATCATCATAAGAGGAGCATTCAC